>OX336370.1:48262800-48862800 GCA_946902895.1 Fragum fragum
GAAAAAAAATCAATGCTGGTAATTAGATTTTGGGATGAAAGGTGCTCTTACAATATATATGTGTTAAAGAAAAGTTAGTACCTTTAAATCTATATATTTATGAATATAAAAATCAAACTAAGGAGAATGAAATGAAGCAAACAAAGTCAGGGGTAGAGGTAATTAGATATGAAAACGTTTTCTGTTCTCAATGTAACAATGAACCTTATGAAAATTAACTACGTTTTCTTGATGCGTAAGGTCGTTTTTAAGTTGGTTTTAAGTATTTGAACGGATTTTCAATAAAATCGTTGAATTGAGCGAAAATTCCATGATTTTCATAGCTTTACGTGTTAGCAGAAAAAATTACAAGTGAGAAATTTCTAAATAGAACGAAGAATATGTTTTATAATAATGATAATAACAATGATATAGAGATGAATAGAAATTGAACTTTTGAAAACCTGCACGAAATTCTATAAAACTTATAGATTAAGGAGTGTATCGCAGAATATCATTTTCTTTGGTCACTCGTAAAGGCAATAACGATTATAAGAAGGCACAGTTGTTCATTTCGACAGAATATTTACTTTGTAATAACATCTATAAACGTAACAAAGTTGACAAGTCTAGGATATATATTCACCTACTTTAAACTACAAAATCGCATTTGTTTAATTTTTTGTTGGAAATACATCAGGCTGCAATCTAATAGCAAATGTTTGTGGATTTGTGTTCAATATTCAATGTTTCTTTTTACCCCTTTTGATAAAAATGCGTTTTTATGGTCCAATGCGTATGGTTAGTTTATTTCCATAAAAAATTGTTTCATAGGTGACTTCAAATATAATATTAGTGATGACCATGCGAAGCTTTTTTTGACATTATGGGTTTATAACACGGTACACAAAACGTTGTTTATCAATAGCAAATGTTTATTCCGTTGTCGTCCTTCAAAGTAAGCAGCTAGTCAAAACTTAAAACCATCTTTACATCAACTGGATATATGTAGTATGAAATATTAAGCAAACTACCATTTGATCAACATATTGAAAGTTGTTAACATTTTGACCTAAAGCATATCACTACTCAACAAATTAAGGACGAATAAAACGTATATGATAACAATCAAAACAAACGATAATTAAAATAGAAAAAGAAAAAAAAAACTAAAACAAAAGCCTTAATATCATTCTAACATGTATTAGGAATTAGTCACGTTTTTTTGGAATGAAATAAAGCAAACGTTTTTTGGAAAGAAATAAGCAAACAAAAACATTTAAAATAGAAATAATCAATACTTAATGTTAATCCCTAGATATTCAAAGCCAGATCTCAGCTAATTGCATGTTCATTGTGTAAGATTCCCCCTGAAAATTATAGACGTATTATAACAAGGAGACAGTCTTCTGTTGTTAACTTATTGTTCCATTCTGCAGTGTTTTGTCTTACAAGATAGTATCCAGGAGTTTCCTTGTCTTAATTCTTTGTCTGTTTTGTGTATGAAATATTTCCATATATAAATTGATATATAAATACTACCAATATAGATATAAGCAGGCTCTGAAAAATATATATCAATGAATTATGATAATGAAATAGTTTCAAGATATCGTCTTTTGAAAAAAAGCATGCATTTTCAAGCAAATGAAGTAACTGAAGATAAGAAAAAATACAAAATAGAATTTTTCCTGACCATGCGTGTGTGTCTTTTCCACAAAAGATGTTTTAGTCGGTTAAAATTTCGAATTATAGTGCAGATAAGAAAAATGATAATAAAAAGAAAACAAAACGTGTTTCTTTCAGTGAAACCAATAAGGCGATTGTGTGCAACTGATAAAAGAAACAAAGATAAAGTATTATAATGCTCCTCTCAAAATTAGATATACAAGAATATAACACTTCATATAAATGTCTTCTTATTCTGGGAAACTATTCGTTGCAACAGAAGAACAACAATTTGTATCATTCAAGTTTTTACACTTCTCAAGGTCATTATTCTTTCACAAAGCAAAACCAAGAAGAAAACAAACATACAATGCATTTCCGTAAAATACTCATGTCCCCATTAGAGCAAATAATCAGGTGTTTACCCTCAATATATGACAATGACTCTGTGTATTCACATTGACCTTGTGACTTTGTCACAGACAGAGGTATTCCAATACAAAACCTGCATACAAAATATGGACAACGAAACACTTTCGATGAGGGAGTTGAGGGTGACAAGAAATGAAAGCCAAAAATAAAATAAATCAACTTTTCCTTTGAACTTTTGGTCCTACCTTTAATGAAGGAATCAATGCTAACAGACCTTGATTTCAGGTAACCAGACATTATCTGTACAATGAACAATTAACTTACACTTGATCTTACCAATAACGATATATCACTATTACCTTGGACACTTTATCAATCATATCTTCGCACACAATGAAACATGACGAATTCGACGTTTCATTTGCATATTACAGCAAAGGTGAATAGAGAAACGTCTGCATTTTGTTATAATCGAAAAAAATCATGCGGACTTAAACTTGGCTGCTAAAACTATTCATTTGCTTCTGAATCATAAAGACTGTGAATTACTCATTAAAGTACTTGAATCTAAACTTTGCAAATCGTCACACCATATAGGGAAGTTAAATTTCACGTCAGGTTGTGTTAAATGCGTATAAGTTGACACCAAAAAGAAGCCTACTTGCTTTACAATTTGTTAAACTTGTGGAATATACTGATCATTTATGATAATTTATAGACTTATCATATACCTATAAATATTTCTAGTTAAATATATAAATTCCACACAGACTAAATCGGACACGTCACAAAAAAAATCCGTATCTGACAGTGTCAAATACGGTTCAATATTAGGTAGTCTATGCTGACGTCATTTTCTGTCTGTATATAAAGTCATAATTCAATTACACGTAAACAGAATGGTGAAGGGGAATTGGATAGATCTATCTTTTGTGATTTTTTTTATATTTCATCGAATTTATTTGATAAATTATAGGTATAATTCTATTAATAATGATATTGTATTAAGATGGCGATACAACATCTTGCATTTGCTTATCGCCGCGGAGGAAAATTTGATATTCCACTCGACCTTCGGCCTCGTGAAATATTTCCTCCGCAGCTCAAAGCAAATACAAGATGTTGTATCGCTATCGTAACATAATATTTTCTATTTACTTATTTGTTTTGATTTTTTAACAGATCGCTGGTCATGCCTACTGCATGGGGTCCAAAAAACTATGGCCATTGACATATAACATATAACAAAAAAAGTAAAAATGGTTGGTTGGCGACCCAAATTTCGTAATACAACTTGAATAAAATATAGATACGACATTTTAGTCCTCAAACCAACAAACATGCTTAACATAAATGCCAGTCAACGTAGGAGTTCAAAGTTCATTTCCGGTCTAAGTGGATGATTTGATTAGTCAATTGGTTCTTCGGTTGACAGCGGCGATCTGTAAAATTCGTTATATAAATGTACAGGGTGGAGTGAGTGATCAAATAATAATTCTAATATGAGATTTAAACGCTATGTCGGTTTTTCAAGACTCAAATGTTCTTGTTGATCTATAGTGTCCGTTTCAAGCAAGACGCTTTCTTATGCGCTTTAGAAAGCATATAATATACGCCGATCTGAGAAATCGTTCGGATATTTCACTTATCTATGTGTGTTCCTAGGTACCTACAATACTAGGTTGTGACCCTGTATGCCTTCTTCAAGTACATATACACGTGACCAACAACGCTGCCGGACCTCAAATCCACAATCTTTGACACCTTTCATACTAACGAAACCGCCGCTCTAGTCATGGAGTCACGTTATACTAAAATTAAAAATCGAAATTGTTTTGTTTAGATGGAGTTTAATGCCACTTCTAACAATATATCAGTCATATCGCAGTTGTTGGAGCCCCTAACCATTGGAATGCTCACACCATCACTACCACTATCTCCTTTTCGGGGCTCTAGCTGCTCACCCATCTAAGGTGAACGATATCACCAATTTACGGAAAAATAATACCGGACAGGATACGTGCCGCGACCGTCCATCAAACCGCGGACCTAATGATTGAGATAGAGAAGTGTTTCCAATTGCTCTATGTCGCTTTTTTCAGACTTCAACACTAGTTGCAGGCTACAGACTGTTCTAAGTTTGACAGTCAGGTAGTTGAATAACAGAAAAACACCAATAAACCGTATCCAGCCCAATTCCCGGGTAGTATTTAGTGTAAGAATTGTGACCCCCATGCCAGATCAGTATTGAACATCCACGAGTCGTGTTCTTCTCTGCCTAGTCATTTGCAGTCCGATCCGAGTCGGAAGTTCTAACTGAACTTCCAGTTTAAATAAATGGTCCAATTGATCATCTGATTATTTCATTGACAACCGCGATTGGTAAACGGTCACCTTTGGGAAAGGTAAGCAAGCAGTCGGGAGTGGCACACTGGCTGATCTGTCATTTCGGATTGAATTGTCAAAGAAACCGTCAGAATATAATATCAAATCATAGAAAATGGCACTCATTAGTAATAATTTCAAGGTCGTCTCCTAAAAGTTAGATATATGCCACGCATAATAACCTCTGAAAGGAATAATAGGTCTTTCAAAGGGTTGTCGTTATAAACCTGTTGTTCAAAAACCTAAAACTAATATGTCTTTTTATGCATCAATATAATTTTTTTCCTAAAAAAAATTCGCAATAATATCTTATTTCAGCAGAACTTTAGGAAAAATAAGGGTTTCACAGTAATTGTCTTTAAAATGGCTGTATATGAAAATGAGGAAGGCTTCTCTAAGAGCATTCCTGAGGTTTAGCCCAGCACGAAGGAAATTTCAGTTATCAATAATAACCTTCTTGCCGTGGTACCACAAGTAATGACTCTCCAATGGTACAATCAAAGCATTGCAAGCGCCGAAAGCCTGAGACATGTACACATGAGATACATAACCTGGATAGAAAAAGTTTAATAGTCGGATTATCGGAGGTGTCATTATCTACCCAAATCTACTGTCAATTATGCGCAGATCTACCAATTTGTGCTCTAGGGGACACAACCTGCACACAATAAATTTCTTCCCGCTTTTGAGGTATCTATAAATATATCGTTACATATTTTTCACCCGATCAAAATACTTTGAAGAAATCTGATAAAAAACACCCAAGGATCCTGTGAATTTTGTTGAATTCTGTACATTACTTTCTGAGAAAGAGATTTTTAAAGTGTAAATTGACGCACGGACGGACGACGGACACCACATCATAACAAAAGCCCGCTAGCTTTCAGCAATTGGAGCTAGAGACAGAGACAGCTAGAAAGAGGGAGAGCTAGGAAAAGAGATACAGAGAGGGAGAGAGAGGGGGAATGGAGCGTATAGCTAGATTCGAACTAGGAGGATCTCGCGTGCGATGCGAGCATTCTTCCACACAGACCAATTTCGTTATGTAAATATGCGTTTTATAATCTCCAGTAGTCTGGCTACCAAACTCAAAGGGAATCAAATCTTTCCATGGTTGTTCAGGGATGTCAATTAAGTCCCCTGACTCCAAAAAGAAGAAGGTTTTTGTTCAGTGCAAGCCACAAACGTAAACTTGGATTAACGATACATTCTTGAGGAAAATATATTAGTACATTAAAGGTCCCAACAAAAACGACTGCAGCCAGTCTAAATCTCCAGGTAAAGAGAGCTAGAGAGGGTGGGCGGTTATTTACCAGATTTACATGCTTATGTACACCCCTCAAAGGCAATATGCAGACGTCGCATCCTATGAATTCGGAGGTAAATATATATAGACACAAAGTCCGAGCACGACCAAACTGTTTGCAGACAGTGCGAATATGATCCTATGAATAACCAATTAATTTGTTAAACAAAACATTCAAATCTTGCCTAAAACCGACAACTTCGCTTATTAGCCTTATACAGCAACTTCGTCTAACCGTGCCGTTTTGATACTGCAACTCTAGAATAAGTAATATTATTTAGGAATAAAACACTTTATTTTTTCTTAACAATATGGTATGATTATACATGACAAATAATTTTCCAATATATTATATATCTCCTTTCCTTCTGTCATCAAGTTTTGATAATATTGCGAATTCAGAACACTCACGCGAAAGTACTGTACAACAAGCGCCGGATTTCAATGAGTCATATCTCGCCTTCGTCCGTCTTGCCTCAATCGGGCGTTTTATTTAATACCCACGGTCTTGTTATTCGGTCCGATCAACTTTCCATGTGACAGAATATTATGTTTATTTAGTTAGATATTTTTTTATTAAACTCTACGTGTGTTTTTACCGAAATTGCAGCGCAGGCTAAAAAGTAGGGGATATATTGAGGCCAAGAGGCTTTTATGTATTTACACAAAGTAAAACTTTGACATCAATACACTTGCTAATTCGGAGCGAATGTCACCTTGTGTAGTGTAAAAAAACGACACTAAGATTCTTTGTTGTTGATAGATGTTATAGTTTCTAAGATGAACCCCGTCAAATAATTAAATTGATTCGGTTGAACAACAAATGTAAAGATATGGCACGTATAGTCAATAATAGCCATCTCTGTGAAAGCACCTATACTTCCATAGCCGGGGTGTAGACTCAAAGTCACTGGTTTGGTTCAACGTTTCACCTAACATACTGTCTTGAAATATGACGTTTATACTTCATTGCCATAGAAACGAGTTGAAAACCGTTTGCAAACCTCTCTTCATTGAAGAGAATTATTCCCTTGTCCACAAACAGTCTAGAAAAATCAGTGCGTTGCATATCAACTTTTTATATTATCGGTAATCCAATCACTTGATATTTTCATTAATGGCATGAAAAGCGATAACCCACAGTCTGAGGCCGTAAAAACACAATAAATGATTCTTCCAATTGTGCAGTTTTAAGATTTATGCCCTGCACTTTATTCCTAGGACTCTTGTTTATTTTCTTCGAATATTTCTGATACGATTTCTCGTTTCACGAAAACTCATTTACCACATTACTTTAAAACACAATCTTCAAATTAAAAGGCAATACCTCTCCCTGTCTGTCTTTTTCATCCCCATCTATCTCTTTCGCTCCCTATCCCTCTCTGCCTATCCATTTCTCTTCCTCTCTGTCTATTTCGTTGTCTATCTTTCTCTTTCTCTCTCTCTTCCTCGACTCTCCCTCTGTCTTTCTCCATCTCTTTTTCCCCTCTCTTTGTTTCTCTCACTTACTTATGACATACTCAACTAAAAAACAATGACCAGAAACAATTTCTTAAATTAACCCGTCAGGCAAAAAGTGACCTCTTTGTTGTTCCGTAAAACAATTATTTGAAACAAAAGATGCAATTAAGTAGAATTCAACAAGAAGTCACATTCAAAATATTTAAGAGATGAAGAGAATATTTTTTGTTTTCATGGAGGTATGAACCGAAAAAACTAATCACACTGTATGAATACGCGAAGCGGATTCATTCATTGTGTGAATCGTTTTTCGGTTCATACCTCCATGAAAACAAAAAATATTCTCTTCATTTCCTATAATTTAATAGCATCGAGCGAAAAATGCAACAACTTAACAAATTTTGATACCTTTATGTAGTGAACTATTTTGTGCGGAAGCATTCAAAATGGCTGCGTACTCAAAATTTTGTTCATGGAGGTATGAATTAAATTTTTCGACAAATCAGATCGCTCGTTTTTGATAGACGAAACTAACAATTAAATTATTATAAAATACATATAGTAAGTAAGAATTATCATTCTAGATTCATAAAATCATGAAAGCGGGACAGCTTAAAACTGGGTTAGTCTGGGCAGTCCACACAATTTGACAACGAGTAACACTTACCGTGCTTCTCCTTTTTTCGTCTAAATGTTAACCGAATAAATGTTGTTGTTTTTTCTAAATTGGCGAATCGCTTGACCTGCCAAATGACCCAGACAGAAAGTTCTGCGTAGGTATTAGTTGATTGATTGATTGAATGTGGTTAACGCGACTTTTAACTGTTATTCAGTCATATCACGGTGGCTGGAGCAACTAACGATGGCTTCCTGGTATTTCTCACAACTACATCCTTTCCTAGCCTCCAGCTGCTATCTCACTTAGGTTTACGGTTATCCACCCATTGGTAAGAGACAAATGTCGGAAAGGATATGTGCCGCCGCCGGGGATCGACCCCATGACATTCCATTATTGGGAGTCTGATGCGCTACCAATTGCGCAATGACGTAGGTATTAAACGGCTTGACTTTGCAAAAAGAATTAAGAGACGAAGAAAATATTTTTTGTTTACATGGAAGTATGAATCGAAAAACCTGATCACACTTAATGAATAATCTGAAACACAAAGGTCTGCTCAAGGTTCATTCATGCAGAAATATCATGATGTTTGAATTGAAAAAATGAAGGTTAAGCATCACTATATTGAATAATATTCGAATGAGTATAGTTTTTATGGGAATTATAAAATTAACGAAACAGCATTGCAATTTATTATTTTTGTATTATTTGCATTATACATATTATTAAACGAAACGAATTCACCAAGTACGTTATCTACAAAGGTTCGGTAAAATTAAAAGATTATTTGAACGAATGCTGTTGCATCAAATGTAAAAGGCTAAACCGGGAAATATCTTTTAATGTTGCAGTGTTAAACAGGACACGATTATTCTTTACTCCTACCAAAAATCCAAGTTTATTACTAGTGTTCAAGAGAGGTAACCATGTATTTCATGATACGGATTTTAGTTTTTTAGCTAACCTGAGCACAAAATGCGAGGTGAGCTATTGTGATCGGTCGTTATCCGTCGTCCATCCGTCTGTCCGTCCGTCCACAATTACTTTAAAAATATTCTCCTCCTAAACCAGTAGGCCAATCTGGCTTAAATTTTGCAGGGATGTTCCTTGGGTGTAGTTCTACAAAATTTGTTAAAAGAATATCATTTCGCTGGGTGTCCAAAGTTCGTAAAAATGCTCAATTAGACCATGTTCAACAGTCTTCTTCTCCCAATCTACCAAGTCTACGGCATTCATACTTGGTATATAGCATAACCAAATGGTTCTTTACCGTGTTAGCTAAAATCTTAGCACTTGCATAAAGCCGGTCCAAATTTTGGGAAAATGCCCAATAAGAGCAACTTCAAAAGTCTTCTCCTTCTGAAATATAGGGTAAAGGACATTCATATTTAGCATTTCTAAATAATATTGTACTACGTTACAGGAAAATATGTCCTTTGGATCAAAAACGTCTCTGCTCCGAGGGTCAAACAGTGATAAATCGCTTTTTTTTTTTAAAGAATTCTTCTTTTTAAATATAGAGCCTAGAGCTATTATATTGAACACATAGTATAATGATATTTAAATCTACCATGTTTATATCATTTGAACAAAAATAGCCCTTCCCTAGGCATCTAAAGTTATGAAAAACGCCCAATAAGAGCTTGTTCAAATATCTTCCTCTCCCAATGTGCAAGTTGTAATGCATTCATATTTGATTAATACTATATCTATCAAGGTTGCTAAAATTATACCATTTGGGTCAACATGGCCCCGCCCCTAAGACCCAAAGTTAGGTAAAATGCTGAATTAGAGCAATATCAAATTCTTCTCCTTTGAACACCGGTCGACAATAAAAGAAGTCGCAGACAATTATCAAAGTTTGATTGAAATCTAAATACGAAGAATTTCAAAACATTTTCAAAAATGGAGAAATTGCTTGTAACTCCTAAGTTCTCTCTTTATCACAATGCTTTTTTAAACCTATTGTCCCTAAGGGCATCAAAATAAGGAATAGTTTGGTAGTGGATTAAACTATAAAGCCATGGGCATTCATTTTTGTTGTATAGCATTACTCGGTAGTACAAAGCCCAAAATCTTATATTTGTTTTATTTATTTTGCTCTTGACAAGTAGTGTCTTGTTTATATAAAAAAAAACGTACTCTAATATGCAGATGCCTCAGGTGCGCGATTTAGGACCATCACGGTCCTCTTATTTCTAATTTAATCTCATATGTTGTTGAAAAACAATACTGTGACAAGAAAATTCGCAAAAACCAGAGATCGATTTGCAAAATAATATATAATATACCCTTCAGTGACTACGTCATCGTGACGTGGAATCGAGTTATATTCGCTTGCTGTTGTAAATGACGGTAACATTACACATTCCGACTTGACAAAGTTTTAGACTTGCCCATATCCAAAAGTTATACCTAACAATTTTGACATTTTAAAAAATATTTGTCTTTTTTGGGTAGAAAACATTGTTTATAGTGAAGAAAGTGCTTGTAACAAGAAATTTCTTCATTTTCCATAATGTTTTCTCAAGCCCTTTTCTTGAGGGCGAAAAACGCAGGATTGTATGGGAATTGACGAAGATTTAACATTGATACAGACACTTATAGGAGTTTTGCTCTAGCCTTTTAATGTGATATAGATTTGTCAATCAATCGAAACATGACTAACAAGTTACATGTAGGTCTTCAAACTTACATTTCCAAGAAACTATCCTTTAGTAGCTTTCGGTCATGTTTTCGTACATCAACAGCTGCATCGTGTCGTTGGGCGTGCAAAATGTCGTAACTACAGCTTGAATAAAGCTGTCGTTACGACATTTTACACACCCAACGACTCTCGACTGTAAATAGATTTCATTCGCTAAAATAATAAGATGCATACATGTACTATTGAGGAAAGGTATTTATTTCGTTCCAATACAAGTAAACAGAGGAACAAACATGAAATAGGTTAACAGAGAAAAACACCTATCTCTTCAAAAAATAAAACAACTACACGTTAAAGACTTCTTGAGAATCTGGGATGGCAGTGCGAATCCTCCGCGATCGATTTTTAATTAAGTTGGCCGATGCAATCTTAAAGGAAAGCTATGTGGGTCGATGATACCATTTAGAGATAATTACTAGGGTAGTTGGTCGTGAAACAATAAGATGCAATAACGGTAATGCCACATTCAAGACGCGTGTGAACATGGTAGTTTAATTCTTGTATGACAAAAAAACAAAACAAAAAAAAACTCAAAATGTGAATACCCATTTCCAGAACTGTATATAAGTTTAGTTAATGAAATGTTTAAAATCTCTAGGGCTGAATAAATCACCCTGCGTACATAAAGATATTGCGTGTAACGGTCATTTTGAAGTCATTCTGCAGGGGCGTAATAATTCGATAATTGTGACGTCATAAAAAATTCGGAATTTTCCAACTTCATAAGGTTATGTCATCTTGGCACGTTTTTCTGAATAACGGATCAAATGTATTTGTTTGGGCTGTACTTCTAAGAGAGGGAGCTGTCATTAATTGGAATTACATACTTTGTGCACGTATAAGAAATAAAAGACATTTACTTATTTCTGTGTCAGATCGATATACGTTCCATCAGGTAAATAATCAAAAATGAATTTGCATTAATGGCAGAGGAACAAGTGCAGCAGGGCCTATTGTTAATCTTAGACGTTAAGCGAACATTTTTTCTATTAAAAAACAGCAAGTGCTGAAATCAAACATTAACTGCGGCCTGAACCAACGGCCTTTTTGCTGCATAGCTTGAGCGAACATTTGCTGTTTGTTTGAACTCCATTTTTTACAGTACTTTTGTTATATTGCGGCGACTGGAGCGCCTAATCGTGGATTCCTGGTATTTCTCAGGACTTCCAGGAGTACGGCTAAATCCTACACTGGCTTCAAGCTGATCTTCCCACTGGAAACAAACGTCGTAATATTTGCCGCGATCGAAATCAAACCCTAGACCTCATGATGGAGCGTTCGACGCGCTTCCAACTGCACTTTAACCGTGGCCTTGAATGAACATGAACGGGTAAAATCAACCCAAAATGGTGAGTTAATCGTGTTCTATTTGCTTGTGTATCATTGAAATAAGGCCAAGATTATCAATGACTTAGAAATCGATGAGTCCTGGATGACTTTACCAATCAAATAATTTATTGAGACCGTGAGTGAACTTTAAACTCCGACATCTATGTTAAGCATTTTTGTAAATTAAATGACTTAAACGTCGTAACTTTAGCTTATTCAAGCTGTAGTTACAACATTTAGGTCGCTAACTAACCGTTTGACTGCAAAATATGACTGTTTAAAATATCTTTGTGGAACTTTCTATCGGCTCTCTGTGGGCGTGGCCAGTGATTCATAAATTACGATCAAATAGCTCATGAAATAAACATTGAAATTAATTTCGAAATACCTCTTGTCTAATGTGACCTCTTGATTCTTCCAAATTTCTAAAATTCTATACATGCATTTTATAAAAACAGATCTATCGTACTTCAACCCGTTTGAGCCTTTTTGTTTTTGCTTTATTATCAGGGGTTCGAATCACCAGTTGGGGGTCAATTTGCTTAAGAAAATTGATTCTATAAACCACTCTATCTTGAAAAGGACAAACAGGTGGTGTAGACCATGATCAGATTGCACATATGTGCAGGCAGATCTTTGTCCATACCCCCTGCCCAAACAGGAATAATTGGGGTTCAGCATGGCAAGGGTTAATTTTGAATACTTGTCATTTGTGACCATTTATAGATTTGATATTCGTTCCACAAATAAAACTCTTTTAATTCGTCTAATACTTTCATATCGTTTTGTATTTTCTTTCGAATTGTTGAAGAAGAAATGCTGTTAACCCATTCCCGTTAAATCCCTGTGTTTTACGTCCCTGTTATTCTTATAGCTTTGAAAACATTGTAGAAAAAGAAGAAATTGCTTGTAACAAGCAATTTCTTTTTTTTCCACAATATTTTCTACCAAACCGAATTGGCATATTTCCAATTAAATCCATTTTGCATTTGAATTTGGACAAGTCTAAAACTTGGAAAAACAGGAAAAGGTTAAAGAATGTATGATATGAGCATGGAATAGACAGAGATACGGAAACATTTTCTTCACTTACCCCTGAACAGATAAAACATGAAAAAGAAATAATAAGATGAAATAAATAAGAATTAAAAAAAACCCGAATATATAAATTTGAGAAAAATATTATTGTCAATGAAGAAACTACTGGGACCGAAGATTTTATTCAATAACCACAATATTTTTTAACTATACAATATTATCATTATGATGAATTTTTGAGTCCTGGAGATCTATTTTGTACCAAGCCAAGATTTCCTGATATATTAACCAATTCCCACACAATGACCCTTTTTGACGCCAATCAAGGAAAACAATTGGGAAAATATTGTGTAAAGTGAAGAATTGCATGTCACAAGAAAATTTCTTCATTTTACTCAATGTTTTATACTGAGAAAATTGAAAAAATCTATAATTCCATAAAATTTAAATTGTCGTCTGCAACTTCTTTCAGTTTAAAAAAAATTCATCCAGTAATGGATTAACTTGTCCATGAACAAGTAGCCTTGATAAAACACATGTCGGACAAGTCAGGCATGGAAATATTACACCAATGGTACGTAGAGTCAGGTATGGAAATATTACACCAATGGTACGTAGAGTCAGGCATGGAAATATTACAACAATGGTACGTAGAGTCAGGCATGGGAATATTACACCAATGGTACGTAGAGTCAGGCATGGAAATATTACACCAATGGTACGTAGAGTCAGGCATGGGAATATTACACCAATGGTATGTAGAGTCAGGCATGGAAATATTACACTAATGGTACGTAGAGTCAGGCATGGGAATATTACACCAATGGTACGTAGAGTCAGGCATGGAAATATTACACCAATGGTACGTAGAGTCAGGCATGGGAATATTACACCAATGGTACGTAGAGTCAGGCATGGGAATATTACACCAATGGTACGTAGAGTCAGGCATGGGAATATTACACCAATGGTATATAGAGTCAGTACACCACTTTTATCACTATTTCAGTTATATCGCGGCGGCTGGAGCACCCAAAAATGGATTCCTGGTATTTCTCACACTAGTATTACCATTACATCCTTCCCTTACCTCCATCTGCTATCCCACTTAGGTTTACGATTATCCACCCATTGGTGAGAGACAAATGTCGGAAAGAATATGTGCCACCGCCGGGGATCGAACCCATGACATCCCATGATTGAAGATTATGAGTCTTCGTTACCGACTGCGCGATGACGGCGGGGCAAAAAGTGGACAAGCTATGATTTTCTTAGGATAGCATTTAGAAAAGTGCATCTTTCTTACATATGAATTACAATGTTCATGGAAACGTGATGATGCCATCCTGCTGAGATGACCACCAATTGAGTGAAATGAACAAAATCAGAGATAAATCTAAGCAAACCATCAGTATCCTATTTTGGATAATTCTTCTCCCCCTTTTTAGCTAGCAAAGCGTCTGCTTTGATAGCTTAAGTTAACAGACAAATTTTTAGGTCTTCTCAAAGTTCAATGAGTGCAAACTGCCACTGAAGGC
Organism: Fragum fragum; assembly: GCA_946902895.1. Classification (NCBI taxonomy): domain Eukaryota; kingdom Metazoa; phylum Mollusca; class Bivalvia; order Cardiida; family Cardiidae; genus Fragum; species Fragum fragum. The sequence goes on from OX336370.1 coordinate 48,277,203, forward strand.
TTATCCACCAAATCCATTGAATGCCTACGTCATAAAAAATAGTTCTTATGTATTTCAGAAATATTGCAAACTCTATTCAAATTGTAGAGAATTCTATCAAAAGTATGCTATTTAACAAATTCTCGCTCAATTCCGCTTTTTAAGCATCCCAAGAATAAAGCTTTGGAAAACGTTGTGGACATTGAAGAAATAGCTTTTAACAAGCAATTTCTTCAATGTTCACAATGTTTTCTACCCAACAAGGGAAAAAATTTTCTTAATTCAGCCATGCTTTGCTTGCTTACAGTACTTTCAGTTTTTTTATTTCAATGAAATAATACAGCATACACTTTATCGCCGAAAATATTGTTTTAACTAAAATAAAAAGAAACCCAAATATATTTCAACTGAATCGTACAGCAATGTTCGATCCGAAATTTTGTGGAAACAGTCATATATAATACTGGCCAAACATCCATTTGATGACATACATGTTAAACTAGTAGAAAGCCGCAATGGCATAACTATAAGCCAGGAAACAAACCTTCAGCTTCAATGATTATTTGATAGCAATTAGTCACGTGGTTACAAATATAGCTAGCTTTGTATTGATTAGCAATTTCAACTTCCTTTATTGCGAAGATGCAAATTGCTTGGAACTTTTAGAATAATAACTCGACAGGTTTAATATGGGCCATTGTGAAATTGTTATAAAATTGATGACTATTGATCGGAGTAATTTACTTAATTTCCTACCCAATTTCAGTTTCCATTAGAGCGAGGAAGACAGAAAGAGAGACAGAGATAGAGAGAGAAAGAGAGACAGACAGACTAAGGGAAAGGACGAGAGACAGTGAAAGAGAGACAGAAAGACAGAGAGACAGACATACAAACAGGGAAGGAGAAAGCCAGAGAAAGAAATAAAGAGAGAGAGAGAGTGGGAGAGAGAGAAAGAGAGAGAGAAAGTAAGAGAAAGGGAGAAAGAGAGATAGATAGAGAGAGATAGTTAGATAGATAGATAGATAGATAGAGAGAGAGAGAGAGAGAGACAGCAGAGACAGAACGGGTTGATAAGAATGAATGGTACAGGGATAAAGAAGAAGAGAAGGAGGACAATGCGTATAAAGAAAATAAGAGGCCAAGGTCATATAGAACAAAAAGAGGGAAGCGGTAGAGGAGGAAAAAAGTCACTTATATTCAGAAAGGAGAGACAAATCTAAGGGATATGAGTACATCGTCGTTGGGCCTTGCCAAATGTCGTAACTACAGATTGAATAAAGCTGTAGTTACGACAGTGTGCTCGCCTAACGACGATATATAGAATAGAATATTGAGTCTTTATATAGAATAATTGGCCCGGAAGATTATTCCTACTTGAAGTGACTTCTTCAATCTCCATGAAGTGTTTCCTTTTACTTAAATTTCTTTCCGTTTAATGGCTTCCCTGATTCAATTAGACAGCAATTACCTAATATTCAACACCCAAGTGTTTATAGAAAAGGCTATTATGTAAATAACACTGCTTTTGTCTCCATAGAAATACGAAATCGAATTAGCCCTTTCATTTACGGCGTTTAAATAAGATTCGTTTAGCTTTTATTGCAGAATTGTGACAGCTGAACAAATGCTTTTCGTAAAATTTTAGTATTAAAATCTTCAGACGTCTTAGGATGGAACTTTAATTTCTATTATATGTATCGAATTTCACGTATGCACGTGATTAACAATAACTCTATATTAAAGCCATAAAATGTTATTGTCAAAGATGTACGCCTCTGCTTCCATGGCAATGTCATGGGAAAAGAAACCACTTTCTTTATTACTTCCATGTATACAATAACGGGTTGTCAATTTATTATCACTCTGTAATTTTATCCCCATAAATAAAGAAATAGTGAAATTATCACAATTGAGCAATCGCGGCTGTCAAGGAATCAATCGACCAATCAAATCATTTATTCAGCCCGGAATTGAGCTTTCAAGTACAATATTGGCAGCCATTTTTTTAACCTTTTTTTGTTGGTTTAGTTACTTAAACGTCGTAACTACAGCTTATTCAAGCTGTAGTACGACGTTTTTGTGACAAACCAGCTATTCTACCAATTTGTAACATGCTACTGGTTATAAATTTTGCAAAATAAAGCCGAAAAAAAAAACCCGAAGCGGATTTCCTATTGAAGTCAATTGGCGGGGTTAAAGGAGTCACTGGGCAGGACCAGCGTTTGATCAATTTTAAACTCACTGTCCTGCTTTCGTTTAATGCGCATTGCTGAAAATCATCAACGCGGGACATAAGTCAATTGTGACGTTATCAGGTTACTATGTACATTAAGCGCGAAATGACGCACGTTAAAATATTTGCCGAAAAGATATAATAGTTTGTTTAGTTTAGCATTAAAGAGATGAAGACAATATTTTTTTTTTGTTTTCGCGGAGGTTTGAACCGAAAAAACTAATCACACTGTATGAATTCGCGAAGCGGTTTCATACATAAGTATGATTAGGTTTTTCGGTTCATACCTCAATGAAAAAAAATAATCTCTTCATTTCATATAATTTAATAGCATCGAGCGAAAAAGTAAATACTTTACAAACGTTGATACCTTCTTGTATAGGATTATTTTGTGCGGAAGCATTAAAAATCGCTACGTGCTCAAAAGTTTGTTCGTGGAGTTATGAATATTTTTTCTATCTACCATTCAGAACGCCCGTTTTTGATAGTCGAAACTGCGAATTAAATAATTACAAAATACAATAATTGATTGATTTCGGTTTATCATACCCACGACTCAGCCAATCATGAAAATAAAGCTTATATTTTGATTTGATATTGTTGATTTAATATCGATCTTACACTGAAACAAACCATTATCCTCTACATATCAAATTACTTATTTACCTTTAAAAATTGAACTTTAATCTTAATGAAATGAAAATAGTCTCTCTTTTTTGGCATCTCGGGTCTATACACAATAAGTATCAGAAAATACGTCAAGATAAGTACAAACAAGTGTAATTTCTAACTTCCAGCAAAGTATATTTTCCATCTGAATATAAGAACTAAAGCTGAACAGGGAATATGTTTTGTAGTTACAGAGATTTTGACGGAACAATTAAGGTCAGGTTGAATTTGACTTTTGACCTTGATTCGTGACCTTTAACTTAGAGCACCTTTTGTCTTCCCCTTTTTTTATTTTTAAGGCAATTCGGACGGAAATAGTCTAGTAATTAAGAAATAAAGAGAATACTTATGTTTCCATTGGGGCATGAACCTGCAAAACACTATATAAATTCGCGAAATCTCACTCTGATAGCTGGTTTAATTATGACCATCAACCTTGAACTTTATCATCGAACTTTAAACTTGAATTTTTGAGCGAAAGAAAGAATTTTCATTTCATATATACCTAGTGCTGAATCTGTATATTGACAAACGCCCCATATTTGAAGAGGAATTGTCTTTATAAGTTAGTAAATTTTGAATTTTGACAATTGACCTTGGAGATTAAACAAACGAAATTATTTCATTTCTGAACAAAGCGAACTAACACAAAATTAATGTGTTAGACTACGACGAAATCGGCAAAATAATTGGTCTGCTATCACCCAAATAAGTGTGGGGCCTTAACTTGGCATTGAACTTTGACCTTAACTTAAAAGAATGTATTCATATCTAGGACACCAGTTGAACAAGTATGTGAAATTTTACTTCAACTGGTCTAATGGTTTCAGATGAAATACAAGAAAACAAAACAAAACAAAACAAAAATCAAAAACAAAAAAGAAGGAAAGATAGATGTGTGGAAAGATAGGCAGAAAGAGGGAACTATAAACACCCAAAAGTCTATGGAACATATTTATTACTACTTGTATCAAAACTTAGACTTCCATACCGAGTAGGGCCTTTTACAAGCAATAAAAACTTTTAATCCTCCAAATTATTGTAATATTTTGTGTATGTGTATTTTTGTTTGTTTGTTTGTTTCCGTTAACATATTTCAGTGATGATTCTGTAACTGATATAAGAAAAAGATTGATCGACTAGACATTAATCGAAGCACAATTCATAACCATTATCTTCTAAAAAAAGACATTATCACGCAAGAAAGAGATAATGAGAGAGTCAATGATACAAGTGTTGTCTCAGTAAACAATTTCTCTCCTTGTCTTTCAATTGACAGATCGTGGCTGTTAATCATCGAATCAATAGACCAATCTAACCATTCATTAAGACTGGGAGCAAAGTTTGATCTTGAATGGGCTGTAGCTATGACGATTAAGTCGCAAGGACCAATATAAATGCTTCACATAAATGTAGACGAACGGCGGGGTTCAAAGGTCACTTCCCGTCTAAATGAATGATTTGATTTGTTAATCGATTTTATGATTGGTACCGGTGATCGCGTAAATGAGAAGTAGCGTGTTCATAATGGCCCCAAATTTGTTTCGAGAGAAACTATACTGTGTAGAAAGCATCGATATGTAATGAAATTAGTTTATAAATGGTGGTAAATTGGAGAAATTATCCTGTTAGCGTTTGCAGAGAAAATGATAATGATACGCGAGAGTTATCATTTCTAAGGCCAGACAAATATATTGGCATTAATCATTGTATATTTATCGCATGATGACATTTACCAAATAGTGTTTACAAGGAGGGAGATTTGTGGTCGTCATCGGACAATAAGTTGTTGACCAGTCTAAAAAATTGTGGTCTGGTAATGGGTTAAACCGTAATTTGTCTTAGAACACCGTTCAATTTATTACAACCATATAGGATTGTTGACAAATGTAGTAATAAAAAAGTCACAAAACTTGGGAAGAGCAATTGTTTTAAGAGATGAAGAGAATATTTTCTTGTTTTCATGGAGGTATGAACAAAAAAAAAAAAAAAAAAAAAAAAACACTGAAGCGGATTCATACATAAGTGTGATTAGGTTTTTCGGTTCATACCTCCACGAAAACAAAAAATCTTCTCTTCATTTCTTATAATTTGATAGCATCGAGAAAAACAAGCAAAAACTTTACAATTTTGATACCTTTTTGTATGGGACTATTTGAATCATACAAAATCGCTGCGTGCTCAAAAATTTGTTCATGGAGTTATGAGTTATTTTTTTCGACCAATCAGACCGCCCGTTTTTTGATAGACGAAACTAAAAATTAAATTATACAGGTATAAACAACGCGTTAGAAAATTGTATCTACCTAATTGCGTTCGAAATTTATTTTTATATAAGATATTAGTCTCTTTGAATAAACTTTATGTCTATGTTTAAATCCTCTGGGGGGTACTTTATACTATTATGCAAATTTTCGTGGTTGTACCTGCCAATCAAATCTGTAATTCACGGGAAACTGAGATTGAAAACACAGGTTTTGACGCTGCGGTAAGACAAAGTTAGAGATCGATGAAATATATTCCTTGTCAGAATTTTCCCCGGAGTTAACATTAAAATTGAACAAATTTATCGTTACTTTTCAAACTACATTTTCATTATTCTAACTCATTGAAAAACTATTTTCTTTAGGACGGTCCAAATTCAAAGAAATTGTAGACAATATGTTTTTATTGATGATAATTTAAAAATCTTTGTATTTCAAGGTAGAAAACATTGTGGATAATGAAGAAATTGCTTATTATAAGTAGTTTTTTTTTCATTGTTCATTATGTTTTCTCAACTTTTTATTCCGAGGGGAGGGGGGAGGGGGCGTCCAAATGCAATATTATGTGGAAATGAGTTAAATATGAATACCGGTATATCATACTTACTCTTTCATGTATCTTTACTTTTCGTGCTTTATTTGACTGTCTTATAAAAACAGACTACACATTCCCACACTACCCCGCTTTTGGACGCCCTCCAAGATAAAAAAGTTTGGGAAAACATTGCGGAAAATGAAAAAGTTGCTTATTACAAGCGATTTCTTCATTATCCACAATTATTTTCTACATCAAAAGACAAAGATTTTTAAAATCTGATAACCTAAAAATTGACGTCTGCAACTTCTTTCAATTTAGACCAGTCTAAAACTGGTCGTCGTATAATAGCTGAATTATTTCCTGACGAATTCGAATTAACAGAATACACCGTTTCAGGCTGGTTCAACCCCTCAAAGTAAATGTAATTGAATATGGAGTTCTACTTTGAGAAGAAAACATTGTGAGAAATAAGTTTCTCATTTTCTGCTATATTTACAAAGGTCTTTTTCTTAAGTTCGTATAGAATTTTTCGCGTAGGATTTTGTATAACGATAAAGAAAACAGTGACAAAAGAGTTAGAAATGATAGGGCTACTCAAAGGGGTCATTTTAGGATTAGCAACAGTCGTTTGGTACAAAGACAATCAGAATTGAATATGCCTATACTTGATGACATTTCGACGGTATTCCAACACAACGTCGTTACTACAGCTTGAAATAAGCTGTAGTGACGAAGTTTTGTTAGAACACCGACAATTTGATTTCCGAACCAAATTGTAAAATACTAGATAACTATGAAACTTCCTCTTTCTGCATGAGTTCTAGTTTACACGTACTTGTCTTGACCTTTCTTTCGTTCCTTTATTTCTGAATAATATAGGTTCCTGGTTTCGAAGAGAGAGGTCGACAGTACGGGTATATGAAAAAGCATTTCCCACGAGAAAACTTGACTTTTATAGTGCTTTATGAAAAAAACAACCACAACTACAAAACAAAAAACTGAAATAAAACCCCACCAAACTTAACATGCTTTTCAGTGGTGAATGGTTGGAGAAATGACATGTGAGATATAATACTTAATGTCCACGGATCCTAATGATGTCTTCGGTTCTTCTATCTCAGGCGGCGGCACATATCCTTTCCGACATTTGTCTCTCAACAATGGGCGGATAATTTTAAACCTAAGTGCGATAGCAGCTAGAGGCTAGGAAAGGATGTAGTGGTGTGAGAAATGTCAGGAATTTATTGTTAGGTGTTCAGCCGACGCGATATGACTGAAATGCTATTAAAAGAGGCGTTAAATCATATTCAATCAATCAATTCTATCTTTGATTGACTTATTTTGATCTCTATGAATAACAGAATATATCAAGGTGAAAAAAACAGGCAGCCGTTAAGAGTTCTGCCTGTCATTTGGCCAATTTTCATTGCCAGAAAATCGTAAGCTGTAACACGATTGTCTCATACGCCTCGATTCAATTTTGTACACAATTACTCGCGCAAAGCTACGGTTATTACATTTGTATAACCAATCACTGAACTAATATACTTAATTTGTAATCCTACGTAGCACAAACATTCTCACAAAACTTTTAAAAAATACTTAAACTCTATAATGTTTTGTGCTTAAATGCAGATTATGGGTATATGATACCAAAGAAATTACACCGAAGATTAAATGTCACTTGTTGTGTTTGTTTTTCCGTTTATTTATCGTCGTTACTGTAGCACGTGCCCATATGAGCGACGCCCGCAGAAGACGGTTAGTTGTTACGGGGGATAGTGCCAGGCAACAGGACGAAACTGCTGAGGGCCCCTCCTGATTCTTTAAACAGCTCGATGGATAGCATCATCACATGGGGCTTCGGTTTAACGTCTCATCCGACAGTCAATTAGTTTGTTAGTTGATATGGTCAGCCCAGGGCTCGAACCCGTTATCTTGATCTTTGAAGTCAAGTGTTGATTAACAAAGACCTTTAAAAGCACAACATTGGCGACAGTGTTGTTTTAAGCACTCAGCGCGTATCGGCTATTAGTTAAGTGTTTCGGTATGTAAGTATTAAAGATCTACATCATGTGACATGAGACGCAAATTGGGCCTTCGTTAGGTAACACATTATCGGCGTTGCTATATAGCAACAGACGCTTGGCAAGAGGTACATGTATATATGTGCAGTCTGATCTTTGTATACACCACTTTTTGTCCCATTTAAGCTAGGATTGTTTATAAATCAACCGTTAAAAGAAATATTGACCAAGAACTAGAGTCTTACAGTGCTTTCAGTCCTTTGAATTTAACGTAATTCTCAATAAAGATTCATAAAGAATGACATGGGTTAAATTAAAGGGCAAGCGGTATGCCCATACGGGCTGAGGATTGGCCCTCATTCAACACATATGTGTATGCATCAAAATAGAACTTGCTCATGCAAACTCTTTCTAAATGACAATAGATTGTATTTCACAATCTGGACCCAGAGCATAACTTAAAACCTTTTGTATTTTATAAAGAAAAAGACACTGAATATCCAACACACTAATATATATGTCAAGATAACCTAAATGTATTGAATTTCAGTAAATAGAAATCTGGATTTGCTTCCGTTGACAAGTCTAGACACTGTTTTAGAAAAGTCGTCTCGTAATGCATTCATTTGTCATCGTATATTTGAATTGTCTCGACAAATGACATTTTCTTTGTGTAAACATGCCACAGTTTCGTGTTGTGTTGACACAAAAAGGAACTGGTGGCAGTGAAAGACGGAAGAAATTAACAATTAAAAACTTATTTGAGGGTTTGGGTTACATGTAAGGTAAGCGTATTACGCGCAGAACCAAATATTCAAACGACTGTATGCAAAGCTTGCACTAGAATGAGAGAAACGGGAACCTCTTATAAACACAGCAGGACGCATGGACCAGACCGCTCTCTCACAAACATATAATTTCATCTTACATAACGCAGCCTTGTTTTCGGTTTACATTTCTAATTGTGAATTAGTTAACCCATTACCAGACGGCAAACTTTTATACTGGTCCAAATTGAAAAAAGTTGCAGACGACAATTTTAAGTGTATGAAATTTTGGACTTTTTTCATATTTCTGGGTAGAAAACATTGTGGAGAATGAAGACATTTCTAAAGCTTTTTTTTCTTGGGGGCGTCTAAAAGCGTCACTGAGTGGGAATGGGTTAAATGTGACTTTCAGACGTTTTGGCATATCAAGGCGAAGTTCACTTATTTGTATGGTAACTTAGTTTCTCCAGTAACAGACTGGGGCTCCGAGTTCTTAATAAAGGACAAACCTATGTGACCAGTAAGATTTTTACCCTTTCCTGCACAATACCTTGTTTTTACGTCTCTCTGATTTGATACCTGAGAAAACATTGCAGGAAAGAAGTAATTACTTGTTACAAGCTTTTACCACAGTAGTTTCTTATCTGCAGGTGCGTTACTTATCAAATTGTAACCACTTTTAATTGTCGTCTGCAACTTCTATGAAATTGTACCAGTTGAAAATTTGGGAAAAAAATAAAAATAAAACGGGAATGGGTCAACAGAATTCATGATACAGAGGAAACGAAAAGAATAATTTCCGTTTTCATGGAGAAATCGGTAAAACTAATCACACTTAAGTATTGATACAGTGTGATTAGCTTTTCTGTTTCATACCTCCATGGGTGATATGGGTTCGATCCCCGGCGGCGGCACATACCCTTTCCGACATTTGTCTCTTACCAATTGATAGATAATCGTAAAACTTAGTTGGATAGAATTTGGAGGGAAGGATGTATTGGTAGTACTGGTGCGAGATGTACCAAGAACTCATGGTTAGGTGCTTCAGCCGCGATATGACTGGAAAATTGTTAAAAGCGGCGTTTTTTTAGTAATTTTTAAGGGGGGGCACTCAAGAAATATTTTTACTAAATTTGATTAAAATTTCCCCATTGGTTTGGGAAATGTCGTTTTAAAAATCCTTCTTTATTTATATATAAGCCCCACCTCTGTGGCTCCAGCCCTGTGGACCTGAGGAGTGATGAATTTATAAATTCTAAAAGAGGTTATGTACTGATCATGCAAAATATTAAGGTTCAACACCTTCTTGGTCAGGGAGAGATAATTTTTGTGATTTTTTTCTGTCATGTCAACCAAAGATTTGAATAGATTTAGAGACTTAACAATTTTAAAGGGAACCACCATAGGAATATATCTGCAAAATTTGGTTGAGATATGGCCAGTGGTTAGAAAAGGGGACGTCGTTCTAAAACTGTTTCTTTATTTGTATATAAGCCCAATCCCCCTTGTGCTCCGCCCCTGGGGACCCTAGGGCAATGATTTAAGCAGTTCTGAAAGAAGTCAATGTACTGATGCTTCCTGCATAATATCAAGGCTCTTGGCCTTCTATGTCAGGAGGAGATAATTTTTAAGTTTTTTCCCCAAAATTCGCCATTTTCATTATGTAGATGACGTCATAATGCGAATGAACGTGCTCAGATTGGGAAAGGAGAAGGGAAATGCTCGTTGCAATATAGATGTTTTGTTACTATCAAATTTATGCAATAAGAAAAAAAAAGGTAAATAATAAATGGAAAATTACAATGATTATTTAGATAGCGAAACAACACTTCATATTTTCTTCTCGCTGCGAAGGATAGTTTGATATTTCACGAGACCGAAATTTCGAAGCTGATCCAAGATGTTTAAAAATAGTAAGATATTCCTTGTGTACGATACGAACTTAAATACTACCAACAATTTTGCATCGTATTACACGATAAAATCACTAATAGATAAGTCGATTGGTGGGGCTGAATGACTAATGATAATGTATTGCTACTTTGTGTTTTTGTGTAAATTTTGTATTGTGGGCCTGAAGCCTTTCTTACAATACAATCATATTGTAATGTATAGTGGCGCAATCGAGATTTGAAACCTCTGTCTTCTGTCCTTTCTTTATTATCTTTTTGTTTGTTTGTTTGTATGGGGTTTAACGCCGCTTTTAACAATCTTTCAGTCATATCGCGGCGGCTGGAGCACCTAACAATGGATTCCTGGTATTTCTCACACCAGTACTACCATTACATCCTTTCCTAGCCTCCAGCTGCTATCCCACATAGATCTACGATTATCGACCCATTGGTGAGAGACAAATAGTCGGAAAGGATGAGTGCCGCCGTCGGGAATCGAACCCGGGACCTCTAGTTTGACAGTCCGACGCGCTACCAACTGCGCTATGACGGCGGCTCTCTTTATTATCTTGTGTCTTTTAAAAAGTGAACGTTATTTTTTCAGTAGATAGATAGAAGGTATTTCTGAACTAAAATGCCTTTCTTTAAATCATTGGATCGCTTGAAATGACAGATCGCCGCAATCAAGTAACCGAAATACCAGTCAGATAATTCATTCAGACGAGAATCTGATGTTAATCTTTCTAAGATCTTCTGTTTGTTCGGCGACTTTAACGTCGGGACTACAGATTGAATAAGCAGTAGTTACGACGTTTTGTTCGCAAACAATCAATTTGAATTTTTGTTTGGTGTATCTGACCGTAAATGATGCAAACTAAGTTCGCTTAATGTCTCAGAAAAAATGACTCGTCGGAGACCAAAGGGTGGGTCCAGCGTTTCTTAAATTACGCAAGAAAATATGTTTTGTAAAAGACACTGAGACAGAACTGCGTTTACCGATAGAAAGGTTTCATAAATTGGACTATCTATTGTTCCCTGTCCCTGGGGAATTCTACTTTCAATTAAGAAGCCATTTTAACAGTCAGTGACTTTATTTTACGAATTTAAAATCCAAATTGAATTCGAAAGTCCCGTATAAAGTAATTTAGTTTGTAATTGTTTTTCCCGTGTGATTCCCACATGGCACCCAAAATAAAATTTGAAATCAATTTTGGACGCAATACGTTACATGAAGTTCTATATCGTCGTTGGGCGAGCAGTATGTCGTAAATATAGCTTTATTGAAGCTGTATTTACGACATTTTGTTCGCTAAATTGATTGATTGATTGATTGATTGGGATTTGAACGACGATATATAGGGAATATTACAACAGCGTCTTTTTCTATTTGTTGTTATCGTGTTCGAGAATCGTGTGTAGGTATTTTTATTGGATGAGACCGAAGGTCGAATCCAATAAAAAATACCTACACACGTTTCGAGAACACGATAACAACAACTAGAAAAAACACACTGCTGTAATATTCCTCTTATTATATACCTTTAGGACATAACATTAAGAAAATTCTCTTATATGATTAAGAAATAACCAACTTTCCGGAAAAAAACCCAAAACAACCCCGAACGTCAATACACAAAAAGGAGTCCGTGTTTAACGGTACTCGACGAAGACAGTTTTTTGGTACACGCCGAATATTGATTTTTTTCTGTCGAGTTGTATTAGATAGCCAGATTTAAATTCATATCATTTATAGGTATATAATAAATATCTTTGTGTAAGACAATATTTTTGTTTGTGACAATTAATTGTAAATTTGACGGAGCGCCAATGTCAATCAAATTTTCGACTGGCAAATCAGACCATCCATTTATACCGGGAGTGCAATGTTTAACATCAGACAGTGAGGCTAAACTTTTTCGTTTGTCGTTGAATGGAATAACTTAACCGTATTTTATTTTACCTGGAGTTACGAGGTACGTTTCAGCCGCCAATCCACCAAACCCACCCACTCAATACATTTAGACTTTGAGCTATCCCTAGTGTCGGCTAGCCGTATTCTCGGGACGCCCCACATTCGGGCGAAGCCTAGGCTTTCATAAATGGAAATACAACATAAAGGCAGCATCCGTAATGCATATGCAGTTTATCTGAGACGGAACCAAGTGACCGTTAATTGAGATTGTCGTCTAATGAAAAAGGTCTTTGGCACTCGAACTTAGAAACAATAAAGGGAGTACTTACAGGGTTAATGTAACCTTCCATTATCACAAAGAAATCCAAATCAGAATTGACCAATCGCTGGTCCCATCCTCTGACTCTCTAGACCCCGCCCATTAACCCCAACAGAAAGTTTCGCTTCGATTTTCAACCGCGTCATATCGAAAATTGTATGGTCAGGAGCATGTAACAGAAAAGTGAAATGGTTGTTTGCGATCCAAACGTCGTAACTATAGCTTGAATAAGCTGTAGTTACGACGTTTAAGTCGCTAAACCATCAAAATAGGTTAAACGGAGACCGATGTTGGAGTTGAAAGCTCAGGTATGGGCTTAATAAGTTATTTGATTGGTCGGTCGATTCCTTGATTGACAGCCGCGATTGGTTAATTACATATTATAACCTAAAACCAATCATACTTTTTATTAAAAAGAAAGTTTATCTAACACCTAAACGTATATGGACAAAGATGCTACAAATCCATTGCTCAAACGCAGGTGAGATTTAAACGTAGCCAACATATTATCTACGCGACCACAAACAAATGCGTCTCTTTCGAACTTCACGAGCTAATCCCCTTAGAATAAGGGTGTAATGCAAAACTGATTGAAAATCACTATCTTATAAACATTTGATGGCTATCAATAAATTGGAGAAAGTCCATTTCATTTACACTGACTGCGACTTCCTTTTGTGCAATGCTCAATACAATATCAAAACTTGACTGGGATCTTTAAAGGCCCAATTAATGTTATTTCTACTAATTAGATAGTTCAGGCTATAAAATAAATAATTAAATATCAGATAAGATAAATTCCATCTAAATTCCACCAACTTAAAATGCTCAAAAGTACTGCTTCCTGTCAGAAGTACGATAACAATGAGCGCTTGATTGCTAATACAAACATCCAACTCAAAAAGTGCAATTATTCCTATCATAATGATGATAAGTATGCATAGGATTGACCAATCGTGGGTGTCAATCAAGGAATAAACCGACCAATCAAATAATTATTCAGCCCGGACCTGAGCTTTTCAACTCCAACATCGGTCGCCATTTTTGTTAACCTTTATTGTTGGTTTGGCGACTAAAACGTCATAACTACAGCTTATTAAAGCTTTAATTACGACATTTAGGTCACCAACCAACCATTTTCCTTTTTTTTGTTACATGCTACTTGCAATAAATTTTGCTAGAGTAAATGGGAGGGGGAATAGGAAGTAATTTGGCGTGACCAGCTGTTGGTCAATTCTAGACTAGAAGGGTTGGCAAAGATATGATTGAAACTACTGCTTGATATCCAAAAGATGCGATATTTTGGCCTTGCAGCGACCAAATATATATGTTGAAGTATTCACGTAATTGGTTTGAGGTAGCACCTTTTTACTAGGTTGAGATGTATAAAAATCAATTCTCTCTTTTTTTCATAATATAAAATCTTAAGCCGCCGTCATAGCGCAGTTGGTAGCGCGTCGGACTGTCAATCTAGAGGTCCCGGGTTCGATTCCCGCCGGCGGCACTCATCCTTTTCGACTATTTGTCTCTCACCAATGGGGTCAATAATCGTAGACCTATGTGGGATAGCAGCTGGAGGCTAGGAAAGGATGCCATGGTAGTATTGGTGGTAGTACTGGTGTGAGAAATACAAGGATTCCATTGTTAGGTGCTCCAGCCGCCGCGATATAGATGACAAAATAAAGATTGTTAGAAAGCGGCGTAAAACCCCGTTCAAACAAACAAACAAATAAAATCTTAATTGGCTGTCCTCATCCCTTGAGCAAGAATTTTACAGTGGAGCTGACATAGAATGAATAGAGTACACTTGCTCATCGATGTTTACCCCCGTTGCTGGTTTTCTGTTTCATTGTACTTTGACAAAATCGAACGCGAAAGCGTAAAGACGTATCAGACAGTTACTAAAATTTTAAGAATATTGTAAAATGGCGGAATTTACAAATTGAAATTACCTCGCATCGACGATAACGTTATTAGGACTTTTAAAAAGACAAATTTACGACAAACTTCGTAGGCTTCTTTATTCTTTTATAGTCAATATTCGCTTGTATATAATGAATGGACTATTGTGATGTAGCAGTGATACAGAACATTGTATTGGATTCTTAGCGCGTAGGAAAATTTGATATTTCACGAGAACTTTGATCTCGTGAAATAGCCAAAGTTTCCTACGTGGCGCGAATGCAATACAAGCTTTTTAAAACACAACCAAAACATGATATTTATTATTTGTTCGCTCTTGATCCTGTAAGAGTCAAGTAGGATTTCTTCCGTTTGTCATTCGTAAATACGGTCACCCTTTAACGCATTACTAGACAGCAGCATTTTAGACTGGTCAAAATTGAAAAGAGTTGCAGACGACAATTTAAAGCTTATGTAAATTTTAGATATTTTAACTTTCTGGGTAGAAAACATTGTGTAAAATGAAGGAATTGCTTGTTACAAGCAATTTCTTCCTTTTATACAATGTTTTCCCAATTGTTTTTCTTTGGTGGGCTTCCGAAAGCGTCATTGTGTGGGAATGGGTTAATTTCACGGAGTTCATCTGAGACTGTGCTCGTACTGTGTAAGAACTAATAAAACAGTACTTCAGACGAATTTGTATTTTATTTGTTTGGTTATTAGAATCGGAGACAATTGCTTTCTGGGACCTCCATTGATTCTTGGTAGACATTTTGATGTTTGGATTTCTCTTTCACTGCACATCTTTTTTTAAGTAAATTAAATATTTTTGCGTTTTCTTTAACTCTTGCATATAGCAGATGTTGAAGTTCGAACAATTAATAATGAAACGAGGTTACATTTAATTGACCGATCACAACTGGCAATTAAATACCCCCCCCCCCCCCCGGCACATATCCTTTCGAACATTTGTCTCTCACAAATTGGTGGATTATCGTAAACCGAAGTGGGATAGCAGCTGGAGGCCAGGAAAGGATGTAGTGAAAGTACTGGTATGAGAATTACCAGGAATCCATTGTTAGGTACTTCAGCTGCCGCGATATGACTGACATACTTTTAAAAGTGGCGTTAAACACCTTTCAATCAATCAATCAATCAATCAATCAATCAATCAAATAACCAGTCAACCAATGAAATCATTCACCTCGATCAGAAATTAATTTTAAACTCCGAAAATGGCCGCCATTTTTGTTAACATTTTTGTTGGTTTTGCGACTTAAACGTCTTAACTACAGCTTATTCTACTCTTTTGTTACATGCTACAGGTCGGAGTGTTACGAAGTAACTGGGCGGGACCAGCGAATAGTCTTTACATACAAGAGTCCAGAATTGGAAAAAAAATCAAGATGAAAATGCATATTTAGGAAAATAAAGGAAAAGAAGAAATGCTCATTATTAACCCATTCCCATATTGCACATGGAAAGCTCCAATTAAAGAACACTTTTCATCTGGTCTACCATAACCTTGTGGTCCAGTTAGTTAACTTAGACTAATAACGATGAACTCTGCAAAGCCTTATTTTAATTGTTAATTACATGTATACGCATGTACAATAATCCTGTAACTTGCTATGTCTATGTTTGTCTTTGTCGTTTATTTAACCAATTCCAACACAATGACGCTTTTGGACGTCCCCTCAAGAAAAACAATTGGGAAAACATTGTGTAAAATGAAGAAATTGCTTGCCAGAAGCATTTTCTTCATTTAACACAATGTTTTCTATCCAGAAAGTTGAAAAAAAAAATCTATAATTTTATAAACTCAAGATAGTCCTCTGCAACTCTTTCATTTTTGACCAGACTGAAATGTTGCTGTCTGGGAATGGGTTTGTATCGATTTAATTGCAGTGAAAAGTTACAAATTAAAGTTATCCATAACCTATCTACTGGCAAAATTTTGTCATCAATCTATGGGTTAAGAGTTGTGGACAGATCTTCCTTGAAACAATGGATCCAAAACAAGTTACGCGTATCAATTTACAAACCAGTTAATTATAAGTACGCTGTGCATCGATACATATGTACGCTGTATTTTGGGTCTTTAAGCCTAATCCAGAAGAAGACCTGGAAAGACCCGCGGGACATGTAGCAGGGCCAAGACTCGAACCCACAACCTTCAGCTTCTCTCAGATTAAAAGTCCGTTGTTATAAGCAATTTCTGAATTGTCTTCGCTGTTTTCTTCCAAGAGAGAAAACTATTTTAGAATTCTCAAGGTATGAAATTGTCGTCTACAACTTCTTTGAAAACACTCATAAGATTCAGTTTAAGCACGATGTGCTGAAGTGAGCTAAAAATTCCTAGTAGATGAATTTACAGACAGAGTTTGCAATATTTCTGAAATATTTAAGAACTACTTTTAATAGCGTAGGGATTTAGTGGTAAAGCCTCCAGTCGAAGTTTGCGCTCGTTGAACTCTGAGAAGACCATAAAATTTTGTCTGTTAACTTAAGTTATCAAAGCCGACGCTTTGCTAGTTAAAAAACTATTTAAATTGCTTGATCATGCAAAATACGTTGCTTATCACCTGTATCTATTTCCTTGAATTTTTTGTTCTGGTAATTTGTTTTCCTTCATTCCATATATGTATATGTAGTTATGATTTTTTTCTGCTGTACTTTCAGGATTCCCTTGAGTTTTGCTGGTCTGTTTTTCATGAACGATGCGGTAGCTCAATACCAGGTGAGGCATTTTTTGTAAATCAATAGATGGCTAGGCACTTAATAGGTTTTCCTTCTAAGGTACATTCATAACAAGCGGTAAAAATCGCATTCGATAGAAAAGAATTTGTATTATCCATGCATTTTACTGTTACAGTAAAATGACGTGATTTTCCCGGCCCTCTCTTGGTGTCCGATCTACTAAAAAAGTAAATTTCATTTAATATATGATTTGATGCCCTACTTAGAATCTTCGGAATTTATGTTGGAATTGCTAGCAAAAGCCACTGCCGTAATTGATACGTCATGGAAGCAATAAAAGAGTTCGGATGGCCTCCTGGACGATGTAACTACAGCAAGATTTGACAGTCATTGTGATTTCGATGGTCTCGATCGATTTTTTATTTACAGTCTAAAAATAAATAAGAGATTGATTCAGTAGAGATTCAGTTGTAAAATACTTCTTTAAAGGCTCCAAAGAGCGGAATACTATTAAGCGGACCTGAGAAGAATTGAAAAGGATTACGAAAAAACTCCAAATTCAGATGGTATTCTATCTATTTTTTCTACAGGAAATATCCAATGTTTGCGGTCCTTTTTACTTATTTTTCTATTTATGTAATTGCATTTCCGAATTCTAATATGAACTATACAATTTAGACGTGGAACTAATACGTCATTTCCATTAATTCTCGGTACATTGTCACAATGCATACTTTTTCGTTCTCAGAAACCAATTAGGATCCGCCTTACAAAATAACATAAACCTTTTAATGACCTTTCGCGCCGTTAAAACACCTTATTTTTATTATTGTGCGCAGGAAATTTCGATAAAATTACCTTCGGCTGACAATACGGGGAAATTAAAGCTTTATAAAGCAGTAATAAACCAATACGCTGACAATGCCAAACCCGTGTTACAAATTTCGTTTTGCCTTATTTTAGTTAATACTTTTTTTTTCATATCTTATAACATATCATGGATCGGGACTTATTTTGGATGACGAATTAGATGAAATTTCTATAGATATTTTAAACATTCTCCGTCTTCCAGGACTACACGCCTAAATGGCATTACTTTACGACGATGTTTTGATGACGTGACAATTGGTTAATAACTGCTACGTCCCGCAAGAAAAAACAAAATGACATAAATAAACGTTTGAAAATACGAAGAAAAATGAAGACACTTCTTGTTACAAGCAATGTCGTCATTAGCATTAATGTTTTCTATCCCCAATGATGATTTTTGAAACAAATCAGCAACTAAAAATGTCATAAAATTTGAACTAGTCTTAATCCTTGTCATGTTTCCTATTTTTTCTGGAGGTGTAGACCAAGATCAGCCTGCACATAAGTGCAGTCTGATCTTGGTCTACACCTCCTGCTTCTACCGCTTTGTCCAGAGTTGTTTAAATATTCAATTTTCAAAAGAAATATTGACCATCGTTAAGACCTTCAAGTACTGTCAGTCCTTTGATTTTAAAGTAATTCTGCAAAGGATTTTAATTCAGCATGACAAGGGTTAATGCTGTCATCTGGAAATGGGTTAACACTGTAACTTTGTCAGTGTTTTGATATATTGAAATTAACAATCATTTCCATAAGTCAGAAATATAGTTTTTTTTCACAATTTTGAAAAGAAATGAAATTTTCTTCTCAATTAGGCAGGTTTGCCTTGATAACGGATCATAAAATGTTAGTACTTTTATAATTTTACAGTATGCCCATGGCCTCGTGGTTGCGCGTAGGACTCCTAGTCATGGGGTTTCGGGTCCGATCCCTAGTCGCGGCGAATATCCTTTCTGACATTTGTCTCCCACCAATGGGTAAATAATCGTAAATTTATGTGGGATGAGAAGGTGGACGCTCTGAAAGGATGTTGCGATAGTACTGGTTTAAGAAATACTAAGAATCAATGATTAGGCGCTCCAGCCTCTGCGATATGACTGAAATACTGTTAAAAGTGGCGTTAAACGCATTTCAATCAAACAATTTTAGAGTATAAGCTCTTCATTATGTACTACTCATAAGTTGCTACATCTACGAACCATTATCTAAACTAAAGTGAATTCGGCAGTTTAAAACTGCAAATAGCTTTTCTGACTCATTCCAATCAATGTCGAAGCAGCCAACCTTTGGGTCAGAAACACACAACGGATACCAAAAATTCTAAGATTACTGATCTGATATGCAGGCTGAACTTAAAATACTAAATTTCTAATGACGGTGAATTTTTTGCGCCGTTAATGATTACACCAGGGAACCCCTGCGAATTCTCTTAATTATAGTCCTGTATTCGATTTGTGGATTAAGTAACCATTCGGAAGCCAGTACATCATTGCGACCCTTTAAAGTCCAGGGTTTGATTCATATCACTAGCAGAAATGACGTGCTCAAGGATGTCCCTTGCATGTTTGATTAAATCCATGACCGATAAACGACAAAGCATTCTATACGCCGAATATTTCAAGCTGTAGTTGACGTTTGCAAAAAGAGGACGGGTATACCCCCCCCCCCCGCCCCCGACAGAATGACTTCCTTAACTTTTGAAACAGCATATGATCTGACAGTCTGATCAAGAACGTCACTGCAGTATGCTGATACTGGAAATACTGATACCTGTCCAAAGTGACGACATTTCTAATTGGCCCTCTCTACAGTAAACTGTGATATAGCGCTAAGACTAGACTCATTGGTGAAAAGCACAGGCGTCAATCTATCCATTGTCATGATTCCTAGCACATTCCAGTCTGTCTGAGACGTGCTGCCAAATTAATGGGACACGTACACCCGTGCTAGTGTCCATTCGTACTCTATATGTGTTCCTTATGGTTTCTGTCGAACAGTTTCGTGTCTAATCTTCACATTCGACAAAGTAGCCTCGATTAACCATTGGCGATATTTCTGAATAAAGAAAAGTCGATTCTGAGAAGCTATGATTGATCTTGTAAAGGCTACATAATGCTTTTTCTGAACGATCTCCGTGTTCGGCTTCGCGATTACACCATATGCAAATTAAGTAGTCCCCGGTGTACGACTTAGTGAAAAGCCTATAACCACCATTCCGACTCCACAATTAATTTCTTCGGGGCCTGGGGCAAACTTTGTCGAAGTAATTTCAACCATTTTGAAGTTATGAAAAACGAAATGAACAACTCTGTCGGTAAAGTTGTGGTGCAGTCTAGCGCATTATTTGCAACGTGTGTTCAGTCTGTAGTGTTGCGGCTAAATATACCCGTAATTTGTAAAACAGGCATGCAAAGACGGCTATGATTTTATTCATTTTAAATAAGGTTTTCTGTCTCTAATGAATATATAAATAATAGACGTATTGTAAGCATCGGTTCAAACGCGTGCCATTTTCCCTTTCGAAACTTATTTTACTAAAGGAAGGTATAAACTATCAATCTGAAACGTGTTTTCATCTTTCTTTCAGGTGCTCCAGCCTCAGCTGGGCCCCCTGGTCCACCAGGCCCACCAGGCCAAAAGGGTATCCAAGGGCCCCCGGGGCCGATGGGTCATATGGGTCCACCAGGAGTCGATGGTAAGTTCTGTTTTTATAGAAGCCCCTTTCCCGATAAGAAATTGGGGACTGGTACCCAAAGAAAGAGGTTGGGTAAAAAATTAAAGTAATGCAAATTCGGAGAGTAAGCATCTTTATGGTGAATTCGATGTTGTATAGGGGGACGTTGCTTGTAACAAACAGTTGACCAATGGCGGCTGTCAATCAAATAACTTGTCAACTAATGAAATAATTCATAAAGACTCGAAGCTAGCATTAAACATCGATATTGACCGCCGTTCATGTGAAGCATTTTTGTTGGTTTGGCGAATTAAACGTCCTAACTATTCAAGCTGTAGTTAGGACGTTTTGGTCGCCAACCTACTTTTTATCACATCCTACTGGCCACAAATTTTGCAAATAGCTCCTTCCAAAATCGAAGTGGAACTTCCTGTTGTAGTCAATATAGGCAGGGCCAACGGAGAGAGTGGGTAGGACAAGTAATTGGTCAATTTCTTCGTTTACTGAAATATTTCCCAAAAACCTTCTTTTTAAGGGGATTGTAATAAAATCGGAGTAGGAAAATCGTTAATGCTGTTTATCTAATTAATTCATCACAAGGCGTTTCATTTCAAGACAATTCTTAATGTATTCATGAGTAGGTGGCAACTATATATGAAAAAGAAGAAATTGCTTGACACTTGCAATCTCTTCTTTATTCTTGATTTCCGAAGCCACCGTTCTCGGTGTTCTGGGAAAATGGGATGGGTAGTAAATAGGTAATCTATTAAACTCATGATGATAGAATCATGGGTCGGTCCAAATTAAGAGCCGTAGTCATAGCGCAGTTGGTAGCGCGTCGGACTGTCAATCTAGAGGTCCCGGGTTCGATCCCCGACGGCGGCACTCATCCTTTCCGACTATTTGTCTCTTACCAATGGGTCGCTAATCGTAGACCTATGTGGTATAGCAGCCGGAGGCTAGGAAAGAATGTAGTGGTAGTACTGGTGTGAGAAATTCCAGGATTCCATTGTTAGGTGCTCCAGCCGCCGCGATATAACTGAAAGATTGTTGAAAGCGATCAATCAATCGGTCCAGATTAAATGCATTAAAATATTCCCACACAATCCTACTTTTTTCGAACCTCAGAAAACAACGCGTGTGAAAACATTGTGGGAAATGAAGAAAAGTCATTTCTTGGCTTTCGACAACATATTCGATCCTGTTAAGCATTTCTTTTCACAAATCTCCTTTGTAAACTCGATTTCTCCCTTTGTCATGCTGAACCCGGAATATTCCCGTTTTGCAGGAGGTATAGACAAAGATCAGCCTGCTCATAAATGCAGACTGGTCTATGTCTAGACAGCCTGCCTGCTCCTTTTGAGTAAGGGTTATTTATGAAATTTTATTTTCAAAATAAATATGAACCTAGAAAATAGTACTTTCAGTGCTTCCAGCGCTTTGATTTGCATGTTTTGAAAAAGGATTTCACATATCATAAGAACGGTTAATTTGGACTTGTCTGAAATTATGTCGTGTGGTAATGGGTTAATTATACTAAAGCCAATAAATTTTGTTCGAAATGTCTGTTTGTCAGAAGGAGCAGAAAGCATAATTGTAGAAAAAAAGTAACTTACAACGAAATTATTAAGTATTGGTCGAAAACGTTTTAAGCCGAAACTTTGGAAGGACAGAAGATATTCAGGGGTTTGATAATTGGCTGATATCTGGCAATGCCCACTGACATTTGAAATCGCAGTTCCACTGTGATAATAAACGACATAATGGTTGAAGATATAAACATCGTAGCTATAGCTTCATGCAGGAACTATAACTAAACAAATGGTTGATTGTTTTATAAAATGAGCGACGTTTATTGAATAAAAATCAAAATTACAGGTCTTGCAATGGAAAAGGGAAAAAAGAATATTGTGAAACTACGGTCAGCAGATACCGTTATTCCAACACATACAAAAAGTCATGTTTGATAGGAAATAAGTAATCCTTAAATTGACGGATTCAAAATCTGACAGTAAAGTTGAAAAGTGTGTAAATATTTGTGGATTATGTTTGCTGTTGTAATGACCATAACAACCCTTAGGTAGGTTTTGGTATCTTTTGGGTTCCGTGAAACCCATTTAATTGTTCGGAAAAATTCAGAGGCGACAAGCAAACAAATAATCGGGTCATTGATAAAATAGTATTGATAAAATACAGGCAGTTGAACTTAACGTCCGTGGCGTATGAGAGTAGGTATCAACGAAGTGGATTAACCTATTCCCAAACTACAAAATTTTAGACTGGTCCAAATTGAACGAAGCTATAGACGACAATTTCAATTTGATGGAATTTTTATTTATTATTATTATTTTGTTTGTTTCTTTCGAAAGAAAAAAGTGTTGATAATGTTTCATTTACCACAATGTATTCCGATGCCTTATTCTTGACCGGTGTAAAAAGGAGAGGTTGTGTGGGAATGGGTTAAAGAATGTAAATTGAATAATTGATAGACTGCAAGAAAGTTGATCTGCTTAACCCGTTACCAGTCGACAAAATTTTAGACTGCTCTTAATTGATAGGTGATGCAGACGACAATTTATTTTTATTTTTTTCTTCGTTTTTGGGGATAGAAAACATTTTGGATAATGAAGAAATTGCTTGTAACAAGCCTTTTTTCTCGGGGCGTCTAAAAGCGTCAAGGATTGGGAATGGGTTAAAACGGATTTGTGGCGAATGCTTGACAAACTGTATAGCGTAGATGAGAGTCAAAAGGAGATGGCTGGAAGGACACAAAGACATGGAAATTCACAGACAGATGACTTTGCCCAAGACGGGAATTCAAATAATGACTTTTGCTCACTTTTGAATTCAATTATTATATTGACAATCCTTTGAAAATTGTGACGATCATGTGAATTATGATAAAGATTGGTGCTGAAAACAACAATTTCGTCATTATCACAGATAATGCTGTTTTTAAAGATGTCCCACAACAATCCAAAACTATCAAGTCAGGATATACTTTACCGTGTAAGACCGCGATATTCAATGTCAAAAAAAAGTATATAATGGCCGATTATGAATGTGAAAATCTTCCAAGGTATTAGCGCTCTATATTTGAAATTACACAAATGCGCTTCTCTTGTAAATATTGTGTTGATTTTGACTAGACATTAATGTTAAATCAACCAGTATACTGCATGGGGCGTTTTTTACAACTAAGTATTTTCAGAGTAGAGTAGAATAAGTCCATGCAGAAGATAATTTCAGAAATCAATCTCCTGCAAGCAAACAATATATTAGATAACGTACCTGTGAATAAGAAAACCCGGAAATCTTTTTCCTGTAAAAGAGAGAACAATCTTTACTTAAAAAACTTAAAATAATCTAGACAGTCAACTATCGCACTACTCTAGGACTCTTTAATTGGTGCATTTGATAAAATAAATAGCTCGGTAAAGGCAATTAAGTTTGATACAACTTTAGATGCAAACATAAAGAGCTGATCAATGGCCAAAAGAGACTGAACCATTCAATAAAGAGTACCAAAGCAGAGAAAATGAAAGGAAATGTTTTGAAAGTATACAAGCAATTACTGACAAATTGATAAAAAGAAAAGAAATTGACAAGGTATAAAAAGAATGACATGAAGAACTGCATTCTTCAACAGTCGATAAAGAAATGCAAGAAGTAAAACTACTGGAAAATCTTAATAGTACGTTCAGCAGCATAAAGTACAAAATTGTATATATATATACAATGTTTAAGGCAATTAGAATTAAATTGAAAAACTTAAATATCTTCTGGTTTAGATTGTATATGAAATGGATTGATAAAATAAGAATCTTCTATAATTCTCTCATTTCTTAGGAAGGTATTAAACTGCATATTTCATCGGGCTATATCCTGAATTTTCGATACTGGAGTACTTTTCTTCAAATTTTAAATCAGATTGTAACTCAAAACCAGAAAATTATCATGAACTGATAATAATTTCAATATTGGAAAATAATCTACTATGAATGTGAACAATAGATAAAATATTTTTTGGAAGAAAATCAGCAAACTGAAAATTTTGCATATTCATTTTACAATTAAGGCCAGAACTTCTGTTAATATATTTGTTTTGTACTCTTTCCATATGTCAGAATTAATCATTTGTTTCTATACTACCTGATTCACTATATTCCTTTTTAAGAGAATTCATTAGTTTTCGGTATATCTCGCATAGAAAAGAGATCCTTTGTATAAAGTTTTCTTTTACCCATCAAATGTTTTCAAACACACCGCAATTTTTGTAACAGCTGTGTCTCAAGGAAACATAAGTTTTTATACTCAAAAGACCTTTTTTTGTATATCAATCTTGATCACTCATTTCTTTCTCATTTTTTTACTTTAATTCGATGTTTCTTTTTAGTTTTCCTTGTACAGTTTTTTTTTTCTAGCTTCGATAATAGTAATCTCGAACGAGCATTATTAGTAGTATTTTAATACTTCCTTCACATAGTAGCCGCTTCGTCAGTCCCTCCGTCATACAGTTTTCTTTTACCCATCAAATGTTTTAAAACACACCGCAATGTTTGTAACAGCTGTGTCTCAAGGAAACATAAGTTTTTATACTCAAAAGACCTATTTTTGTATATCAATCTTGATCACTCATTTCTTTCTCATTTTTTTACTTTAATTCGATGTTTCTTTTTAGTTTTCCTTGTACAGTTTTTTTTCTAGCTTCGATAATAGTAATCTCGAACGAGCATTATTAGTAGTATTTTAATACTTCCTTCACATAGTAGCCGCTTCGTCAGTCCCTCCGTCATACACACTTTGCCAAACCATTTCTTTCTTTCTTTCCACACTGATTTATTCCACGTGAAGACTTGCTTACATTTTCCACGGACGCTGGATGACCCCGAAGCGAGCGATTCGCTGTAGTCTATGTTTGGCACCAGCTGACATCGTAGGCTATGACTTTCGTCTTCCATGCCCCGCACATTGGTTGCGCTGTAATCGCAGGTAATCGTGCAGTTCCAATACGGAGTGAATTAGTTGGTCAGGATAATCTGGTCAAAATGCAGTACAAAATTATCTAACGGTCACTCATATTGTACCGAGGGTAGCGAACTTTTATACTACATGTATATTACATGTATATTTGATACAGAAGTGACTTTGTGAAGATGGTAATCGATGGACATTACCGGTTGACCATACGATGTATTTACGCTGTTACGAGGGGCTTCCGAAAGGTCTTACGATTGCTTTTTTGATTGTTTAGTGATTCACCTCTTATAGACTTATGGAAGAATTCGATATATTTTTACTCCTCTTTGTATGCAGTCATCTGGAAAACATCATAACTTCAACTTAAAACATCATAGCTTTATATTTCCACTGTTATGGGTACTTACTTTTGGTGTTTTATATGAGCACAGAGCTGGCTCCATTTTACCATTTTCTGTAATGTTTAGATCGATAGATTCAATCCATAATTGGTTACGTCAACTTTTTATTCATTTTATTTTTATAAAATCACAAACGGAGATCTTCATTCTTATGGTAAATCATTAGTTTGTCACACAGACGTGTCAAACAATCAAATATCTATGAAGCGTCTAACGGTTGTACCTAGTCAAAACATGTTAAACCTATAACTTTCGGGCCCAGGCACAATCTATTTCAATTATGCCAAGAAGTTTCACATTTTGCTTTCATAATCATCTGATCGCACATCGCAAAGTCATTTGGGCTACGCAAAGAGAGGATTTATTTCACAAAATGTTAATACAGGAAGACAATAATCATTATTTGTTTACAGAAAACAGACATATTTTATTTCAAAAGTATAATAAATGGTGTAATTAATAGCAGCGAGACTCATATGCACAATTTAAATCAGCATGTCCTTTTTTTGATTAATTTTCAATATTAATTTCAAAATTGAAATACATGTATTACATTCAACCCGAAAACCAACAAAAACATGACATTTTTTTTTTGCTTCTCTTTATATATTGCCAAACCCCTTAACTTCCACATGTAGTTCGATTATGATATCAAACGACATTAATTTTCAAAATATACCGTCGGGAACATATCAAAAAGTAAACCATTAGTGAACCACCTAATCGTCGTAACCGCCAATAAACGATTTTCTGAAGTAAATATTAGATGACAACTGCTTGCTTGCGCATCGAATGGATGGTGTGATTCTCAAATCGCTGTTTTTTGTTTGACAAGGGCTATCTGTCAAGCATTAACCCGTTCCCACACAACAAAATTTTAGACTGGAACAAATCGAAAGAAGCTGCTTACGACAATATCAACAATAAGTTTTTTAGTCTTCTTGGATAGAAAACATTGTGGATAATGAAGAAATTGCTTGATACAAGCAATTTCTTCATATTCCAAAATGTTTTCCAAAGCCCTCTTTTTGAGGGGAGTAAAAAGGATGGCTTGTGTAGGAATTGGTTAAATAACCATACTTATCTGACCAATTTTAAGAAAAAGGTTGACGAATCGGGAGCATATTTTTGAATTTCTGTGCAACAAGAAAAGTTAAGTAAATAATATCGTTCTTAACCTTTTCAGGGGTAAAGGGTCAAAAAGGCGATCGGGGAGACAGTGGACGAATTGGCGAGCCTGGTTCGGACGGACCAAGAGGACCACCAGGTAAATTGACCCATTGTTCCATAATCCAAAGCAGGTTAAATTTTTACTGTATTTGTTCGAATCCAGTGTTAAATAAAGAAAACCAGGGAAATTTATACTTTATTTGTTCGAATCCAGTGTTAAATAAATCTAAACAGGTAAAATTTACACTTCATTTGTTCGAATACAGTGTTCAGTAAATCAAATCAGGTAAAAATTTTACTATATTTGTTCGAATCCAGTGTTAAATCAATCTAGACTAGGTAAAATTTATACTTTTTTTGTTCGAATTCAGTGGTAAACATATGATCTAAACCAATAACAACAAGGCAAGAAAATGGGAAAACTGTCGCCTACATTTTTGTCATTAGGAGAGACACACAATACTATTGAATTTCGTTACTTTCCCCGACTGAAAACAAACATTTTGCTCATCTTAACCGCATAACCAATCGTCCCAATGATTACGTCTTCTTATCTTCTGCAATCTGTTCTATCCTAGGTCTACCCGGCGTTGACGGGTTACGGGGACCAAATGGACGACGTGGCAAGCGAGGTGCCCCGGGAAAGCCAGGGGAAGATGGTAAACCTGGTCCCAGAGGTCCTCAAGGATCCAAAGGTCAAAAGGGAGAGGTTGGGGATCGTGGTATGATTGTATCGAATGGTGGTCAAAACTGCACGTGTAAGTTTAGTCTTTTCCTCAATGTTCACAATAGTTCATGTATTTAAGAGATAAAGAAATTTATTCCTGTCATTTAGATAGAACCATGGACCTTAAAAAAAAAAAAAAAAAAAAAAACAGATCACATGGTGCGTAGCTACCAAGTTGATTCATACAGACGAGTAATTAGGTTCATATCTGAATGAGAAAGAAATCTTATAATTTGGTATCATCAATGTATTCACCATTAAAAGCAAATACCTCACCAGTTTGAGACAGTATGCTTGGGAACTACAAATGTACTTTGTGACGCTCGTACTTATAGTACCATACCTTTTCGTGGATGTATGCACCGATTTAATATCCAATGACAATGTAGAAATATTTATTGGCGAAACTAAAATGAATTAGTCGTAAAGCGTTTAATAAAGATTAAGCTTCAAGCCGTGTTTCCAAAGATTCTGAACACGAGAAATCTTTTTCGTGCTTGCGCAATAAAGTAGGTCCCTAAAGTATTTTACGTGATGGCATTAAATACTAAGGAATGAAGAGAATATATATTGTCTCTTTTCATTGAAGTATTAACCTAAAAACTTAATAACACGAATGCATTTAAGTGAATAAGTAAGCTATGGATGTTATTCTTAAACTTTTTGACCACATCCGCGCTGTTTGCAAAATGCTGTTGCCTATCAAGTTATTGCGATGATTTCGAAAAATTATCAAGAATCTTTTTCATTCTATACATGCCAGCGAAATAATAATCAAACTATTGTTGGCGAAGTTATGTTCATGTTTGATTACTAATGGTAGCGCCAGTTTACTAATGCTAGTTCATAGATTCCTTTCATTTCCTGTAAATCATTAGTTTACATGCCCCTAAGATAAACAGTTTAAAAAGAAACATAATAGGAAAGTACTGAATGGAAGTTAACGGATAATTGTTTGTTAGTTGTCCAATGCTTTAAATCCCAAGTTTCAAATATTTCATTTAAAGTCGTTCCGTCTATGACTTAGATTATTACGCCGATGGGCTAGCAAAATGTTTAATACGGCTTTATTGAAGCTCGCCCAACGACGATAAGTGAGAATACCTTTGCGATTTTGGTAAGTGTCTAAACTTATAACGGAAAATATGCAGGAGTCGTGGCCGAACCTCGGTCATCTTTACAATTACTTTATGTAAATCATGATAAACGTTCTCATTTTATTTGTCTAGACCACTAATTGCACTGATTCGCTTTTCAATTCATCCAGTTTACCGACCAAACTCTATTCTAAGGGCTGACATTCTCGAATTCATTCGACAAAAAGAGTTTTGAGTTAAAACTTAGTCTTAACTGATACCTAAAACTCCGTTGAAATAATACTTGAAAGATGAGCATTTTTGAGACCCCCAAAACTCTTTTTATTTCGTCAATAACCTTATCAAAAGCTATCGTAGCGTTGACATGAATGTGAAACATAGATAAGTCGGATAATGACTGATCGGGTCTGTCAATCAAAGAATTAATTTACAACACATAACTCATTTTGACCGGAAATGAACTTTGAACATTAGCTTTGCGTATTCATACAGCCTAATCAAGTTTTAGGATCAAACTTCACCAATGGAAAATATTTTATTCATTTCCTAACAGTTTATTTGTTAGTTTCGTCTTTCAAAAGCGAGCGTTCTAATAGGCCGAAAATTATTCATACCTCTGTGAACAGAACTTTTAGCACGCAGCTATTTTGTATGCATCAAATTTCTAAAACATATATTTCGCTTGTTATAATCAAAATAAAATATGGAAATATTTTTTTTGTTTTCATGGAGATATGAAACGAAAAAGAAAAAAAGAGAGAGAAAAAAAAACTAATCACTCTCATGTATGAATCCGTTTCGCGTATTCTTACAATGTGATTGGTTTTTTCCCCGTTTCATACCTCTATGAAAACAGAAATTATTCTCGTGATCTCTTAATTGTTAATTTTAGTTTCGTCTGTCAATTCCTTGCATTCAGACTGACCTGATACCTCAATGGGAAAAATGAATACAGAATTATTTTGTATGCTTGCATACAAAGAAGTACAATTAAAATTGTGCCAAACGAATACTTCTTTAGTCTCATTTGAATGCTAGTCTTAAATCAATTTAAAGCATAAATGATAAATTCTTGAACTATGTAATGATAAATCAGTTTCGTCTATTTTTTGGAACTCGCTTTTTATGATGTATATTTGCAGATTTTTTTTTTTTTTTTTTATTTTTCACATATTTTGTTTCTTTTGTGAATACCGGGTCGGTAAGAGCAAGGGTTACAAAACAGGAACGGTAAATTGATGATGATTGGTGTTTGACCCATGGTCGATTCTCTTTAATGGTAACTAATGTTGATGGAGAGTCAATTTTACCGTCTAGACATACTTCGAGCCTTGTTCATCGCTCAATAGACAAAAGTCAAACCATCCTTTGCGTCAAACAGTCGAGGATATAAAATTTCTTAAACGCGTGCTGTTTCTATACCCGTTCGATTTTCATCCGTCCAGTTTATCGAATAAACTTTTTATATTTTTTAATTAAAACACACACACACACACATACACACATGTTTATTTGCCTATAAAAACCTTTCTTTTATTATCAATTGGTAATGATTGAGATTTTTTTCTTTCTGATTTTTATTACTTAGTATTGATTACAAATAAATTCCTTCTTCTTTTTCATAATTTGGAAAAAAAAACATTTTAGTTTATATCAAGATTCACGCGTTTTGATTGGCTGATTTTTCTTCATACTCTCATTAACGAAATTCTGAGTCCTCAACTATTTTGTATACTTGCGCTCAAAGTAGGTACATGGAATTTTACTGTAAAAATAAAATGTTTGCTTGGTGGCAAGAAATTATAAGAAATGAAGCAAATACTTTTTACTTTCAATGAGTTATGAACCTCAAAACTTAATCACCATAATGTATGAATCCGCTTCGCGTATTTATACAGTATGATTAAGTTTTTAGGTTCTTACGTCAATGAAAACAAAAAAATATTTTCTTCTCTTCTTAATTGATAAAAAATTAATTCCTCTCTTTTAAAATAATTTGGTATTGATTGCATTTATGAACCTATATTCTTATTAAAACAATCTCTAGACTTCTATCATTATAAAATTTAATCCCTCTTTTATCTTTTTTGATCAAATTAACCATTTCCATGTCATATTAGTTTAACCCTTTCCTGTTCAATTCCTGTTTTTTTACGTCGCTGTAATTTTATAATTGAGAAAAAAATTGTAGCAAAAGAAGAAACTGCTTGTTATATCTTCAGTTTCCACAACATTTTGTACCCTACATTTTTTTCAAATCAAACCACTTGAATAGTTTCATTTTCAAAACCTTTGAGTTTGGACAGGTCTTAATTTTTGCTAAACAGGAAAGGGTTAAACCATATATATATATTATATATATTTATTACTACGTTTACGTCAATACTACAGCAACACTAGGGTTATACTCAACTGGCTCTTTGCAAAATGTGGGTGTATTTTACAACAAAGGTGTTGCATTCGTATGCCCGACTTGTCCCACATGGGCTTTTCTATTTTCGGACAAGTACATTATCAATACCACATGTCCAGGGACAAGTAAATACAAAGGACAAATTTTGGAATTGTAGGAATTAAATCTTAAAGATAACGTGTTGTTTATTGGAAAATTATCATATTTTGCAAATTGTAAAAAACAATGTTGTTGATGAAGATAATGCTTTATCCCACAATTTTCTGTATTAATAGCACAGTTTCCTCAGTAAATATTTCCTCATTATACTGCTGATAATTTCATTTTAGTTCTTGACAAGTAGGAAAAATATGTCTCACTTGCCAGGTTACAAATGGAGAAAATCCGCATTTCTTTCCACAGTCCTTACCATTGTTCTTACCCCAGGTGGATCATTTTGTCTGTTTCAAAATACAGACATACTTCAGACAAAATAGGGAAAGAGTACAGAAAACTACAAACGCAATACAGACAGAGTATAGACAACATACAGACAGAGTACAAACAAACAACAGACGGAGTACAGACAAACAATAGACAGTGTACAGACAAACAACAGACGGAGTACAGACAAATAATAGACGGAGTACAGACAAATAACAGACGATGTACAGACAAACAACAGACATAGTACAGACAAACAACAGACAGAGTTAGACAATAAACAGACAGAGTGCAAACAAACAAAAGACAGAGAAAAGACAAACAACAGATAGAGAACAGACAAACAACAGACAAAGTGCAGACAAACAACAGACGGAGTACAGACAAACAACAGACGGAGTACAGACAAACAACAGACGGAGTACCGACAAACAACAAACAGAGTAAAGACAAACAACAGACGGAGTACAGACAAACAACAGACAGAGTACAGAAAAACAACAGACAAAAAAACAGACGGAGTACAGACAAACAACAGACGGAGTTCAGACAAACAACAGACGGAGTACAGACTAACAACAGACGGAGTACAGACAATTAACAGACAGAGTACATACAACGACAGACGTAGTTCAGACAAACAACAGACGGAGTACAGACAAACAACAGACGGAGTGCAGCCAAACAACAGGCAGACTACAGACAAGCAACAGACAAAAAACAGACATAGTACAGACAAACAACAGACGGAGTTCATACAAACAACGGATAGAGTACAAAAAAAACAACAGACGAAGTACAGACAAACAACAGACAAACAACAGAGTACAGACAAACGACAGTCGGAGTACAGACAAACAACAGACGGAGTACCGAAAAACAACAGACGGAGTAATGACAAACAACAGACGGAGTACAGACAAAAGACAGCAAAATATCCGTCTGAGATATGCACATAAACCTTGATAGTACCTGTCATAACAGATTACAAATTAATTTCATGCTGTTGTTAATCGAGTTATTCGGCTTTGGCTCAGCTAGAGGTGCTCGGTAACCGGTCACTCAACCAGTGCAAATTGACCAATTGTGGATGTCAGTCAAGGAATCAATCAACCAATCACATCAGTATTAAGCCCGGAATTGAACTTTGAACTCCGACATTTGGCCGCTATTGTTGTGAAACAGTCTTGTTGGTTTGGCAACGGTTAGTTGTAACGGGGGATAATGGATGATAAGGATACAGGAAGAAACTGCTGAGTGATCCGACTGGTTCTTTAAAGTGCTCGATATATAGGACCGTCAAACTAGGTCTCGGTTTAATGTCTCATCCGAAAGACAATTGGTTTGTTATATGGTCGTCCCAGGGCCCGAACCCGTGATTTTGAGGTTCGAAGTCAAGTGCTCTACCAATTGAGCTAATAGGGCTGAAAATTATATGTTTAAGGCACAGATAAACTGTATAGAACAACAGACGTTCTCAGTAAGGAATAGACCAAGGCTTCTGTACAAGTACTATATATAAACTTATAAACTAGTTAATTGATACTAATATTTACAAATGGTTTTGTCAGTGATAAATTTTCACGATCTAGTTCAGTCCAATCTATTTATTCGGATGCTTGATTTGAGAGGTCACAGTACTACTTGGTGCTTGATGTCAAAGTCTGTGTTTGCTCTTTACCAGGACTCTGTCTTGAGATAACAGCTTTAAATTTCTTTTCAGTTATGTATAAAAGATTATAACAAAAAAATCAAAATATATGTTGTCTTATGATTACTTTCATTAACATGTCTCTTTCCGCTCTTAGTTGAATTTATCCGTCTTTTTGATTATCAAATAAGCTTTCGACCGAACACTCATATTTCTTATCTTTTTTTTTTTTCATTGGGGTGATCGTGTGATTTCTTTCATGAGTTTAAGATAAAAATTCAAGCTTTTTTATCCATGTCGGATACATGTTGACAAAGACATATGGTACTTTTAGAGCCCTGCATCATTGGAATGAGCAGATCGCGGCTTTTGATTAAAAAATAAAAATGGGACCAATCAAATCAATCATTTAAATCGAAATTGATCCTTAAAATCCGACATTTGCAGATATTGAAGGGAAGCATTTTTGTTGTTTTAGTGACTTAACGTCATAACTTTAGCTTGTTCAAGATGTCGTTAATGTGACTAAGCGGTAGTTACGACAGTTAAGTCGTCAACCATCCTATCTATTTTTTTACATGTCACTGATCATAATTTTCTAAAAAAAAAAACGCCGTTTAATATGGAAGTCAAACTTCATGTCGGAGCTCAATGGGCGTGGCCAGCGATCTGTCAATTTCGCGATAAAGGGTAACTAAAGAATGGAAAAGTGCAAAAACAGAGTTTTAATCAGCATACGAACATTTTTCTAATCATATGTCCACAATACGAATACATATAAAGATATATATATACGTATAAAATAAGGTCTTGGAAATAACATGAAATCAGGACTTTATTTTATGTATATTTTAAAGAATATATAACAAAGAAATCCAAACTGATTGTTAAATCCGCATATGAACATGAATACATATAAACATATACAAAAAAGAACCGTCTTCGAAATAAAAGGTAATCTGGACTTTGTTTTACGTATATTGTAAAGAATATATAACGAAGAAGTCCAAAACTGATTGTTAAATTCGCATATATATTCAGTACATGAAGTACACATTAACAATTATATAAAAAAGTAACGTCTTCGAGATAAGATGTAACACGAATTTTGTTAAACAAGTATATGATCATGTGTACATTACATGATTACATGTAAACACATATATTCAAAAAGGTAACGTCTTCGAAATGAAATGTAACAATACTTTATTCTGTGTTAATTTTAAAGAATGTGTGATGAAGAAGTCCAAACTGATAGTAAAATCAGCATATGATCATACCTTAAGTACATGAATACATATATACAAAAAATAACGTCTTCTTGACATGCAAACAGGCGCGGGAATAAAAGGACAGAAAGGTCAAAGAGGTGATATTGGTTTCTATGGTTTCAAGGGTAATAAAGGTAGACGATCCTTTAGATGAACACCGACCTCTGAATGCTTTACTTTTTTATCTTTATTCACATGTTCACATCTAGATTTAAATGTTCAACTAGATTGAAATTTTTCACAAAATAAGTGTTGTGGGAGGTAACCATGTACCCAAGCGTAGCGGAAGATAATGTGGCAAATGGATGGTTTGATATCTTAATTGCCTTTAAGTGTTAGTAAATCAATGGTCGTGGAGTGATAAACTATTATATTGTTATTAAACTTACTTTAATAATGACGATGTATTTCACGACCTTGATTCGTCAACTTGGAAGCCGACTATAAACAAAAGAGTTACCGATATTTCATTACAAAGTGTTATGCAATACTTTGAAAAACAGCAACTATGAAGCTGAATACAATATTTCTGAATGAGTATAGAAAATGAGTACTTTAACCCTTTACCATACGCCAACAATTCAGACTGGTCCGAATTGAAAGAAGTTACAGACTACATTTTAAAGTTTATGAAATTTTATATTTTTTTCAATCTTTTTTTTTTTTTTTTTTTTGAGAGAGAGAAAAAAACATTGTGAAAAAAATAGAAATTGCTTATTACAAGGAATTTCTTCATTTTACAAATTGTATTTTTCCCAACTGTTTTTCTTAGGGGTGTAAAAAAGCGTCTTTGTGGTGGAATGGGTTAAGTATCAACCAATCTAAGTTGAAAGTGCAATCAAACATATCAACTGGAAGAGACAAATGTACTGGCCAATCACATTTCTCGTCAAAGATAAATCGTTTGATAGGAACTCCGGTGTGTTGAGGACTGTTAAAGGGGTATATAGGAGTTGTTGATTTCTTATTCTCGTCACAGATTAATTTTATTTTAATCCCATTCACATATTATTTGAAAACAATATTCTGATAAGGAAATTTACGAAAAGAGGACGTTTATCAAAATAAACTAGGGCATTTCCCTAACAGCCTATGTATGTTATTAGTACACCGAGACATTTGCAAGGGATACTGGTGCATGTAACATATTGAATAACATATTCAGTTTGAATTCGCTCAAACCAATTGCATCATTCGCTAGCCGCTCTGTTCGCTAGCCGGTTTTCAATTTTGTAAAGATGAGTCCAAAACTATCGTAAGAGTTGATATTAACATATTTACTTGTCTTAGTTTTGTGCTAAACACTTGATGTAACATAAATCAGGACGTTAATTATTCGTTTAACTTATTCGGGCTATGATTACGACGTTTAAGTAGCTAACCAACCATTTTGCATTTCTGTTAAATGTTACTGGCCATACAATTATCAAAATAATGCTTTTAATACTCGAAGTGGAATTTCCTGCAAGTTGGTAGTTAGGCATCAATCCGCCAATCGAGTGAATCCGTGAATGAGGTCACTTTTGTAAAAAAAAAGGCCTGTCATGGTGCAAAGGTGGCTCATTTGTTAAATAAGAAATATAAATTTGTAAGGGAGAAATCATTAAAAAAAGAAACATATGATTCTGTTTCAACAGTCTGCTCAAAGAATACCAATGTTCAAATCAAGTGTAATTGTATTTAAGTCTTGCTTCATAGTTGTTGTTTTTCTAGATCAAAATGATAAGGTCGTTTAATCAAATGTTGATGCTTTTCAACATCTATGAGGTGTAAACTGTAAATTAATTGTGTATTGCCATCCATAGAGATGAACTTAAAAATACACGAAAACTCAAAACGATGTTTCTGTTTCTTTCTATAATGTTTCTATGTGGATTAATGGGATTTCTGATTTGATTATCACTCGATAATTTCAGCGAAAAACAGTGAAATTATCAAAATGATAAATTCACTGTTTTGGTATCCTACCTTCGTTCATTCCACACCACTGACCTTCATCTACGCGGGACCAAACACACTGATGACGTCACCAGGTTGCCATATATTTCACGTATGCGCTTTCGAAGAATTTCCCCAAAAAGGTCACGTTTGTTTTTCGTGTAAGATCGATTTATCTTTAGTTTCGAGTACGACTAAATCATATTTTCACTCGGGGCTCCGCCACACCTGGAAATAAAGCTTTTTATATCATATATTCAATGAAGGATAAATCGACCTATTAAACAAACATTTTTTCTATATATATTTGCAAAAATTATAGAACGACTGTAAAAGTGGCTTACTGGATTGTATGTTCTTTCAGGCGCTTGTAAAAATACATAACATGTTCATTTAGATCGCTGTGTCTTAGATTCACAGAATTCACCTGCATGTGTTCACGTTTTTCCAGGCCCACTTTACCACTGTTTACTTTCACTCTTTACTTTGCATGCTGCCACTGATTAGGTATGGGAATTAAAGGGGAAAAGGGCCAAAGAGGACTCCTCGGATTTACTGGTTACAAAGGAGAAAAAGGTAGGACTTAATCAAAATATGACACTTAGCTACAGAAAAACAAAAAAGTTAAAAGATATCTGTTTTGTAATTTTATATGTTTCAAAGCTCTCGAAGTCCTGAATTAAAGTTAAATTATGAAACTGTAGAAAACATGATAAGATTATTATAGAAATTAGATACATTCATGTAGCATTCCCACGCAAAACGCAAAGATGAAGTTACATGTTTTTTTGTCTACAATTTACGACATTTTACCCATTCCCGCTTTTAGACGCTCCTCAAGAAAAGAAATCAACTTTTGTAAACATTATGGAAAATGAAGAAATTGCTTGTGTCAAAAATTTCTGCATTATCAACAATGTTTTCTACCCAAAAAGACGAAAAATTTAAAATTCCATCAAACTAATATTTGTCGCCTGAAGCTTCGTTCAATTTGGAACAGTCTCAAATTTTGTTGTGTGGGAATGAGCGGGTTGCTTAAATGCCTTGTAGCTAATTTGAAAATCGAAAAACCATATAAATATATCGGTCATTTTAATGAAGATATAAATCTAATAGAAAAAAATCATTTCGTTTTGTTTAGAATACACCTAGTTACAGCACACGTGGTGGCTTTCGCTTAACCACTTTTTCTCCACATTTTTTTAAATAGACGCAGATTCAATACCAAAAAGTTTTGGTGTAAGAATGATCACGAAATATATGTTGTACCTTCTCTCATAATCTAACATTTTGTGATATACTTTCATGACAATTGGTGGGTCCCGGTTTCGATCCCTTCGATTTCCTTTCCGAGATTTGCCCCCCACCAATAGTTGGATAATCGTAAACCTAAGTGTAATGGGCAGCTGGAGGCTCGGAAAGGATGTAGTAAAGTTTTACATTGTACATGTACCGGTGTGAGAAATTCGGGGAATCCATGGCCCGCCGCCGCAATATAAAAGAAATGCTGTTATAAGTGCAGTTAAATCCCATTCAAACAAACAATTTATGGTCATTGGTAATGTGAGAAGAAGAGTCATAAATTCGAGTACCGGTCATGGCACTGGTCACAAGGGTCTGTAGCATGCGCTAAGTATTCTAAGATCCAAACATGAAATTAGAGATATCCAGGAAACCAATAGATAACATTAAAATTACTCTGTAAGCGACGTGTAACTCTGTTGAAACGCCCTGAATACATCCGTAAGTTCTTACCAAGTTGTGATACCGTAGCCCTCTTTCTGATAATCTGTTGGGGGAAGGCAGCTAGGTCTTACTTAATCCAGAATTAAGAAGGAAAAGAAAAATAATTTTCAGTCATATTTTGGAAACAACAATTAAGAGCTTCTGTAATGATATAAGATCTTCCCCAGTAATTGGTCAAAGGGGACTCATTTGGCCGTCAATACAATTCAAGGCGTTAAATAATTACTAAACACCGACGTTTTCGCTTTTCTATGTTCAAGTCCCAGAGATTGTTTGGAAAAAAATGATATTTTCTATTTCGGAATAAGGTGGTTGGAAGTAGACAAATAGAACCCGAGCATTTCAAAAGACGCAAATACGACTTTTGTGCGGACATTAATTTCAACCAGAAAAACGCCGCTTCAGCAAAATTTAGAAATCGCAGTTCTCTATGAAAAGATAAAATATCATTCCGTTATAAAAAACTTTAAAGGAAGTTTCAGATAAAAACTATTTTCTTTAAAAGACGGGCTTTTAATTCGAGAAAATACCCTAAAATTTCTTCTGTAATCAAATCATTACTGAATTATTTCAGCCTTTCTTATTCCATTTTCAAGGTCTGTCTTCTTCATCTTAATCGCACAATGTAGATGATAGAAAGAGTGTGAATTGCTTTTATAATTTGGAATTGTTTTGTCTTGCATGCCGCACCTAGGAGAGCCCGGGGAAAAGGGATCAAAGGGTGCGTACTTTTATTATCTTTTCTTTGTTGTACATTTACATTATTCTTTCAACTCTACTCATGGCAATTCTTATATGGCAATGAAAACCAACTCGTTTTTCACCTTACAGTTGTTTTGATTTTCATAATTAAAATATGTCGGCTCAATTGACCAATCGCTGGCCCCGCCCACTTACTCCGTTGGCCCCGCCCATTGACACTCATAGGAAGTTTATTATTCGATTTTTTAAACGGCGTTATTTTGAAAAATAAGGTAGCAAGTAACCAAAAAAAGTTTAATGGGTTAGTTTGCGACCTAAATATCGTAGCTACAGCTTGAAATAGCTGTAGTTACGACGTTTAAGTCACCAAAACCAACACAATACTTTACATAAATGGCGACCACTTTTGGAGTTCAAAGTTATCTTGCGATAAAAATGAATAATTTGATCGGTCTTTGATTAACAGCCGCGATATGTCAATTTTTGGACACTTTAAGCCAAAAGTTTTACCGTTTTAATGTATTACTTTGATCCCTAGTCTGGCGTAGAATCGTCTCAATCTTAGCGTAGATCTTGGAAACAAATCACTTCATTTGTTAAAAGATATAACTCGTTTCCAGAATGTATGTAATTGACGGATCGCTCGCCACGCCCTCTGACTCCGACAGAAATTTCGACATAGATATTTAATCGCGATAATTTGTGTTTAGCTACATATTACACAAAAGTAAAATGATTATATGACGACCTAAACATTGTAACTACAGCTTGAACATGCTGTGTCCACGAACTTATCAAAAATGCCGTTTGAAGTTCACTACGGCTGTGAATGTATGATTTAATTTGTCAATTGATTTTTGAACGACAGCGATGATCCGTCAGTTGTAAAAACAGTTGAATGACTATCACGGATGAACGTTCTGAATGAATGATCTCAAATATCACAAAAAGAACATATGATATTTGTGAAGCTGATAAATTGGTTTTGGTCAACTTACGATAACCGATCAAAATAAGATAACTGCAGTTTTTCTAATTGTGTGTGCGGGGGGGGCTTTATTGATTTCGCATCACTAACAAAACTTTTGCATTTTGTGTGGAATCTGTAAACACACACAAAAACAACAACAACAACAACAACAAAAATAACACAATACTAAGATTATTAAAAGAGAGACAATCAACTGAATACGGGTTTGAGACTTCTAGACAAATACTGAAGGTATTTATATAGGATATATATAGTCGGTGTAATTCTATAACAACGTAACTACAGCTTGATTCAAATTTTATTTACGAGGTTTTAGAATAACAACGAAGAAAAATGACATATACATCAAGGCAACGTGCATGGTTTCCACTGTCTTGTAGAATAGAATAAGTGCACATTCACAATACTTTCGATGCATTATGAATATTGTTGCTCTTTTTACAAATGATACATCGATAGTCCCACTCACTGATCCGCTGGCCACGCTTACTAACTTCAAACAGGAAGTTCGACATCAAATTTAAAAGGTGTTATTTTGCAAAATCTATGGTCAGAACCATATAATTGAAAATGAAATGGTTAGTCGGTGACCTTAACGTCGTAACTACAATTAGAATGATCTGTAGCTACGACGCTTAAGTAAGAAAATTATCGACCACTGTTGGGGGTCAAAGTTCATTTCCGGATCAAACAAATTAATATGATTGGTCTTTTGATTCGTTGATAGACATTTGCAATCGGTCCACCGAATACTAAAGAAAACAATATACCTAAATGTAAACAGCAATATAGCTATTATTTGTATAGAAAAAACATATTATTTCTAAATTGAATTCTCTAATTCACCATATCATTCAAGGTCAAGGGAGGATGGGTTTTACCGGACCTACAGGACCTCCAGGGCCAAAAGGGGAGAAAGGGGACGCCGGTCAATGCTCAGGTATTGTATCACCAATGAAATGATATCTATGACAATGTATTGTCTGAAATTTTACGCGATGTT
This sequence comes from Fragum fragum, assembly GCA_946902895.1. Lineage (NCBI taxonomy): Eukaryota > Metazoa > Mollusca > Bivalvia > Cardiida > Cardiidae > Fragum > Fragum fragum. The sequence continues at coordinate 48,318,462 of OX336370.1, forward strand.
AAACTGGATTAGTAATCAATTATTGCCAATTTCGCTTCGCGTAGCATTGAAAATTTGGAATCAATTCTTGTCATGCTGAACCCAGACTATACCTATCTTGGCAGGAGGCACAGACCAAGATCAGCCTACACATATGTGCAGTCTGATCTTATTATATACCACCTGCTTGTCCCTTTTAAGATAAAGTTGTTCAAAAAATAAATTTTTCGAAATGAATATTAACCAACAATTAGTAAGTGTAGTGGTTTCAGCCCTTTGATCTTTGAATAAAATTCTGTACAGGTTTCTAATCAGAATGCTTAGGGTTGAAATTAAATTACGAATGTTTCTTTCTAAAGTACACGTTTAAGACTAATTCGCAATTAGTTTCAAAGTCTTTGATAAGGGAATGTGGTTAAAAATAATTTGTACCATAGCCTGGATCACATTAAAATGTGACGTCGTTTGATTGACCAATCGTTTGCCTCGCCCACTGACTACCTAGGCCCCTCCCATTAACTCTAACAGGAAGTTCCGCCTCAATTTTTAACAGGGTTAGTTTACAAAATTTATTGCCAGTTGAATGTAACACAAAAGAAAACGGTTGGTTGGTGACCTAAACGTACGAATAAGCCGTAGTTACGACGTTTAAGTCGCCAAACCAGCAATAAAGGTAAGCAAAATTGCATCAATATTGGAGTTGATAAGCTCAGGTCCGAGCTGAATGTATTATTTGATTGGTCGGTTTATTCCATGATTGACAGCCGCGATTGGTCAATTATAAGGATAAATAGATACTTTCTTGACGTAAACTTTACAGTTTCTTGTCATATCAAATACCAACATAAAAAAGCACACACACACACACATACATACGCACACTAAACCATCCAACCAAATACAAACAAAAACGGTGGCATATAGACAAACAATATAAGTGCCATATGTACTACATGGAAGAGAAGCTGGAGCAATGAGTGAATGACTGCGAACGTATATGTCACTGGGAAATACAACATTATCCTAAGTGCTGATATAATGTATCTGATCTTTAAAAAACGATCGCATCCACCAACAACATGCGTTTTGTATCACAATTTAAACTGAAATTTAGTGAGAAGCCTTCCTTTACAAATTTAGCCAAATTTAAAAAAAAAAGTAATTTTGTTACTTGAATTTATCAATCTATTGAATTTCCACATACTGGAAAGGGCATAGATGTACATGATATATCGTCGTTGTCGTTCTAAAACGTCTTAACTACAGCTTGAATCAAGCTGTAGTTACGACGTTTTAGAACGACAACGACGATATGTGCAATATCTGCGAAGAATGAACATACCAGTAACATTCATCTTCTTCTTCGTTGATTTTACACGCCAAACACAAACGTTGGTTTATTTCAATCCTCTTTTAACCATGTCTACCTGTCTCTATTCTGAGGAAAATGTGTTGACAATCTAAATTTCTAAATGTTTAATCTCCATTTTAAAGAAGGATGTTTAAATAAAGAGATAGTTGTCTGTATTCTTTAACGAATTTATATGTGCAGAACACCTTACTCCTTTAAATACCATTGTACAAATTATGTCTTAATTCGTCGATTAACAGTTGTTTAAACAATGTATTGACATTATTGTGGTGAAAGCTAAATGGATCATTCCAAACATAACTAAAATCATGTTATGTAACACCTGTTTAATATTACTTCACCAATTATAGCCTTTCCCATTGCAAGAAGATAAAGCCTTATGTGTTGATTTCCAGATCAATAGTTTATTCCACAGGGACTTGTCACAATTGACTTTTTAATACTATATAGGTAAATATATTGACAAGAGCTCGAACTTTACAAAAAGCACGAAAGCACATGGTACGAATGAAGTCTGACTTCAATTTCTGTCATTTTGTGTTGAAATGATGCATAAATGTGAAAGAAAATAGATGATCTACACGATAATTAAACATTTTTGAGATACGATGATAGACGAACTGTATTATCGAGCGAATCGAGTGTAATTTTGGTTGGCGGACAAAACTGTGCGCCGATGAATTTGGGGTTCCACTCATCCTACAAGGCTAAATGTCACCGTCAAATATAACAGGAACCTTTTTCACACCACTTGCCTTTAGAATATTCATTTGATAACAAATTTGTTTGTTTGTTTGTTTGAATGGGGTTTTACGCAGCTTTTAAAAATATTTCAGTCATATCGCGGCGGCTGGAGCACCTAACAATGGAATCCTGGTATTTCGCACACCAGTACTACCATTGCATCCCTTCCTAGCCTCCAGCTGCTATCCCACATAGGTCTACGATTATCGACCCATTGGTGAGAGACAAATAGTCGGAAAGGATGAGTGCCGCCGTCGGGGATCGAACCCGGGACCTCTAGATTGACAGTCCGACGCGCTACCAACTGCGCTATGACGGCGGCTTGTTAGCAAATCTAATGCGTAATAATTCAATAATCTAGAGCACACAGCTGAATATTATAAATATAGCTGAAAGGTACGAATCTGAAGTCACAATTACGTCTCACTTTCATTTCATGTGAAAGAAGAGATTTGATTGGTGGAAAATCGATTTGACATAAACCGCGAAACAGCGCCACTGTAAATGTCCAATGAAATGTCTGTCAGACGAAGATTAATAAGGTCAATGTGCACAGTTTTGTCTGGTCAATGTGCACAGTATTGTCCGACTACAGGAAATGGCATCGATTTGCTCGAAATTCCTGTCTGTTATTCACGATTGATATCAGTTTGCTCAAAATTATTGTTTCTCCGAGTAGATTTTTACTTTACGTTAACATTCGGGTATTGTTAAGCATCAAATCTTCGACTTTGACATCATTGCTTATATTTACGTATATAAAAAAATCTATTGTGCAAGTCCCTGTTCTTTATCCTAGAATTTAATTATTCTGCAATATACATTAATATATGTAAGGATATCTAAAGTTTCAAAATCTAGACCGCCACGTCACTTTTATTAAACCTTATCATGCTGAACCCGGAATATTCCTTTTTTTTTTTGGAAGGAGTTAACGACAAATATCAACATGCACATGCGTGCAGTTCGATCTTGGTCTTCACCTCCTTTTGTTACCTTTTGTTTCCTTTAATTCCTTTAAGCCAGAAACGATTAAATAACCAATTTTCAAAAGAACTATTGACTCTCATTATAACCTTCCAGTGCTGCCAGTCCTTTGATTCTAAAGCAAATCTGCATAAGATTTTAATTCAGCGTGACAAGGGTTTATACTCAATCAATGCTTTAATCAAAACAAGGAGACGTATATAATGTCGATGATTTAATTTGCTTATTCTTAAGCTAACTGTAATACAAAATGAGGCTTTTATGATTGAAGTTCAAAGTTGTGCAAATATTTTATATCAGCTGCGTGAAGGATAGTATGCGGTTTTCTAAAAAGAAAAAAAAGACAAACAAACAAACAACAACAAAAAACATATACGTTGACTCGCTTTTTAATATATCTGATAGCCTCAATTGAACTGCATTGTATGAAAAAAACAAATATGGTGCGGTTTTTTTAAATTACAATAATATACTCGTTTCTGAAATAGCTTTATTTTATGAGAAGGTAATATAATGCCTTTGCTTTTAAAGTGTTTAAAAGTATATTGTAAGTAAGATTCTATCACTTTGTTTCTTCTTATTTCACATTTTTTTCTACCCTGTTGAATGATTATTTGTTAGATAAATCAGTGGTTCTTTGCATTGATTATGAATACAACGGACCATCGAATTTGAAATTTTTCTATTGCATACGGCTTGCCGGCAACAATATTGCCTTTGACAAATTAGTTATAAAACGGGATATAACAAACAAATAAACAAAGCAACAGACAAATAAACAGAAAATGATGAAAATGTCCAATGGCAAGTTGATAAATGACAATTAATCTATTCTGTCTATATTTCCGGTAAACCTCCAATCCCAACTTACCTAAGCTGTAAATAATTTAGTTTGGAGCCCCGTCAAACAAGTTTATATTAGCAAATGTTAACTTTTAGATCTTATTTTCTTTGTCGAACCTCTCAACCCTCCATACCACAACTCATCGATGCCTTAACATTTCCTCTTTTTTTTTATAATTTTAGTAACATATTGTGGCGAGAACTACATGCAGCAACAAAGAGGGGAGTTATCAAGTGTGCGAGAAGGTAAGGCGATTAAGCAACAACACTTCATCTGAATATCGTCGATGTCTTTCAAAACCTCGTAACTACTGCTTGAGTCAAGCTGTAGTTACGAGGTTTTAGAACGATAATGACTATATATTCCTTATTTTGCGTTTACTTGTTGGGGATAATCAAAATCAAGTATTAGAAAGGATCAGATCTAGTAAACCTATTAACAGACGACAAAAAATTAGACTTGTCAAAAACCAAAACAAAGGCAGACGATAATTTTAAGTAGATATCATTTCAAATGTTTCTGTCTGTCTGAGTAAGAAACAATGTGGAAAATGCAGAAATTGCTTGTTTCAAAGCAATGTCTGCATTTTCCACATTGTTTTTTTTTCCTGAAAAGTTTCCTTGAGGGACGTCAAAAAGTGGAATTATGTGGTAAAGGGTTTAAGATCAAAACATCAAGATACCTCTAAAAACACATATTTTAACTTCTAACATCATTTCAAAGTTTCGCCTCGATCGGCGTTATGACAAGTAGTTACATGTATAATAATTTAAATTTTAGTTTCGTCTGTTAAAAATTGGCATTCTGATCTGTCGAAAAAAATATTCATAACTCTATTAACAAAATCTTGAGCACAAAGTGATTTTGTACGCTTCCGCACAAAAAAGTCCCCTACAAAAAGGTATCAAAAATTGTAAAGTTTTTGTTTTTTACGCTCGATACTATTAAATAATGAGAAATGATTTGCGTATTCTTACAGTGTGATGAGTTTTTTCAGTTCATTCCTCCACGAAAAAAAAAATATTCTCTTCATCTCTTAAATGTCTTTGGCTATTAAAAAAAAAACAAGAGGGCCAGAATGGCCCTAAAATCGCTCACCCGACTAATGTAAGATGATTCAAAATTGAAATTGGCCCAATGGTTACTGAGGAGAAGATGTTTAAAGATTTCAAAGTCAAAAACTGCCCTACCCTTCCAAGCCCTTATTTGGTCATCAATCAAAATTCTAGAACAACTTTTGAAAAGGGTCACTCAAGGAACATTCATACTAAATTTGGTTGAAATTGGCCCAATAGTTACTGAGGAGAAGATGTTTAAAGATTTCAAAGTCAAAAAAGTGCCTGACCCTGCCACGCCCATATTTGGGCATAAATCAGAATTCCAGGAACAACTTTTGAAAAGGGTCACCAAAGGAACATTCATGCAAAGTTTGGTTGAAATTGACCCAACTGTTACTGAGGATAAGATGTTTAAAGATTTCAAAGTTAAAAAAACTGCCACGCCCATTTTTGGGCATAAATCAAAATTCTGCGAACAACTTTTGAAAAGGGTCACCCAAGGAACATTCATACCAAATTTGGTTGTAATTGGCCCAATAGTTACTGAGGAGAAGATGTTTAAAGATTTCAAAGTCAAAAACTGCCACGCCCATATTTGGGCGTGAAACGAAATTCTGCCAAACAACTTTTGAAAAGGGTCACCCAAGGAACATTCATACCAAGTTTGGTTGAAATTGGCCCAATGGTTCCTGAGGTGTAGATGTTTAAAGATTTCAAAGTCAAAAACTGCCACGCCCGGCCACGCCCATATTTGGGCATAAATCAAAATTCTGCGAACAACTTTTAAAAAGGGTCATCCAAGGAACATTCTTGCCAAGTTTGGATGAAATTGGCCCAATGGTTACTGAGGAGAAGATGTTTAAAGATTTCTAAGTCAAAAACTGCCACGCCCTGCCACGCCCATATTTGGGCATAAATCAAAATTCCATGAACAACTTTTGAAAAGGGTCACCCAAGGAACATTCATGCCAAGTTTGGTTGAAATTGGCCCAATGGTTACTGAGGAGAAGATGTTTAAAGATTTCTAAGTCAAAAACTGCCACGCCCTGCCACGCCCATATTTGGGCGTGAATCAAAATTCTGCGAACAACTTTTGAAAAGGGTCACCAAAGGAACATTCATGCCAAATGTGGTTGAAATTGGCCCAATGGTTACTGAGGAGAAGATGTTTAAAGATTCCGGAGTCAAAAACTGCCACGCCCTGCCACGCCCATATTTGGGCATAAATCAAAAATCCGCGAACAACTTTTGAAAAGGGTGACCCAAGGAACATTCATACCAAATTTGGTTGAAATTGGCCCAATGGTTACTGAGGAGAAGATGTTTAAAGATTTCTAAGTTAAAAACTGCCACGCCCTGTCACGCCCATATTTGGGAGTCAATCAAAAATCCGCGAACAACTTTTGAGAAGGGTCACCCAAGGAACATTCCTACCAAGTTTGGTTGAATTCCGCCCAGTGGTTACTGAGGAGAAGATGTTTAAAGAATTGTTGACGACTTCCGACGCACGACGCACGACGCACGACGGACAAAAGGTGATACCAAAAGCTCACCTTGAGCCGTTGTGCTCAGGTGAGCTAAAAAGATGCGCAAGTCAATATGTAGCACATAAAGTCAACCCTTTCGACCTCGTATAAAATGTTTCTTTGGTGTAAACATTTTTCCTTCCCATTTTCACACAATACCGCTCTAAATGCCCCCCAAGAAAAAAACTATTGAGGAAAATGAAGGAATTGTTTGTTAAAAATTCTTTATTATACACTATTTTTTCTATTCAAAAAGACAAATATGTTTTTATTTCATCAACTGAAAGTTGCTGTCTGTATTCTTTGCGTTCGGATCAGTATAAAATTCTGTCGTCTGTAGTTTTCGTTTCACCGTATATCAACGATTTTTACATTTTAAAAAAGAAGCTCACGAAACTCGTCTTTAATCAAAGGTTTTATTAACCCCTTCCTGTTTTTCAAAATATTAGACTTGTCTAATTTGAAAAAAAGTTCAACGCGACAATCAAAAGGGGGTGAATTTTAAAAGTAATCAATTTACAGGGTAGAAAACATTGTTGGATAAGAAAAAAATTGCTTGTCAAAAGCAATTTCTTCTTATCCAACAATGTATTCTCAAGAATAAAATGGCTGGGACGGAAATACCAAGGATTGTACAGGAATACAATGTACTTGCCGGATTTCCTTATAAGATACGCCCTTTGAACGCAGACAAAATCGGACTCGACATATTTTATACTTCGTTGATATCTGATGAATAGAGTAGTAGGATGTAGAACTGATACAAAACCTTAAATTGGATTCGAGCCGCGTAGGAATATTTGATATCCAATTTTTCCTACGTGACTTAAATCAAATGCAAGGTTTTGTATCACTACTATTATACAACAATCCTTATTTCAACCATTACCATAACAACGTTATTCTCAGCATGGCGTCATTTTTACAGGGAAAATGACGCCATCTTATCATATTCGTATCAGTTGAGTACATGCATTAAGCAAGTCAGTATAAACAACAACAACAACATAATGCATTTCTTTGGTCATATTTTTTCAAAGTTGGTATCTGCTAGCTTTTTGGAGTAAATGCCAGAGAAAATGTGTACCAAAATGAATATATTTATTTACATTTCTTAATCAAATACTGGATATTTTACGCTTTTTCTTAAACTTTAAAAAAACTTACACTATGTATGTAACAGAAACAACAACAACTACCACCACACCGACCACTACGACCACGCCAACAACTACGTCAACAGAACCCCCTGTTTTAGAACCAAGAACCAACGGTAGCTTCGATATGACACAAATGTTATAACGTGCACGTTACAATTTACTAACGAATGCCATATTTACGCGAAGTCACGTGATTCGTTATCCTCGAAAACCTGTCTTAATGACGTAACCTTCGACGCTAAAAAAATTCCATTATTTAAGTGACGTCACATTTGTCTGATAATTGCTAGGTCCTTTATGAAAATAAAAACATTGTGGTATATGAAGAAATGGCTTATTGCAATCAATTTCTTCATTATCAACAATGCTTTCTTTTTTTCTTTTTTTTTTTAGAATATTGACATATTTTTCCATTTCGTGAATCAGATCGATAGTTTATTCTAAAATTGAAAAAAGAAAAGAAAAAAATGGTTATTTTTTACGTCATTAAGGCATGTTTCTTGGATAAAACGGATCCGATATTAACGTGCATGCCCGCGTTAACATTTACATGCTTCTATAAAAGCTTGTATGTGTTCTTCACTGTCCGTATAAATCTGAAACGACATTTTTTTTTTTATTAAAAACTTAGATTTGTGAAATATTTGTCAGGGACATAAAATAGCATGCAAATTATTGGTTGGCGACCTGAAAGTCGTAACTACTGCTTAAAAAAAGATATTTATGAATGTCGGTGTTCAAAGTTCACTTCCGGTCTAAAAGAATGATTAGACTGGTCAATCGATATTATGATTTACATCGGCGAGCCGTCAATTATCTTCTATCATTTCCATTAATTTTTGCTATTAACAGAGACTGCAATATTGCCATCTTTAAAATTGTTTGAACCCTTTCTAGTGTTTTCAGCAGTACTCTAGCCCATTCCTACCAAACCATTTCTTTTTAAAGCTTTGGAAAATATGTAGAAAATGCAGAAATTGCTTGTATCATGCAATTTCTTCATATCCAAATTGTTTTCTATTTAAAAATACGAAATAAATCAGAATTATATAAATGTGATATTGTAGTCTGGAGCTTCTTTCCATTCAGACCAGTCTAATATTTGGCTGCATAGGAATGGGTTAATAGACGCATTTGAACACTCTTTTGTAGGTGGCTCAAGAAATAGATCTGGTTCCATTAACCCATCGTTTTGTTCAGCATTGAATATACTCATACTAACTTTAATAACGCATGCTGTTTGTAAATCATAGGCAATATATCTAGGTAAGTTTTACAAATTTTCATGGAAATCGTGTAATTGAACTAAAAACAGCGATCGTGTATGACGTAGGCAATATATGCGTTGCGGAAAACGCAGTACACAAATCTCAAAAAGTAGGACAAACAATTTAGCATTTGAACATAATCAAATGTAGCGAATTGATTCCCTTTTCATTTCGGTTTTAGATAGATGGTTGACTTAAGTTTCCATATCTATTATAATAATTATATATATACATCCTACCTTTTGGAAAGCGAGGCGCATGTGCAAAGGTTGTTTCCAATATGTGTAACAAATCTCTTAAACGATCGCTGCTATGGCAGATGTTATTTTGCTATAGCCAATGGCAGTGATCGTCTATGACGTAGGCAATATACGCTTTGCGTTAAACGTAGTACACAATGCTCAAAAGGTAAATATATATTGTCTTGGAAATAACTTTAGCTTAAACATAATCAAAAGGTGCGAATTGGTTCCCCTTTCAACTTGGTTTTAAATATTTTTTTATCTATTAAAATGATCAAATTGTCGGACATTCTTTGTTTGGAAAGCGAAGTGCGCGTGCACAAAGGTTGTTCCTTATATAAGTTACAAATCTCTTAACCCTTAAATTGAGAATTGAAACATAATTTCTTATAAATAAATAGGAGCCTTGCTTGCCTCGCCAGTTAGCGCGATAAGCTCGTAAAATGAATGATGAAGCCTTCAGGTTCGAGCTCCGGCCTCTAATCAAGTCATGTGGGCAAGTCATTGGGGAAGGCATTCATATTATTGAATCGGAGTTTGACGCTAAATTTGACAGTGTTTCAGTCATATCGAGATGGTTGGAGCACCTACAATTGTTTCCTGGTATTTCTCAAACCAGTATTATCACAATATCCATTCCTAGCCTCAAGCTGCTCACCTTACTTAGGTTTGCGTTTATCCGCGGGAATTTCACGCGACAAGAGACCGAACCCTAGACCCATAATTGAGATGGAAAAAGGCATTTATGGCCTCAGTCTAAAGTTCAGTGATGTTTGTATAATTAGGTTTGACGCCGCTTTTAACAATTTTTCAGTCATATCGCGGCGGCTGGAGCACCATACAAATGTTTCCCGGTATTTCTCACACCAGTACTACCACTACATCCTTTCCTAGCCTCCAGCTGCTATCCCACTTAGGTTTACGATTTTCTACCAACTAGTGAGAGACAAATGTCGGGAAGTATATGTGCCGCCGCCTGAGATTGAACCCATGACACCAAACGGTTGAAGATAGGGAGTCTGCCCGGCAGCACCTGACTACGTAAAATTTCGTGTTGTATAACTAAAATGTTGTCTAAAGCGGCGTGTAATCCCATTCTAATAGATACATGGTAGAACGGATATAGGTAAATTTTGGCTTACATGTACTTATAGCTTTTATTGTGGGTTTGTACTCATACTAACCTTAAAAACAAACGTATTTTATACTTTTCTGTTGAGTCATTGATTTTTACGTACTCGTGTTTTTATACTTGAGAAAACATTGTAGAAAAAGAAGAAATTGCTTGAAACAAGCAATTTCTACTTTTTCAAAAACATTTTCTACCCCATTGATTGATCATATTTCGAATAAAATCAATGTTGGTTAGTCGTCTGCAAAACCTTTGAATGTGTACCAGTCTATAATTTTGTAAACAGTAGGGGTTAAGAAAAACATTGTTACTATTGTGTATTTCTATGTAACTTAGTCCAATCCTGTACACATGTCTTTCCATACAAAATGACATAACTTATAGTTGGACATGTCATATAAGTTCTACATATGATAATTGACATTTTGTAAAGTTCGGCATTGTGTATTTGAATGTAACTTAGTCCAATCTTGTACACATGTCTTTCTATACAAAATGACATAACATATAGTGGGACATGTCATATAAGTTCTACATATGATAATTGACATTTTGTAAAGTTCGGCATTGTGTATTTGAATGTAACTTAGTCCAATCTTGTACACATGTCTTTCTATACAAAATGACATAACATATAGTGGGACATGTCAGATAAGTTCTACATCTGTTAATTGACATTTTGTAGAGTTCGGCATTGTATATAGCCTTTTAGTGAAATCCTGTTAACCCTTTCCTGTTTTTTTGAAATTTTAGACTTGTCCAAATTGAAAGGTTTTACAGACAACAATTTTAAGTCCAATTTATTTGAAATAAAAACAATGAGTAGGGTAGAAAATATTTTGTAAAAAGAAAAAAATGCTTGTTACAAGCAGTTTCTTCTTTTTCCACAATGTTTTCTCAATAATAAAATCACAGGGACGTAAAAAACAGGGATTAAACAGGAAAGGTTAAATGCAACATTTTTGCTGCATGTGAATATAAGTTTCAATTAGATTTGATTATTTGTTCTATAACTCTTAAGAGTGTGCAATTTAACATTTAATTGCCATTATGAGGGTTACAATAAGATGCTTCAACTGTACGAGCTTTTATTGGAAGTCACAGGAAGCAAAGGTAAACCCACGACAAACTATATTCAAAAGTGTAGCAATCGTCTCGATTTTTTCTAAGCAGCTCCTTTGTCAACCATTCCTTTTTTATGCTGAATTATTGTCCCTATCATGTTTAAGTTCATTGTTAATCTTTAACAGTTTGTCAATCCATTTTTTGCACATCTTGTCAAATGTATACATTTTCAAAATAATAGCAACTATTCCTACGTCTTATTCTCTGACAGGAAATAAACTTAAACTGAAAAAAAAAAAAAAACATTTTTCAGAATTTTGAGTTCACATCGCACATACTTGAAAAGGCAAATTATGTTCTAAAAAATAGAATGAAGTTATGTTACACAGTCTTCAGGCATTTTATGGAAAATGGTGTAATACGACATCTTTACATAACTCACATGAACATATCGATGGTTAATAGCAATATTGTTTTAATTGTAATACAATGTATAAGCACTTAAAACAGTCTAGCAACAAACCCTCAATATACATCCAACATAGATTGGGTTGTTCATATTTTCATCCCGTTGATCTCGGTCGAGATTTTAAAATAAGAACTCTTTCAATTATTGTACTTCTTCATTTTCTTTAGTTTGTAGAGTAAAACAAATTGGAAAACCGTTGTATGTGCGCCAGGAGACATCGCAGTATGGTACATGGCTGATGGACCCCCAACAACAGGCAAAGATATTTATATCACGTGACAACTACGGGCAATTTTTAGAGGAATATGCGAATTTTGAGAATCTACGCAAGGGCCTTTATACAAAACGATATGATTTGACCTTTAAACGTTACCAAGGCAACCAACATGCGATTTACAACAATTCGTTTTATTTCCATTTTTGTGGAAAACCTCACATCGTTAGATATGATCTCTCAATCCGTGACGTCACTTCCGCTTTGGAGATTCCAAACAGCCATTACAATGACAGTGTTTATTTGTACAAAAATGGTAAGACGTACTACGACATATCCGCTGATGACAATGGATTATGGGTTGTGTTCGGGAAAACTCGGCGAGGATTTACAAATATGCACGTTATGAAAGTAGACTTAATGACAATGGAAATCGATAAAGTCTGGCGATTATCAATCGCTGTAGGGACATACGGTAACAGTTTCATAGCATGCGGTATCATTTATTTCGTCAACCAGTCTAAAGGTGACGTCACTTTTATCGAGAAAGCATACGATCTGTATAAGGATGAGTATTTGTACGAAGATGACGAAAGTCGTAAGCTAAAGTTACGACTCGGAATTCCATTTAAGGACATTTCAATGATGACGTTCTTCACCGATGTACGGAATCGAAAGAACAGTGCCATACTTGCTTGGGATAAGGGTCACATGCTCAAGTATCAGCTTTTATTCTAGGACTAAGCAATTTAGTGTCACTGATATCTTTAATTTAGCCTGTATACGTATAATATAATGCGAACCAAACATCTTTCACTTTTTCAAAAGCGAACAGCCATAGCGAATATCCTTAGCTTACAGATGCTTAGGATCGCTCTTTATAAGATTTAGTTGACCAATCGCTGGCCCCGCCCACCTACTCCATTGGCCCCCCACTTTTGACTCCAACAGGAAGTTAAAAATCGCTTTTATATGGTGTCAGTTTGCAAACTCTAAGGCAAGTAGCATGTAACATAAAAATAAAATGGTTGGTTTGCGACCTAAGCGTATATAGTAACTACACCTTATTTGGGTGTAGTTACGACGTTTAGGTCGCTAATCACCAAAATGCTTCACATAAACTCCATCCCCGATCTAAATACATGATTTGATATGTCGATTTTTTCCTGGAATGAGAGCCCCGATAAGCCAATTATGGCGTCATCAAAAGCGCGTCAACTTCACTGTTTTTGGTGCTTTTGTTAACAAATTCTGATCCTGACTTTATTTCTATTAGCACATGGGGATTTAACTCCTTTTTCAATAAAAGAAATATCAACTAAAATATGGTGGACAAATAGATGAAATTGCTCAGAACGAATTTTGACGGATCGTTGCTGTCAATCAAAAGGCCGATTAACCAATTAAATCGTTAATTTAGGTTTAAGTAGTTGCGACGTCTCATTATAAATTGACCAATCACTTGCTCCGCCCACATAATCCAACAGAATGTTTTGCTTCGACATTTAACCCTTTCCTGTTTTTTGAAATTTTAGAATGGTCCAAATTCAAAGGTTTTGCAGACGACAATTCAAAGTTGAATTTATTTTAAAAAGGGTAGAAAATATTGTGGAAAAAGAAGAAATTGCTTGTTACAAAAGAAGAAATTGCTTGTTACAAGCAATTTCTTCTTTTTCGATATGTTTTCCTAGGTATAAAAACACAGGGACGTAAAAAACAGTGATTATACAGGAAAGGGGTATCTTTTATTTGTGTAAGAGTATGGCCATTAGGGTGTAACAAAAAAAGTTGAATGGTAGGTTGACGGCCTAAACGTCGTAACTACGTCTTGAATAAGCTGTAGTTTGTTCGTTTTAGTGGCACACTAACAAAAATGCTTCACATAAATGGCGGCTAATGTTCAATTCATCTTCCTGTCTTAACGAATGATTTCATTGGTCGACTGTATATTTAATTGACTGCTGCTGTTGGTCAATTGAAATCTTGCATTGAATGAAGAAAAAAAAACTATTACAAACCTTTAAAAAGTCAAAAGTTACCTTGTTCAATACGGAAGTCTATTATGAATTAAATGTAGTATAATTGTAAATAAGTATGCTTGTATTAATGTAAATTAGAACACATGATTCATCGATTAAAATAACATTTTTATTATACATAACTGTTTGTGACTAATTTCTTTTTATTTGGATCTACGTTTCTGGATCGTTGTTGTCAATAAATCAAAGTACTGAAAGTACTGTAAGCTAGCAAAGCATAGTTTTGTTAATTAATCTTCTTTGCCAATTGTTAACATGATAAGTAAATGAGGTTAAAGTAACCCAGGAGTTAACCCATTACTACCTGGCAAAATCTTAGACTGGTTCAAATTGAAAGAAGGTGCAGACAACAATTTTAAGTAAGTTGAACTAAGAAAGCATTTCCCTTGTTGGGTAGAAAACGTTGTGGACAATGAAGAAATTGCTTGTTACAAGCAATTTTTACATTGTACTCAATATTTACAAAGCCTTTTTGTTGGAATGTTGGAAAGAATATGAGTCCCGCCGAGGATCGAACCTATGACATCCCATGATTGAAGATTAGGAATCTTCAGAAGGTTAAAGACAAAATCCTTGTCATCATACGAAAGAAGGCAGCGATTAGTATCGAAATACCTAAATAAATGTCAACTCAGCTCCTCAAACACTCTGTAAAAGGTTAAAGAACGGAGGATGTCCTAATTTGTTCTTTATGTCATCAAGTTTGACGTGTGTCTTCCTCTACATAACCAAATTATCTAATTAATCCAGAAATAGCCGAATAGATACGTGAATTAAGCGAACTTTCCCAGGCCAAGAAAACTATTACATTACCTTATCGATAAAGTTTTCGTAAAATTGGCTTCTGTTTTCAGGCCTTTTTTAAATGAAACATAGACTTTATTCCCTTATAATCACTCCTGTAATTAATAAATGAATAAAATTTCATCATCTAAAAATTATCGTTTGCAGCTTTATTAAATCTGGACCAATCTAAAAATGTAGTAATGATTAAATTTTCAGTTTCGTCTATCAAAAACGGGCGTTTTTATTGGTCGAAATGAATTATCATACCTCCATGAACAAAATTTTTAGCAAGCCCCTATTTTGTATGCTTCCACCCAATATAGTTCCATAGAAAAAGTATCAAAATTTATAAAGTGTTTGCTTTTTTTGTTTATGCTATTAAATTATAAGAAATGAAGTGATTATTTTTTTTGTTTTCATGGAGATATGAACCGAAAAAACTAATCACACTTATCTATGAATCCGTTTTGCGTATTCATACAGTGTGATTAGTTTTTTTCGGTTCAGACCTCCATGAAAACAAAAAAATATTCTTTTCATTTCTTAAACGAGTTACTAAAATTCCTGTCGAAGAAGAGCGAAACAATATGTATGACGATTGTGTCGGAAATGAATGCTTTCATGGATACAGAAAGATAAACTAACAATAATAAGATTTTTTTCTGAAATGTGAATTTAGAACACATGATAACTAGGTACAAATCGAAGTTAATATTATTAATTCATCATTTCGAAATTTGTATAAAATAGTTATTTCTCTTGCCCTTTTTTTTTAAACATAATAACATTTTGCTATTCTTTAGACTTATATTCTTATTCTGTACCATCCTTGTACTATGGAAATCGAATTTTTTTATTCTGTAATTTTGTTATCATGTTGTCATTCCGTTATTATATCATCTGAAAATCAGCGATTCTAGTAGCATGTACATTGTACTAAACTGCCGCTGCCATAGCGCAGTTGGTAGCGCGTCAGACTCCTAATCTTCAATAATAGGATATCATGGGTTCGATCCCCGGTGGCGGCACATATCCTTTCAGAAATTTGTCTCTCATCAATGGGTGGATAATCGTAAACCTAAGTGGGATAGCAGCTGAAGGCTAGGAAAAGATGTAGTGGTGGTAGTGGTGAGAAATACCAGGAATCCATTGTTAGGTGCTCTAGCCGCCGCGATATGACTGTTAAAACTGTTAAAAGTGGCGTTAAACCCCATTCAAACAATCAGTCAATCTACTTTTCTGACCATCAGTTGTAATGTTAGCTTACTTTCTATTTCAGCCGATTTTCATAATGATAACTTACATCATAGTATTTTGCCATTGAGTAACGCTAACTTTCTTTCTCTGTTCAGCCACTCTGTTATCATGATAACTGACGTCCTACTAATCTCTTTGTATTATATGTATGTTATGCTGATTCCCTATATTTCTGCCATTAAGTTATGCAAACATTTATTCTCTATTCAGCCACTCTATTCTTGTGATAACTGACAATCTACTATTCTGCCAATTAGTTTTGCCCTCTTTCATTCTCTATTCAGCTACTCGGTTCTCGTTATATCTTACATCCTACTATTCTGTTTTTAATTTCGTCTGATTTTCATTCTCTATTAAGCAACTCCGTTATTATGATAACTGACATTCTACTATTAAGTTATGCTGACATCCTGCTTTCTGTCATTATGTCATGCTGACATCCTACTAATCTGCCATTAAGTTATGCTGGCTCAAACGTTTGTCACCACCTCATTCAAGCTGTAGCTTCGACGTTTAGGTCGCTCACCATCCATTCTACCATTTTTGTTACATACTGCTGGCCATTAACTTTGCAAAATGACGCCGTTTAAAATCCAAGTAGGTTTTCTATTGGAGTCAATGTGCGGGGCAAATAAATTTAGTGAGCTTGGCGGTACGTAAGTCGTCCATTGACGTTACGTGCCTTTTTTCGCATTTTATGTTCATTTCTTGACTCTTGTAATGTTCGCATGTTTGTGGTGATCACAAAACTGTGTCAACAATTACATTGCAATGCGAAGTTGGAGTTCTTTCAAACGGCACCTACTTTTATTCTTTCAAATTAGCCCTTTTTTATTTGCTATCATTGGTTTCTATAGCAACAGTGATCACAAATGCCAATCTCTTACACATATAATCACATAAAATCACTTCTTATTTACGTCATTTGGTCTCATATTTAGCTGTATCTGTCACATATTTGGGGATGGGGGACCGGCCTCTCCCTAAATAGAAAAGTTATTTGAGGGGGCATATAACTCTCCTTTCTATAGCCGGTTTAAATACTCTGTTCTAAAAAAAGATAAAAATTCTTAAATGCGACGATATGAGGTTCCATTTATAGGTAAGTGTCTTTTACACAGACACTGGTGATTTTTTGGGGATGTGTGTAGTGTTGGGTCGTATACATTTCTATGGAATAAAACAAACTACCGTTTTTTAGAACACGGCCTACCTACAGATAGAACAAACTTTTAGTCAACTGCCGAAAATCTTCTTCATAATTACGTGTCAGAGAAAAATATTGCAGTTCAGGATGGAATAAAGGATTTGATTGGTATCCATGATCGAAAATTGTGTCCACGATAGAGAGTGGTTTCCATGATCAAGGGCTGTTTATATGGCATAGAGTATTTAATGTCCATGGCTGAGAGTAATGAACATGATCGAGAATCATGTCCATGATCATGGTCGAGAGTGGTGAACATGATCGAGAATCATGTCCATGATCGATAGTGACATCCTTGTTGAAAGTGGTGAACATGATCGGGAATGATGTCCGTGGTCGATAAAGGCATCCATGGTTGAAAGTGGTATCCGTGATTAAGAGTGGTGTCCATGATCTAGAGTTGTGTCAATGATCGAGAAAGATGTACATGATCTTGAATAAGGTCCTTGATCAAGAGATATCCATGATCAAGAGTAGTTTATATAATCGAGTGTAGTGTCCAAAGTGGTCGATAGTGGTGCCAATCGTCGAGAGTGACGTTCGTGATTGATAGCGGTGACCGTGTTCGAGATTGGCTTTCATGGATAATAGTGGTGACCTTGGTCGAGTTTGACGTTCGTGATTGATAGTGGTGACAGTGGTCGACAGTGACGTTCGTGATTGATAGTGGTGACCGCGGTCGAGAATGACGTTCGTGATTGATAGTGGTGACAGTGGTCGACAGTGACTTTCGTGATTGATAGTGGTGACCGCGGTCGAGAATGACGTTCGTGATTCATAGTGGTGACCGTGGTCTAGAGTGAGGTTCGTGATTGAAAGTGATGACCGTGGTCGAGAGTGACGTTCGTGGTCGATAGTGGGGACCGTGGTCGAGAGTGACGTTCGTGATTGATAGTGGTGACCGTGGTCGAGAGTGGCGTTCGTGGTTAATAGTATCGACCGTGTTCGAGAGTGACCTTCATGCTGATAGTGGTGACCGTGGTCGAAAGTGACGTTCGTGGTCGATAGTTGTGAACGTGGTCGAGAGTGACGTTCGTGGTCGATAGTTGTGAACGTGGTCGAGAGTGACGTTCGTGATTGATAGTGGTGACCGTGGTCGAGAATGACGTTCGTGATTGATAGTGGTGACCGTGGTCGAGAGTGACGTTCGTGATTGATAGTGGTGACCGCGGTCGAGAATGACGTTCGTGATTGATAGTGGTGACCGTGGTCGTGAGTGAGATTCGTGATCGATAGTGATGACCCTGGTCGAGAGTGACGTTCGTAATCGATAGTGGTGACCGTGGTCGAGAGTGACGTTCGTGATTGATAGTGGTGACCGTGGTCGAGAGTGGCGTTCGTGATTGATAGTGGTGACCGTGGTCGAGAATGACGTTCGTGATTGATAGTGGTGACCGTGGTCGAGAATGACGTTCGGGATTGATAGTGGTGATAGTGGTCGAGAGTGAAGTTCGTGATTGATAGTGATGACCGTGGTCGAGAGTGACGTTCGTGATTGATAGTGGTGACCGCGGTCGAGAATGACGTGCGGGATTGATAGTGGTGACAGTGGTCGAGAGTGAAGTTCGTGATTGATAGTGGTGACCGTGGTCGAGATTGACGTTCGAGATTGATAGTGGTGAACGTGGTCGAGATTGACGTTCGTTGTTGATAGTGGTGACTGTGGTCGAGAGTGACGTTCGTGGTTGATAGTGGTGACAGTGGTCGAGAGTGACGTTC
Source organism: Fragum fragum (assembly GCA_946902895.1). Lineage (NCBI taxonomy): Eukaryota > Metazoa > Mollusca > Bivalvia > Cardiida > Cardiidae > Fragum > Fragum fragum. Next base: position 48,337,530 of record OX336370.1, read on the forward strand.
GTTGTTGATAGTGGTGACCGTGGTCGAGAGTGACGTTCGTTGTTGATAGTGGTGACTGTGGTCGAGAGTGACGTTCGTTGTTGATAGTGGTGACCGTGGTCGAGAGTGACGTTCGTGATTGATAGTGGTGACCGTGGTCGAGATTGACGTTCGAGATTGATAGTGGTGACCCTGGTCGAGAGTGACGTTCGTGATTGAAAGTGATGTTTAAGATCATAAGCAGTATTAATTATCATATGTGATACCTACGATCAAGAGTGGTGTCAATGATCGAATTTGTGACGTTTTTTAAAGTTGTGGTTATGATCGAGAATTGCTGATATGGATGAACGCAAATTATTCTTTTCTCATTCTATTTCATACCCAATAGGTTGGTTACCTTTAAAATTACTAACTTTTAGTTGTCGTTCTTAAACTTCTCAAATTTGACCAGTCTAAAGTTTGACGACCAGGAAAGGGTTACTAATGAATAATTAGAGAAAGCTAGAAAACGTTGTGAGAAATGCAAAAGAAAAATCTTTCATGTAACTTTTTTCGTTTCTTCTTATCGATTTCAACCGCTGTTTTTCGTTGAAATGCCAGGTACATGCAAGTTTTCTTTCCCTACAATGTTTCTTTCCCTACATAATCAAACTTCAGGATTGGGTGGTAAAAGGCTAATAGACTTTTTATTGGAAAATTCATTAATGATACAAATCACCAATTAAATCATTGACAGATAGCGTGAATTTCAACTCTGACATATATTATGAGCACTTTTGTTGTTTTTGGTGATCAGAACGCCGTGAAAAGCAGAGATCAACCAATCGTTATATTTTTTTTTACATATTACCGGTCGATCCCCGGCGGCGGCACATATCCTTTCATCATTTGTCTCTCACCAATGGGTGGATAATCGTAAACCCGAGTGGAATAGCAGCCGGAGGCTGGGGAAAGGATGTATTGGTAGTACTGGTGTGAGAAATACCAGCAATCCATTGTTAGGGCTTCAAGCCGTCGCGATATGACAGAAATAATGTTAAAAGCGGCGATAAACCCCATTCAACCAACATATTACCGAAGACAAATATAACCAGATAACTACGTCAATATCTAAGTCAAACTTCCTGTTGGAGTCAGTGTGCATGGTAGGCAATCCGTCAGCTATGGTAATTTGTATCATAATCGGTCAGATGCAGACTACAGCCAAAGACCTCATTCTTCTAGTCATAAGTATATATACATGTAACAAAGATATGTATTATTCGTTTATCCCTTTCCCGTAAAATCCCTGGTTTTTAAGTCCCTGTGAATTTATGATTGAGAAAATATTGTAGAAAAAGAAGAAATTGCTAGTGACAAGCAAATTCTTCTTTTTCCTCAGTATTTTCAACCCTACTGAATGGTTTGTTTTCAAAGTAAATTCAAATTAAATTCTCCTCGTGCTAAACTTGTGAATTTGGACAGGTCTAAAATTTTGAAAAAAAAAAACAGGAATGGGTTAATGTTTCAAATGGACAAAAATTCTCGTATCTCAATTGTCGTAAAGGCTGCCGATTGTTTTGTAAATGACAGTCTTGTTCTTATTTTTTTTTGATTGATAATTGGTTGATTTTACAAACTTCTCTTACATAAGAAGAACTATATCAATATTAATATTTATATATGACAAAGAGATGATTAATTGAATAGGATTTAACGCCACTTTAAGCAGTACTTCAGTCTTATCGCGGCGCCTGAAGCACTTATAATGGATTCCTGGTATTTCTCACACCCGCACTAGCTCTACATCGCAAGTGTGTGAAGTTGGCAGGACATTAGACATTAGACATTCGACGGAATGTCTAACTGGAAAATTAGACATTCAAATATCAATGTCTAACTGCCGAATTAGACATTAGACATTCGATTAGACATTCGACCAAACCCGTTTTTGAATGTCTAACTGCCCAATTAGACATTCGATTAGACATTCGACCAAACCCGTTTTTGAATGTCTAACTGCCCAATTAGACATTAGACATTCGGTTAGACATTCGACCAAACCCGTTTTTGAATGTCTAACTGCCCAATTAGACATTAGACATTCGATTAGACATTCGACCAAACCCGTTTTTTGAATGTCTAACTGCCCAATTAGACATTAGACAATCGATTAGACATCCGACCAACCCCGTTTTTGAATGTCTAACTGCCCAATTAGACATTAGACATTCGATTAGACATTCGACCAAACCCGTTTTTGAATGTCTAACTGCCCAATTAGACATTCGATTAGACATTCGACCAAACCCGTTTTTGAATGTCTAACTGCCCAATTAGACATTCGATTAGACATTCGACCAAACCCGTTTTTGAATGTCTAACTGCCCAATTAGACAGACATTCGATTAGACATTCGACCAAACCCGTTTTTGAATGTCTAACTGCCCAATTAGACATTAGACATTCGATTAGACATTCGACCAAACCCGTTTTTTGAATGTCTAACTGCCCAATTAGACATTAGACAATCGATTAGACATTCGACCAACCCCGTTTTTAATGTCTAACTGCCCAATTAGACATTTGACATTCGATTAGACATTCGACCAAACCCGTTTTTGAATGTCTAACTGCCCAATTAGACAGACATTCGATTAGACATTCGACCAAACCCGTTTTTGAATGTCTAACTGCCCAATTAGACATTAGACATTCGATTAGACATTCGACCATACCCGTTTTTTAATGTCTAACTGCCCAATTAGACATTAGACATTCGATTAGACATTCGACCAAACCCGTTTTTGAATGTCTAACTGCCCAATTAGACATTAGACATTGGATTAGACATTCGACCAAACCCGTATTTGAATGTCTAACTGCCCAATTAGACATTAGACATTCGATTAGACATTCGACCAAACCCGTTTTGAATGTCTAACTGCCTAACATTAGATCAAATATTCGACCAAGCCCGTTTTTGAATGTCTTACTGCCAAATTAGACATTGGAAAATAGGAAGACTTAACACTTTTGAAACATAACATATCAAAATTCCTTTGTGTATGGCATTAAATACACTTAAGTTTCTTTAATCAAATAAACGTTCTTTTAAAGATGTTTTTAAGCGATTGAAAGATAAAATTATTTACTTTGAACACTTTAGATGTCTTTTAACTCATTCGTTCTGATGTCAGTTTGACGCTTATTTCATCTACAAATTGATTGTAAATTTTGCCATACCCTATACCAAACGGAACATTTTGACCAAAATCGATAATTTAATCCAAATTACCGATTGATTGTTATTGTTTTCCGATGACAAAGATGAACAATTTATGATTAGAATTTCAAACGGTTTCATTCAAAGACTTCATAATTCTTTTTAAATCTATCATTGCACGTCGAAAAAACTGATAAGTAAGCTGATCAATGTCTAGGCCAAAGATATGATGTCTTTTAACTCATTCGTTCTGATGTCAGTTTGACGCTTATTTCATCTACAAATTGATTGTAAGTTTTGCCATACCCTATACCAAACGGAACATTTTGACCAAAATCGATAATTTAATCCAAATTACCGATTGATTGTTATTGTTTTCCGATGACAAAGATGAACAATTTATGATTAGAATTTCAAACGGTTTCATTCAAAGACTTCATAATTCTTTTTAAATCTATCATTGCACGTCGAAAAAACTGATAAGTAAGCTGATCAATGTCTAGGCCAAAGATATGGTCTAGGTAACCGGACAAAAGCCCCTCCGGACAATATCCCCTTCTATGTTTTTTGACATGGCGGACATTTTCCCCTACCTAAATTTAACAGGGCGGACATTAGCCCCTTCGCCATTCTGACAGGGCGGACAAAATCCCCTTCCTCATATTAACAGGGCGGACATTATCCCCTTCATCGTTTTACTACTGCGGACAAAAGCCCCTTTCTGTAATATATCACAGACAATTCACGGTTTCTGGATTGGATATAATTCCGGTATTTCACATGAAAACCAGTCAAAGATTGTAAAAATTATAATAATAATCAATGAAATACTCTGATTCTACTGGCGACTGATATGTAGTAAAAAAAACTCATACAAAATTGTAGCTACGATGTTTCGGTCTCATACCAACACCATGTATACAAAAGAGAAATAGATAAGATCATATGGAAAAGGTAATAATATAGCTAATATTTAGCATGTTCTATTTTGTTAAGTCGGATTTATATCTTCGAGTGTCAGGACAACATATTTCCAGATGGCTCCTCTTTGCCTTTACCATGACGTTTTCTAGAATACAAATTTTATGGAGTCGCTCGCATAGAAATGTGCAAAAGTATTCAGTTAAAAATTGAGCACTGGTTTATTATTCAATAAAAAAAAAAGAGTAAAATTTATATTAATCTGGGCTTATTGTTCGTTTCGTTACTTAAGCCCGAAGAAACTTGGTACAATATTTCGAAGGGGATAATGTCCGCCGATCGAGGGGATGGTGTCCGCCATGCCCAATTAGACATTCGAATAGACATTCTACCAAACCCGTTTTTAATGTCATACTGCCCAATTAGACATAAGACATTAGATTAGACATGTTATCATAAAGTTAAAAAAATACGAGTAATCAAATAAAGTCAACATTATATCGAATGTCAAATTTTTCATGAAAAAACAAGAAACCCGTTTAAACCAACAATAACAACAACAAAACAAATGAACATGCTTCTTTTTCAGAAAATTCTGTTCAAAAATAGTTTTTTTTAAATTTCAAAATATATAACATATTTTTCCACTGCTTAAAGTGAAAAACAAAATTAACGCAAGTGTCGTATTAGAATATATATACATGTAAATATGACCAGCTGATGGTAGAAAATCATTAAGTAGAACGGTGAAACCTTTACCAATTTTCTGTTAAGTTTCTGTCACACTACAGCGTATAGCACCAACGTACGCCGACGTATGAGAAATTCAGTCTGTACGTTGGTGTACGTTGCATACGTTGGGCATAAGTTTTGCATACTACTCTTAGTACGCTGTCATACGCTGGCATACGTCGTCGTAAATCGAGTATGTTGAAAAATTTTGTGCATGCACAAAATTTCCAACGTATGCCGACGTATGGATAGTACGTTACTCATAAGTTTCATGTACGCTACTTGTAAGTAATGCATAGGTTCATGTACGTTACATGTAAGTTACTCATACGTTTGCATACGTTGCCATACGTAAAAGTCCGTTGGACGCTTGTGTAGCGTGTGCTTAGCGTATGCATAACGTGTTTGTAACCTACAAGCAACGTACTCCTAACTTATGGGTAACTTATTCCAAACGTTCATCGACGTATTGAGCGTATGTCCGACGCACTGGGAGGGTACTCAGCGTACTTTGAACGTATGTAGAACGTACTGAACGTATTTGTAACTTACGGGTAGCGTATCTGCAAGCGTTCTGAGCTCATCTTGTACAAATTTGGTACACATGAGTAAAACATACCACTCAGATTGGTGAGAAATGGAAGACCATGAGAGACTTAGACGAGAATATCAGCTAGCCATATTAAATCACCAAAATAATGTGATTGAAGCTGCTTTGTATGTGGCTAGTAGGATCCGAAGAAGAAGAGGCCAACGCTTCTGTCTGTCGTTTTGTGTATGTGACGAGTTCGAGTCAAACGGAGCAATAGAGACTACAGTTTCGTTCACAGACGCCACTGAAGAAGCATTTGAGTCCGAACGAGGGCGGTTTTGATCATCATTGTCCGAATGCTGGTTATTTCCGTTATCGTCTGTCTGTTAAGGAGATAGGGAAGACGCCGAACGTGTAGGCGCTGAAGTTTTCTTTGCGCGGCCTCTTCACGAGTTTTTCCTTTGTTTCTTTAGGGACATGTTTACCGATCTTCAACTACATAAATAATGAAGACTGGGTAGCCAAGAGATAAATATCATACACGTATCAGACGTCACGAACGTCACGTGCACTACAAGCACGCTGTGCACAAGTTTGGCGATCGTTGGGCATACGTTCCTCATAAGTTCTTCATACGTTCCTCATAAGTTAAGAACGCTAGGCAAACGCTGGACGTGCGCTGTTGTACGCTTTCATAAGTCATGTTACGCCAGAGGTAAGCAATGCATAAGTTACTCATACGTTGGACATGCGCTATTCATTCGCTCAGTACGTTGCACGTACGTTTTGCATAAGTTCAAACAGAGGCTTTCTCTCATTTTTTGTGACTTTTCTTCAGCGTATGACAACGTATGACAACGAAATTATTTCTTTTCATGCGTTCGGCGTACGTTGGCTTATACGTTATAGTGTGACAGGGGCATTAAATACTGAAATGCTTCCACACGCCAGGAACGCGTTAAAGACTGGCCAGGCACACGTTCTGTGTAACTTTTAGCCAACGTGTTTCTAGCGTGCTCGCATCGTATGTGAACGTGTACATTGGCTGTCTCTAGTGTACTGAACGTGTTCGGAACGTATTTTAACTCGTTCGTAACACACTGAGGAATTGTGAGCATGCACGACATCTGTCGATATACTCAGCGTGTAACAACGTGTGTCAGTGTGTCGATGGCGTGTGTGGAGCGTGTTGTTTAAAATCAAACACTTCCCGAACACGCTGGCTAAAACATAAAGGTGCTACTACAGCACTTTTACGCTCTAACTATTTCAAGAAATAAAATGAAGTGATCATATAAATAATGGAAAGCTATAACACTATAAGGTGGGAGTTTTAAAGTGAAGATTTTACTCGGTACAATATACGTGTGTTCTCGGAGTAGACAAGTAACTAAAGCAAAAGATAAATATAGCTTAAGTAACTAGGCTCTGGTTGTTTGTGTTACAGTTGTTTGGTTGAAAACATTTAACCTCATGTTGGCCGCTTTTAACATCAATAAATAATTTGTTTTGTATTGTTTTTTTTTATGTTTTTTTTTTTTTTTTTTTAAATGGGAATTTACACTGCTTTTGTCAATCTTTCAGTCATATCGCGGTGACTGGAGCACCTGACAACGGATTCCTTGTATTTCTCCTACAACTACAAACATTTCATCTTTTCTTGACCCCAGCCGCTACCCCACATAGGTATACGATTATCAGTCCCATTGGTGGGAGACAGATAGTCGGAAAGGATGAGAGACCTGTAGACTGACAGTTCGACGCGCTACTAATTGCGCTATGACGATGGCTTGATTTTTATTGTATTTGATGGCAAATGAGTTGCAAAGACTATATAATATGCATAGCGTTTACGAGGACTTTTAACGATAAAGGAATAGGCCGATCAAAGTTGAGAAAATTAAATTCGATGATCTGTTATTTGTTTTTAATTGATAAATAATGTACATTCGAGTATTCATTTTAAGTCTTTGAGAGTAGGGCTGCTTCACCATATGATGTATAATTTCGAAAGCTGTTTGGTAGTCGCCAAAACATGGTAACGGTAAGGTCAGGCCAATCTTATTGGTATCAAATTATGACATAGCAAGTGAAGGGATATCAATTAGTGGATTGCTGGCCCCGCCCCTTGGCCTCCGTCAAGACATAACAACTCAGAAATTTATAAAATGTCACTATACTCTTTTATTTTGATTAGGACATAAACCAAATACAAATCGATGTTGGACCTTTAGCACGTCTTGGCTACAGCTTATTCAAGCTGTAGTTTGTTTCGACGATCAAGTCACCACACATATATTAACTTTTTCTCAAATGATATGTTAGAAAAATAGAACGTTCGTTGTCTTTTGCACTTACAGATTTATCGCGAGATGATTTGGTACTTGTAAACCCCTACATAGATCATACGACATTTTACGGCTGATGTCAACTATTCGACGCACACTCCTGGTCTCTGTAAGGGGCATAAGCGATTACCTTGCTATTTGATTTTAATCTCAATGCTGGATTTTAATGTGGTTGGTTTTTCAATTGTATCGTGGATAACATAAATGCACAACTCATACACTGAGGGACTAAAGAAACGCAAATTTCAGTTTTGGTTATTTTTATTAGCCTTGCTGGGCGATGTTGTTTCCGTTGTAAGGGTTTACAGTTAAGTCATTACATTAGCAAAGATTGTTCTAAATAACTACACGCCTAAGAGCAGTGGCAATTTAAAGGTATCTACCCCTACTACGAAAAAAGCTTAAAAAAAAATAATAAACCAGTCACCGTTCTTTGGCAAATCAATGAAAGCTCAGTAAATTCAAGCATATCTAGATTTTTATAACATCTGAAAATGAAACTCAACATTTTGTCTTGAATTTTTGTAGATATTTCCATCTTTCTGGGTAGAAAACATCCGGCAAAATGAAAATATTGATTGTTACAAGCAATTTTGTCATTTTACACAATGTTTTCCCAATTATATTTCTTAAGGGGCGCCTAAAAGCGTCATTGTGTAGGAATGGGTAAACCAATTTAAATCAATCAACCTGCACAAGCTTTAGCATCTGATGAACAATATATATTTTTTTTATGTAAAATTTATTCTTGTTAACCCTGGTTTATACGTCCCGGTGGCTATCAAATTGAGAATACGTTGTAGAAAAATAATAAGCAAATTGAGAATGCATTATAGAAAAAGAATAAGTTTGTTGCAAGCAAATTTGTTCCCTTTCCACAGTATTTCTACCCTATTGAATTCTTTTTTTTTTTTTTAATTGTTTTATATATCATTTCATATATTTAAGTATTTGAGAAAAAGAGAGAAATAAAAAAGTGGAATATAAAAGAGATGACCGTAAGAAGTGTCACAAAGATCTAACTAAGACAATCTTTTTGAACGTGTTAATCCATTCACCAAATTCTTATTACTATATTGAGATATATCATGCAATAACATATATGATACAATGTATGTAAATCTTTTTGTTGTAATTTTTTTTTCAGATTTTTCTTACTTAAACATTTTTTTCCAATTTTTTCTAAATGAGAAACGTTTTAAAATAGATTTCCTTTACCTCTTGCATTTATAATCCTATCTAAAATGTACAAACTCGTAATTTCCTTAGAATTAAAGGGAATAGCAAACGACTTCCTTTGTTACTTGTAATAAGGGGAATCGTGTAATCAAAAGCAAATAGCCGATCATTATGAGATATATCCAGTGTACATCCAAAATACCACCCGTGGTCTATTACGCAATCAGAGATAACGATCAGAAGCGTGTAAGTTACTTGTATTAAACAGCACTTTTAAATTTGATTTACCATTAACCCTTCACAGAAAAAAAAAATCTCAGAACGAAAGAGAATACGAACGAAAAATTAATAGCAATGTGTACCGAAAATAATGGATCTTTCAAATGTGGAGAAAATCGGCGTAAAAAGTACTCTTTATCGCAATATGGTTATTCTTAGTTGTTGTTGTGTGGTTTCCTTGTTTTAATAAGTCTTTTCAAGTTAAAGAAGTAAACGCAATGATTTCCTTCAAAGGACGCCTTTGCTAATTTTGTTTCGAAAATGAGAATTAAAATATGAAAACTGGACGAGCATGAAATTGGTTCCTAGGTCGGGAGAAAAAAACGATTAAAACGTGTCAACGTTAATATAAACTACCACATCAATTCCATATTCTAAGAGAATTTTAAGAGTACTCAACATTCCTCTGTATTGATTTCTGAAAAAAAAATATCTGATTCTACGCAAAATAGGAACATTTAGTCTCAGCCCTTATATTCTCTATATAGCAAATTTAAACCGGACCTACCCAGTTAAGTCAAGGGTGTTAATTATAGGGCAATTTTCAGGACAACTCCGTATATCGGTAGGGGCCCATTGAACCATTCTCGTTGCAAACATTTGTGAAAATTAATATCCCGCATTAGACGACCCGTATTTTTTAATTATTACTTTTCAAAATAAAATGCTAAAAAAGATTGTCCGTAAAAAGTTTAAAAAATAGAATATAAAATCTATTATTTTAGATGAATCCGCAATTTTTTGTTCGCCAAGCATGAGTGAGAGCGTAATTTTCCTGTTGAAACCGTCACGACAAATGACGAAACATCTATCAAAGCATGAGAATGGTCAAATTTGCTCCCCCTTTTTGCTTACGTCGCTTTTATTTAAGAATGTATGACGCAAAAAAAATGACCGACATCATAGATTTACTCGCGACTCACTGGATATAGCGTTATTGGATGAAAATTTAAGTCGATCGGTAAAACAGTTATTGTTCATATTCTGACAATTAACACGAATAAACTTGCGCTCCGCTTAGGTTGAATCGAGTAAATTGTCAGAAATGAACTATAACTATTACTTCTTTTAGGCCATGAATCTAGGACAATAGCCCCTCCGGACAATATCCCCTTCTATGTTTTTCGACAAGATCGACATTATCCCCTTCCTAAATTCAACAGGGCGGACATTTGCCCCTTCGTCATTCGGATAGGGCGAACGAAATCCCCTTCCTATTATTAACAGGGCGGACACCATCCCCTCGATCGGCGGACATTATCCCCTTCGTAAAATTGTTCTTAGTTTCTTCCGGCTTAAGTAACGAAACGAACAATAAGCCCCGATTAATATAAATTTTACTCTTTTTTTATTGAATAATAAACCAGTGCTCAATTTTTAACTGAATACCTTTGCACATTTCTATGCGAGCGACTCCATAAAATTTGTATTCTAGAAAACGTCATGGTAAAGGCAAAGAGGAGCTTGTCCCTCTTTACCAGCATGTTTCTTTAAAATGAACCTCGTGTTAACTTTTTACTATTCGAAGCCATCTGGAAATATGTTGTCCTGACACTCGAAGATATAAATCCGATTTAACAAAAAAGAACATGCTGAATATTAGCTATATTATTACCTTTTCCATATGGTCTTATCTTTTTCTCTTTTGTATACATGGTGTTGGTATGAGACCGAAACATCGTAGCTACATTTTTGTATGAGTTTTTTTTACAACATATCAGTCGCCAGTAGAATCAGAGTATATCATTGATTATTATTATAATTTTTACAATCTTTGACTGGTTTTCATGTGAAATACCGGAATTATATCCAATCCAGAAACCGTGAATTGTCTGTGATATATTACAGAAAGGGGCTTTTGTCCGCAGTAGTAAAACGATGAAGGGGATAATGTCCGCCCTGTTAATATGAGGAAGGGGATTTTGTCCGCCCTGTTAGAATGGCGAAGGGGCTAATGTCCGCCCTGTTAAATTTAGGAAGGGGATAATGTCAGCAATATCAAAAAGCATAGAAGGGGATATTGTCCGGAGGGGCTATTGTCCGGTTACCTAGACCATATCTTTGGCCTAGACATTGATCAGCTTACTTTTTTCGACGTGCAATGATAGATTTAAAAAGAATTATGAAGTCTTTGAATGAAACCGTTTGAAATTCTAATCATAAATTGTTCATCTTTGTCATCGGAAAACAATAACAATCAATCGGTAATTTGGTTTAAATTATCGATTTTGGTCAAAATGTTCCGTTTGGTATAGGGTATGGCAAAATTTACAATCAATTTGTAGATGAAATGGGCGTCAAACTGACATCAGAACGAATGAGTTAAAAGACATCTAAAGTGTTGAAAGTCAATAATTTTATCTTTCAATCGCTTAAAAACATCTTTAAAAGAACGTTTATTTGATTAAAGAAACTTAAGTGTATTGAATGCAATACGCAAAGGAATTTTGATATGGTATGTTTCAAAAGTGTTAAGTCTTCCTATTTTTCAATGTCTAAATAGACATTCAAAAACGGGTTTGTTCGAATGTCTAATCGAATGTCTAATGTCTAATTGGGCAGTTAGACATCTAAAAACGGGTTTGGTCGAATGTCTAATCGAATGTCTAATGTCTAATTGGGCAGTTAGACATTCAAAAACGGGTTTGGTCGAATGTCTAATCGAATGTCTAATGTCTAATTGGGCAGTTAGACATTCAAAAACGGGTTTGGTCGAATGTCTAGAACTGGTTTTATTATAAAAAGGGATTTTGCACGCAAAATCCCTTTTTTTCCAATCACTTTTCCAGAAAAATGATTGCTAAAATCATTTAAAAATGATTGCATAAAAACAAGGTACACTCTTATATTTTAAAATTGACTCTTTATTTTGCGATCGTAAGTATGTAATTTTACATACTTAAGTTCTATAGATATCTATTTATAAGACAGTTATCTTCGACGAAAACACAGTAGAAAAGCAAGTGTGTTAAGTTAAGCGCTTTGAAATAATTTGATTCAATACCATTTTTTTTTCTTTTTCTTTTTTTTCTCCGGTGTGTGACTTTTACCCAGTAATAAGTAATAAACTTTCTTTAAAAACGATTCTTCTAAATACAAGATCAACATTCAAAAAATTAAACTCTTAAGTGCGTAATTTTACGTACTAATAAGTTGTGTTGTGCAGTTATAATTTTTAAGGCAAACATTTTTTTATTTTTTTCCTTATGATAGTTTCTTGCAGTGACGCATTTTGAAATGAGGATTTTTCAATAGAAACAAAAGTGCATGGTTATACGCAGCGCGCAGAGGAAATATCTTATTTGTGACATTTCAAATTCTTAGTGCGTAATTTTACACTCTTACAAATCATACAGGTACAATTATTTGTACATTTTTATCTGTCATCTTGGAATAGGTCAATGACCTAAAGTTGAACATTTAAGATTTCTGACTTCAAATGCTAATACAAGTGTGTAAAGTTACGCACTTTGGTATGAAAAATTATAACAAAATTAATGTTCACCCGGAAAATGACAGAGAGAGAGAGAGAGAGAGAGAGAGAGTGAGTGAGAGAGAGAGAGAGAGAAAGAGCTTATATCAACTTGCATTTGATATCAAATCTAAAGTGCGTAATTTTACACACTTGAAAGTCATTCATGTTAGGAATACCGTACATGTATATCTTTTGTCAAATCATACAGGCATAATCATTCATTTCTTTTATTTTGTAAATACAATGTTAATACAAGTGTGTAAAGTTACGCACTTTGGAATCAAATTTCTAAAAAGTTTGATTTCTCTCTTAAGTGCCCAAGTTTACACAGTTATGAAATAACCCATATTCTTGGGTCTATACATATTGTTTTGTTATTATTACATACATCAAATCTGTTTCATCGGATTTCAAATTCAAAGTGCGTAATTTTACACACTTGTAAATTATACAAGTACATTTATAGGGGCCTATCATACATCCATATCGTCTATCTAATAATCAGATAGCGAACAAATATTGTTTATCGCTTCATTATTTTTACCCCAAATGAGTAAAGTTACGCTCTTTGAAACGAGATTATTTTTTAAAACAAATTGATTTTCGCTTGAACTGACTTAGATTTACATAGTAAGGAAATAACTCAGATTATGTGGTCTGTAAATATTTATTTTATACCTACTTTTGATATTAGATCAACTTTAAATGATTTGAAATCCTCATTAATATAACTAACTACAAGTTAGATTAATTATATCACTATGACATTGCAAGTTGTACAGTGTTACCAACTTTTTGGATTAATGCCTCAATAGAAAAAATAAACAATAGTCTCTTTTCTTATAATTTTGTGCCATCAAGAAAAAAAAAAGAACATATAAGTAATTTTCAGTAAAATTAAATTATCTCTACAAATATACGATAATTGCAGTGCTCTCAATAAGCGGACGTCGACGTATATCACGTCCAGAAAATCAGAGAAAAAAAAAACGTCCGGAAATCAGACCCGGACGTAAATTAACGTCCGAGATTCTAGGAAAACGTCCCGATTTCATGACTCGAACGTTTTCTGAAGTTACAATATAAAGGGTTTGACAAACATAAGAATGTATATTCTGGCCATACCCTCGGGTAATATTGAATCCACATGGAGTATATCGAAATGTCTCATGACTCGAACGTTTTCTGAAGTTACAATATAAAGGGTTTGACAAACATAAGAACGTATATTCTTGCCATACCCTCGGGTAAAATTGAATCCACAAGAAGTATATCGAAATGTCTCCATGACGACCGGTGTAGATGGAAATTTACATAGAGCGTACTCGATTTAAGCCGGTTCGATAACCGAGCCTTCCCAGCATCTTGGACCATTTCTTTCGAAGTCATTATTTCGTCAAATATCACCATTCGGTCCAATTTCTGTAAACTATGTTCAGGGCCGGAACTCACCCAAAATGTCATGTCCCGTCTTCAAATTCGCGGCGCATACAGAACGGAACGCAAAATTTGCATTCTAAAAACGTTTATTACTCGGGGGTTCTATATCGTAACTGGATATAACGTCCTTCTTAGAAACTTCGAAGTTACCGATTGATCTCGCTAGAGTTCGGTCCCTTTTCAATGACGTCACATGTGTTGTCTGTAAACATCAACTACTATAAACGAAACAGGGAATTTCTTAAAAGATGCAACTCTGCTATAAGTTACATTCCTTTTTGTACTGTTACTTTTATTTACGCAAGCGTTATTCGTGGCGTTTGTATTTGGATATCTATGATGTGACCAGAAACGGTCTTGGAATAATCCATTCTCGAATTTTTCTTACCCAAAACGTTTCAAACTGCCTGTTTTGGAAAATGATAGTGATTAAGGAACATTGTGGGAAAAGTGCAAAGTTATGTAAGAAACACATTTCTCAAGAAACACTTCTTTTACCACATTGCTTTCTCTAGATCTACTCAACGGGACATGAAATTTAGGGACGATAAGTAATGGATGAAAAAAATTGTACTGTAGGCTTTATGTATCTTTTTTTATTTCATCTTTTTTTTTTTTGGGGGGGGGGGGTATGGTCGGGGTGTAAAAATTCCTTTATTTTGTGAAAACTTCCTAAAAATGAAACTTGGAATTTCAAAAATTTCCTGAAAATGGTCCTTATTGAGAGCACTGTAATTGTAAGACTGAAAGGCAATATGAAAAGTTTCTCCAAGGATTTTCAATGATCTTTTACCCAGCTTTGATGAAAGATTGAAAATGGTAGAAATTTTAACCCTTAACTGTTTTTCAAATATTTAGGTTTGTCCAAATTCAAAGGCATTGCTGCTTGCATTATAAAGTAAGAACAATTAAAAAAGTAGCCATCCTATGTGGTAAAAATATTGTGGAAAAAGAAGAAATAGCTTGTAAGAAACAATTTCTTTTTTCCCACGATATATTCTCAATTATTATATCACAGGGACGTAAAATCAGACACTGTACGTGAAAAGGTTATTAGAAAGTAGTTATTTCCCATACAAAATGAAAGAAACACGGTTTTTATTTTTTCATTTTGTCGAACTTACTCTGAATAGAAACATTATAAACTTGCATAATTAGATCTAAGTCATATACAGTAAGAAAGAAAGGAGTTTGTAAGTCGCGTTAATTTTCATTAATGATACTGCTTAAATCCTCATTTCTGCCAAGCATTTGTTCAACGTTAAAGTAAGAAAGGAATTCATTTGATCTAATGTTATGGAGTTAAAATTCAAAATACAATATAAATACATGTACACAGAAAGAAGCACAAATCTAGAATTTGATACATTTATATCCTCTTTTGATTTCCTTACTTTATCTTTATTGTGTTGCGGAAAAAGGGGTAGCAGTTGTAAGCTAGGCTGGTCATATAAATTTTAGTATTATGAATAAAATAATTACTTACCTTTTACAACTTCCCGATTTATTATCTAAATTCTCTGTGTAACTTTGCCGCCTATGATCATAACTAGTAAACGATATGTTTACAGCGTGTGTGCCCCGCGACTTTCATCAACAGTCGGGCGACATGTTCGCGTTACCACCTTCGAGCTTTGATCAATCAAACCCTAGATTCCGAATCCCACTAGTTGCCATTCATTTTAACCTCAAAAATTTTGTTCTCGCTCGTTTAACCTACTACATGACTAATTAACTCATTCCCACACTACCGCTTTTTGACGCACTTCAAGAAACGCAATTTGGAAAAATCGTAGAAAATGAAGAAATGACTTGTAACGACCAATCTCTTCATTTTACACAATGTTTTCTTAAAAATGTGAATATTTCCAAAACTTCATAAACCATAAATCATCATCTGCAAGTCCTTTAGATTTGAACCCGTCAAAATTTTGTCGCAAGGTAATATTTGGTAATATCCATTATATATTTACATTTACTAGCTTTAAATGCAATAAAACTATCGAAGAAAAATGGCAATTGGAAAGAAGATAACAGGAAAAATGTAACGGACAAACATTTACAATTTCAGTAACGAAAAAAGAAAAAAAGTAACAGGAAATAACGTATTTTTTAACAAATTTTGAATCTTTATTTTAACAGTAATCAGGTTTGAACAGTTTCCCATTTCGTATATTCGTTTTTGTTTTCAACTTATGATGTTTCATAATAACAACATCATCACACACACACATAAAAAAATCACAAAAAAAAAAACAAAACGCGGCCGTATCGCAGTGGGTAGCGAGGTCCAGGGTTCGATCCCCGGTCTTTCGGCATTTGTCTCCCAACAATGAGTGGATAATCATAAACGTAAGTGGGAAGAGCAGCTGTAGGCTCGGAAAGGATGCAGTGGTAGTACTGGTGCCTGAAATACAAGGAATCCATGTGTAGGTGCTCCAGCCTACGCGATGTGACTGAAATACTTTTAAAAGTGGCGTTAAACCCAATTCAATCTTACAATCTATCTTAAATCTATCTTACAAAAAAAACTGATGATATATATGCGATGCATTGTTTTTTTCAATTTGAGTAATTAACATTATGCTGACTTTGACCAGGCACGTGTTTAGAAGGGATTATGACACATGACATGCCATTGTATACTAACCCGACATAATACGATTCTAAATATAGCAAATTGAATCGACAAATGAATATGGATTATGTATATGTTTGTGTAGCATTCATATTACTTTATCAGCAATCTTAATACCTTATTTTTTATATCTTCCATTTATTTTTCCAAAAACACTGTTGTTGTTGTTGTTGTTTGTGTGTGTGTGTTTGGTTACGTTTTTCCTTTTACTTTTTCTCCGTTACTTTTTTCTTGTTACTTTCTTTCCTTCGTTATTTAAATCCGTTTATCTTAGACAAAGAAATGTAAAAGAATGACATTGGATTGTATTAGAAGATATATTTTGTAATAAGAAATTTCATAAATGGTAAAAGAAAACCCGAGAAACAGTTTTTCTTTTTCATTTGAAGTAAACAACTCGAGGAGCAGTTTTCGAGAAAAATTTCTTAAATAAATCGACAGTCTATTTTTCATATAAAGCTGCAAAAAAGCACCTTAAGCTCAACATTCATCGATAGTTTGCTTAAGCCACTATTAATGTTTGTGAAAAAAGAGGGTGTTTTGCAAGGGCATACTTTGTCAAGTATGGGGATTTTCTTTATAATATTTTGACGAGGTCACAAATCAAATTTCTGAGTGTAAGATGTTTATGCAGGTTTGTCTTATTTACTCCTAAACTTTTTTTTGACATTTACAAACCCAATGTGAATCCTTTTGGAAGTCTAACGATAGGAGTCTCTCATGAAATTCCTTTGGGAAAGCAGTGAAATAGTAGAGGAACTAGTTAAATCATCGCTATTCCTTATTAAACAAAAATATCTCATTTCATTTAAAGCAGATTAAATAACGCATTCTTATAATTATTATCTGACAATTCCAACGATTAGTGCGAATGCTCTTTCTCTCTCTCTCTCTCTCTTACTTGACGGCTGAGTTCGCTGAAGGACAAAGGCTTCGGATTTAATGTTCTTTTGTTTTTTCTTATACCTAAACAGTCATGTCGATCGGATCTAACCATTATGCATTTTTCTTAAAATCTAACAAAATTCTGAATAAAAAAAAGTAACGACAGATATGATCGATGTCGCTTTCGGTTTTTTTGGTCGGCTTTAGATAAAAGAAAACTCAATACCATTAGATAAACAGATGTTTACTAGGAATTAAAACTAACGCTTTTGGCAGATCGTAAATTCTCTTGGTACACGACAAACCCCGTCGAAAGTGTAGCCATATAAGGGTTACTTGAAGAAACCCTTATTTCGGTTACAGTAACTTAATTACGCTAACGTCTTTTCCTTTATATGAAAAAAAGTTCAAATGAAAAGAAGGTAAATCAGATACGGCGAATTTGATCATCAATATGAAAAATACTGAAACAACAACACTAAAACTGATTAATGAATTAATTATCCTAATGAGTATCATTTAACAAATTCCCACAAGTGACGCTTTTTGGTCCCCATAAAGAGAAAAGCTTTGGAAAATATTGTGTAAAATGAAGACACTGCTTGCAACAAGCATTTTCTTCATTTTTTATATTTTTTCTACCCAGAAAGTTGAAAAAATCTCAAATTTCACAAACTTCAAATATCGTCTGCAACTTTTTTCATATTTGATCAGTCAAAAATTTTGTAATCGAACAAAGAGTTTACCAGAGAATTTATTCTGAATTTATTCTGAGGCAGAATTTTAATTAGTTTCTAAAAATATTTGATTTTCATTAAGAAAATTTGATTCTTCTGTGCGAAAAGGCAGGCTTATTGTTCTAAGAAGCGATTTTTCAATCCGATAATTTTTTCTAAAGTAATAAGAAAATAAATTAATATTAATAAAATGACATAATATCAAATGAATGAAATATGCTTTCATTGTGGAGAACTCTTCGGTGTGAATCTAAGTGAAATTAACAAGTCAATAATAATCCATATTTTTTCTCTCCTTTAGTCGCGGATTTTAACGATCCTCCGGAAATTTGTGTTTAAGGCAAAACTCGCAATCTGACTAATGTCGTCGGTTTATAAAACATGTAACTACAGCTTGGTTACCAGTTATTGATAAATGTATTGTTTTACTTCTCATTAAGGTTACCTTTCAATTGTAGGTAAACTAATTTCGTTACATATATTTTTGAACCGTCGTGTAAAAAGGATAAAGGTGCTGCGATGATTTTTTAAAACCTGGTCGGACTGATCACTCGGATCGGACTGAGAACTCTGAGTAGGCCGACCTGTGTTTTTCCTGGACGTAGACTGAAAATATAATTTTGATCTGATTCTCCGAACATATTCAAGAAAAATTAAATTCGCAGGGTTTTACCGTCAAATAATACCAGGTTTGAAGTTCCTATGTATAGAAAGGAAAAACCAAGAGCGAAAACCGGGAACTTTGCAAAAATGATTTTAATTCTAACACAAAAATAATCCCAGAATGCAATTTCATTTTGCCCCTCTTCAATTTTCAAAACTCTTCAAAAACATTAACATTTGGAAGCTTTTTAAAAATTACAACATCTTAATATCAAACTTTGCACAAAGAACGCGACAACCTTCTTTATGGCGTTATTTATGTTTACACGTTACACGAGGTTCTATTGCTGAGTCTTCTAATTGATAACTTTGATCGTAACTCCACACCTTCTCTGTGATAAGGGTGGGCTAGGAAGCGAACTCGTGACAGCCATTTATCAGCAGTAGTGTGACGCGAACTTTCGTCGGATGATTAAAAAGCTGCAAGGTACGCTTACAGACAAATATTTTGATTATGAGTTGATAAGATTTGTTGTAAAACCACAATATTGCGGGCTGGTTTTTTGACTACATTGAATGCTTGAAGGCTATTTTCAACATAGAACTTACTCTTCGAGAGGAAAGATCTACCGAAGATGTTCGCTTTGAAGCTCGAAATAAAAAGGCACATCGTGTTGGTAAGATTCTTTTTTCTCTAATTGATTAATTCGCTAGGTATGTCGTGAATATGTCAAAAGGGAACAGGCTGCGGAATTAACGGGAGTCGTTACTTTTCGCTTTTCGAAGATTTACTTTAATTTTTACTTTATTTGGCATGTAAATAGAACCTTGCGTCATATTTGTTTCCAAAATGACCTATATGGGGACCCTTTGTAGTGTAACGGAGTTCTCAAGGAATTAACATATAGTTTTGATATATCATTCAACCCTTTACCAGACAGCAAAATCTTAAACTGGCCAAAATAATAGACAAAATTTCAAAGATTATTTAAATTCAAGCGCGTGTCATGTTCACTGTATAAATTTAAGAAAAATGAAGAAAGTAACATAAAACAAATTCTCTTTTTTCACATTGTTTCCAGGATCTAGGTTTTCTAAGCGCATGGAAATACGGAATAATGCACATGTGGTTATTGTTTAGTTTAGGTATTTCTTGAATAAGACTGGATTTATTTGAGAATTAAAGATAGGTAGATAGATGGAGAAAAGACAATAACGAAAATACCAAAATGATTAACCGTTTCCAGTTTTGCAAAATTTCAGACCCGTTCGAAAATCAAAGGTCTTGCAGAAGAAAAGTTAAAGTAGATTTAATATGAAAAAATAACCATTCAGTAAGGTAGAAAATATTGGGGGGAAAGAAAACAATACTGATTACGAGCAATTCTTCTTTTTCTACAATGTTTTATAAATTCACCGAGACGGAAAAGCCAGGAATTGAACAGGAAAGGGTTAACATTTATTTGATTACTTGCAAATAAAAAAAGTTGTCTGAAAGAAGATAATGCTGAAAATTCGCTATTCTTTTCTATTTCCCCATTAGACTTTTTTATGGGGCGGGGGTTAATCAATAAATTTAAATAATTTTGTGTCAGAAATGACATGAAAGATAAGGGATTTGATTCCAAGTGCATAGCTATACGCGTTTTCTTTTGAAATACATATCTTTGTATGACCCATTCGAAAGCGCGTAATTTTACGCACTTGTCTTAAAGTACTAAGTCAAAATTATGACATGTTAAACTTTGTTTGCTCCTAGACTAATTACAAGACAAAAGATATTTAAGGTATTCCTAACAGTTGTACCAGTATGATTGTCAAGTGTGTAAAATTACGCACTTTGGATTTGAAATCCAATTAAATGGATCTGATATAAAAAAAAATATGATAGATAGTTAAAGACCAGAGAATATTGGTTATTTCCAAATTGGAAACTTGAACTTGAGCACCTTGGAGAAAAAACAAACTTTTTCGAAGTTAATTTGATTCTGTACAAACTTGAATTAGAAATATGAAGTACCAAACTTTTTTCTGTCTTTGCCTCATTACAAAATAAAGGGAATGAATGTATCATAGTTATACCTGTATGATTTGTAAGTGTGTAAAATTACGCACTTAGGATTTGAAATCATTCGAGATTGCACAAATAAGATATTTCCTCTGCGAACTGTGTATAATTAAGCACCTTTGTTTATATTGAAAAATCCTCATTTCAAAATGTGTCACTGCAAGCAACTATCATTAGGATAGAAATCAAAATATCAAATCTACAATTTTTTGCAAACGATTTGTCATATAAATGAGACATATTTTGAGAAATAAACCTTTGCCTTAAAAATAATACCTGCAAAACACAACTCGTTAGTGCGTAAAATTACGCACTTAAGAGGATAATTAAACGTTTGTTGATCTTATATTTAGAAGAATCGTTTAAAAGAAAGTTTAGTACTTATTACTGAGTAAAAGTAACACACTGGAGCAAAAAAAAAAAAAAAAAAAAAGAGAGAGAAAAAATTGTATTGTATCAACTTATTTTGAAGCGCGTATCTTAACGCGGTTGCTTTTCTTGTGTGTTAACATCTAGGATAACTGTCTTATGATAGATATCTATAGCACATAAGTATGTAAAATTACATACTTACGGTCGCAAAATAAAGAGTCAATTTTAGAAAATAAGAGTGTACCTTGTTTTTATGCAATCATTTTTTGATGATTTTAGCAATCATTTTTCTGGAAAAGTGATTGGAAAAAAAGGGATTTTGCGTGCAAAATCCCTTTTTATAATAAAACCAGTTCTAATCGAATGTCTAATGTCTAATTGGGCAGTTAGACATTCAAAAACGGGTTTGGTCGAATGTCTAATCGAATGTCTAATGTCTAATTGGGCAGTTAGACATTCAAAAACGGGTTTGGTCGAATGTCTAATCGAATGTCTAATGTCTAATTGGGCAGTTAGACATTCAAAAACGGGTTTGGTCGAATGTCTAATCGAATGTCTAATGTCTAATTGGGCAGTTAGACATTCAAAAACGGGTTTGGTCGAATGTCTAATCGAATGTCTAATGTCTAATTGGGCAGTTAGACATTCAAAAACGGGTTTGGTCGAATGTCTAATCGAATGTCTAATGTCTAATTGGGCAGTTAGACATTCAAAAAACGGGTTTGGTCGAATGTCTAATCGAATGTCTAATGTCTAATTGGGCAGTTAGACATTCAAAAAACGGGTTTGGTCGAATGTCTAATCGAATGTCTAATGTCTAATTGGGCAGTTAGACATTCAAAAAACGGGTTCGGTCGAATGTCTAATCGAATGTCTAATGTCTAATTGGGCAGTTAGACATTAAAAAAACGGGTTTGGTCGAATGTCTAATCGAATGTCTAATGTCTAATTGGGCAGTTAGACATTCAAAAACGGGTTTGGTCGAATGTCTAATCGAATGTCTAATGTCTAATTGGGCAGTTAGACATTCAAAAATGGGTTTGGTCGAATGTCTAATCGAATGTCTAATGTCTAATTGGGCAGTTAGACATTCAAAAACGGGTTTGGTCGAATGTCTAATCGAATGTCTAATGTCTAATTGGGCAGTTAGACATTCAAAAACGGGTTTGGTCGAATGTCTAATCGAATGTCTTATGTCTAATTGGGCAGTTAGACATTCAAAAACGGGTTTGGTCGAATGTCTAATCGAATGTCTAATGTCTAATTGGGCAGTTAGACATTCAAAAACGGGTTTGGTCGAATGTCTAATCGAATGTCTAATGTCTAATTGGGCAGTTAGACATTCAAAAAACGGGTTTGGTCGAATGTCTAATCGAATGTCTAATGTCTAATTGGGCAGTTAGACATTCAAAAACGGGTTTGGTCGAATGTCTAATCGAATGTCTAATGTCTAATTGGGCAGTTAGACATTCAAAAACGGGTTTGGTCGAATGTCTAATCGAATGTCTAATGTCTAATTGGGCAGTTAGACATTCAAAAACGGGTTTGGTCGAATGTCTAATCGAATGTCTAATGTCTAATTGGGCAGTTAGACATTCAAAAACGGGTTTGGTCGAATGTCTAATCGAATGTCTAATGTCTAATTGGGCAGTTAGACATTCAAAAACGGGTTTGGTCGAATGTCTAATCGAATGTCTAATGTCTAATTGGGCAGTTAGACATTCAAAAAACGGGTTTGGTCGAATGTCTAATCGAATGTCTAATGTCTAATTGGGCAGTTAGACATTCAAAAACGGGTTTGGTCGAATGTCTAATCGAATGTCTAATGTCTAATTGGGCAGTTAGACATTCAAAAACGGGTTTGGTCGAATGTCTAATCGAATGTCTAATGTCTAATTGGGCAGTTAGACATTCAAAAACGGGTTTGGTCGAATGTCTAATCGAATGTCTAATGTCTAATTGGGCAGTTAGACATTCAAAAACGGGTTTGGTCGAATGTCTAATCGAATGTCTAATGTCTAATTGGGCAGTTAGACATTCAAAAACGGGTTTGGTCGAATGTCTAATCGAATGTCTTATGTCTAATTGGGCAGTTAGACATTCAAAAAACGGGTTTGGTCGAATGTCTAATCGAATGTCTAATGTCTAATTGGGCAGTTAGACATTCAAAAAACGGGTTTGGTCGAATGTCTAATCGAATGTCTAATGTCTAATTGGGCAGTTAGACATTCAAAAAACGGGTTCGGTCGAATGTCTAATCGAATGTCTAATGTCTAATTGGGCAGTTAGACATTAAAAAAACGGGTTTGGTCGAATGTCTAATCGAATGTCTAATGTCTAATTGGGCAGTTAGACATTCAAAAACGGGTTTGGTCGAATGTCTAATCGAATGTCTTATGTCTAATTGGGCAGTTAGACATTCAAAAACGGGTTTGGTCGAATGTCTAATCGAATGTCTAATGTCTAATTGGGCAGTTAGACATTCAAAAACGGGTTTGGTCGAATGTCTAATCGAATGTCTAATGTCTAATTGGGCAGTTAGACATTCAAAAAACGGGTTTGGTCGAATGTCTAATCGAATGTCTAATGTCTAATTGGGCAGTTAGACATTCAAAAACGGGTTTGGTCGAATGTCTAATCGAATGTCTAATGTCTAATTGGGCAGTTAGACATTCAAAAACGGGTTTGGTCGAATGTCTAATCGAATGTCTAATGTCTAATTGGGCAGTAAGACATTCAAAAACGGGTTTGGTCGAATGTCTAATCGAATGTCTAATGTCTAATTGGGCAGTTAGACATTCAAAAACGGGTTTGGTCGAATGTCTAATCGAATGTCTAATGTCTAATTGGGCAGTTAGACATTCAAAAACGGGTTTGGTCGAATGTCTAATCGAATGTCTAATGTCTAATTGGGCAGTTAGACATTCAAAAACGGGTTTGGTCGAATGTCTAATCGAATGTCTAATGTCTAATTGGGCAGTTAGACATTCAAAAACGGGTTTGGTCGAATGTCTAATCGAATGTCTAATGTCTAATTGGGCAGTTAGACATTCAAAAACGGGTTTGGTCGAATGTCTAATCGAATGTCTAATGTCTAATTGGGCAGTTAGACATTCAAAAACGGGTTTGGTCGAATGTCTAATCGAATGTCTAATGTCTAATTGGGCAGTTAGACATTCAAAACGGGTTTGGTCGAATGTCTAATCGAATGTCTAATGTCTAATTGGGCAGTTAGACATTCAAAAACGGGTTTTGTCGAATGTCTAATCGAATGTCTAATGTCTAATTAGGCAGTTAGACATTCAAAAACGGGTTTGGTCGAATGTCTAATCGAATGTCTAATGTCTAATTGGGCAGTTAGACATTCAAAAACGGGTTTGGTCGAATGTCTAATCGAATGTCTAATGTCTAATTGGGCAGTTAGACATTCAAAAACGGGTTTGGTCGAATGTCTAATCGAATGTCTAATGTCTAATTGGGCAGTTAGACATTCAAAAACGGGTTTGGTCGAATGTCTAATCGAATGTCTAATGTCTAATTGGGCAGTTAGACATTCAAAAACGGGTTTGGTCGAATGTCTAATCGAATGTCTAATGTCTAATTGGGCAGTTAGACATTCAAAACGGGTTTGGTCGAATGTCTAATCGAATGTCTAATGTCTAATTGGGCAGTTAGACATTCAGAAACGGTTTGGTCGAATGTCTAATCGAATGTCTAATGTCTATTTGGGCAGTTAGACTTTCAAAAACGGGTTTGGTCGAATGTCTAATCGAATGTCTAATGTCTAATTGGACAGTTTAACATTGAAATATGGGTTTGGTCGAATGTCTAATCGAATGTCTAATGTCTAATTGGGCAGTAAGACATTGAAAAACGGGTTTGGTCGAATGTCTAATCGAATGTCTAATGTCTAATTGGGCAGTTAGACATTCAATAACGGGTATGGTCAAATGCCTGATCGAATGTCTAATGTCTAATTAGGCAGTTAGACATTCAAAAACGGGTTTGGTCGAATGTCTAATCGAATGTCTAATGTCTAATTGGGCAGTTAGACATTCAAAAACGGGTTTGGTCGAATGTCTAATCGGATGTCTAATGTCTAATTGGGCAGTTAGACATTCAAAAACGGGTTTGGTCGAATGTCTTATCGAATGTCTAATGTCTAATTGGACAGTAAGACATTCAAAAACGGGTTTGGTCGAATGTCTAATCGAATGTCTAATGTCTATTTGGGCAGTTAGACATTCAAAAACGGGTTTGGTCGAATGTCTAATCGAATGTCTAATGTCTAATTGGACAGAAAGACAATCAAAAACGGGTTTGGTCGTATGTCTAATCGAATGTCTAATGTCTAATTGGGCAGTTAGACATTAAAAATGGGTTTGGTCGAATGTCTAATCGACTGTCTAAAGTCTAATTGGGCAGTTAGACATTCAAAAACGGGTTTGGTCGAATGTCTAATCGAATGTCTAATGTCTAATTGGGCAGTTAGACATTCAGAAACGGGTTTGGTCGAATGTCTAATCGAATGTCTAATGTCTAATTTGGCAGTTAGACATTCAAAAACGGGTTTTGTCGAATGTCTAATCGAATGTCTAATGTCTAATTAGGCAGTTAGACATTGATATTTGAATGTCTAATTTCCCAGTTAGACATTCGGTCGAATGTCTAATGTCTAATGTCCTGCCAACTTCACACACTTCTACATCGCCTCTAGCTACTATCCCACATAGGTTAACGATTACCATTGGTGAGAGACAAATATCGGAAAGGATATGAGACGTCACCGGGGATCGAAGCCATAACACCCCATGATATGAGAAAGGGAAGGGATTCGCGAGGTCCTGCGCACACAAGGACAGCATGTCTAATATGCCATAACCGGCTAGTCCTATAAATAGGGATGATACTGTAATAAACAAAGCCTTCGTCTTCTTAGAGAGAGATTGCTTCACAGATTCGAACAGACGCCTTACCAAAGGATCGATTATCAGAAATGGAAGCTATATTTCATCTTGGCAGATGAACAAGCTACCTTCATTGGGACAATCCGTGATACACTCGAGTGATTTACATAACAAAAGAGAAAATTACAAAATAACTGCAATATTTTCACAATTCATCATTTATGATTGACAAATTTAATGATCCAACGGTGTTTGCTTCAGACTGAATCGCTTTTTTTTGTGACTGTTATTTGCTAATTTGAATTCCTTTTCTCTGTAAAGCCCTGTTTGAAATAGCAAGAAATCACCACATTTCGTATTCCTTTAGTCGTATTGGGGCCGTGTTTTTTCCCGATGATAGGGTAACAAGGTAGGTAACCTATCCAAGTTGGGCCAGTAATATGTTTTTGGTTAACTTTGGATAATTCTATTTTTAGTTTCGTCTATCAGAAACGAGTTTTGCAGATGACGATGAATACTGGGTGCAATTTGAAATGAAACTTCCTATGTGGTAGAAAATATTGTGTGAAAATAAAATTTGCTTATTACAAATATTTCATCTTTTTCAACAATGTTTTCTCAACAGCGATGTAAAATCACGGATTTCTACAAGAAAAGGGTAAGCCCCTATTTGAGGCGTTACAATTTCCAACGCAATAGTGGAGATTCTATTTTTCTTCGGCCTATTAGTATAATAGGCGGAGGTTACAAGGGAATTTTTTATTTTTCAGTCATATTGAACCCACGGCTAGAGGACGTATTAATTCTTGGCCAGCGTTGAAGCAGCACTTATATGATTAAATTCTAGCATGCTGTTGCTACGCCGGCGAGATAATGACGATTGGTCGCCAAATCACCGGCGAGGTGTCGACAAGTCACCGATATCTAATGGAAGTGTAAAAAATTGAAAAGAGTCAAACATTCGTCTTTGATTTGTACAAAATCATAAGGAGCCAACAAGATGGTCGGTTATAGTCAGCCGATCGCCGGCAATTTGTCGCCGATGCTCTACAAAAATCAAAAGATTCGGCCGACTAGTCGGTAGATTTAAACTTGGATGTAAAGTTCACCGACGTGCCACCTATCATAGAAAAACACGCTGTTAAATAGGTCGATGCACCGATCAGTCGCCGACATATCGCCAATTAGTTGCCGATTTCATCACAGATTCCACAAAAATCTTCTGTGACCCATCGCTTACTTGTCTCAAGGTATTAAATGATAGTAGCCTAAGCTATGAGGTCGTGTTTGAAACTTGATAAAACCCTTAGTTGTTTGTTGGCTAATACAATTTCGTTACTCAAGTTTGAATAAGTTTTGGTTTCGATATTTTGGAAGTCTACTGATGCATAGCTTGTTAACTTTATAAAATAGTGGGATAAGTCGACCAAGCTAAGCATAAGAGTCTCATTCCTCAAAAGGGTATTCTGTAGATACTCCTGGGTTACCGAGATAGATATTTTGACAATGAAAAAATAACATAGAAGAATTGCCGCTAAATACTTTACGCAAATCTTTTCAATTCCGGTCAGTCTGCGATATCAAGAGTATGACGATGCGCAATGCTTTTCGCCCTTTCCAGATTGTCCGGCTTTCCGGAGTCACATAAATAGAGGTAACAGTAGAACATCATACAGTAAAGAAAGGTGAAACAGAATAAGGACCCTTCTCTTGTAAGCCCGGGTAGTTGCACTGTATATAACTCAATCTCGTTCATTTATAATCTCATGAACATTATTTACGACATTTGACAAAACTTACAGCAACACGTTGCTGCCTTAAAGAGGCGAATTATACGTAGAAGGTCTAAGTTAATTTTAGCAATTGTCGGCACGGATTAAAAAGTGTTGTTCTGAAGTGAGACAGAAGACTATGGTAAATTTAACCTGATTATAAAATCCAGCAATTAATGCCTCAAGTATGAAGAAAATCGCTTAATCGTCGTAACTATGGCTTTAATAATGCTGTGGTTGTGATGTTTTGGTATTAAAGCGACGAAAAAAATTAGAAATTGATGTTGTGTTGTTTCGATCAGATCTTTTCCGTTTCTATGTTTGTTTTTTCTACATGTTTTCGCCATTTTCTGTTTGTACATGTATATGTTTGCATTGTTGGTGCCATTTGATGTCTTGTATGTTTGTGCCATCTTCATATTGTATGTTAGGGCCAAAAGCACTATTTTGTGCTGATTTGCTTATTAAATGAAATGAAATGGTAAATTAAACTCTTCATCCGCGATAAAAACAAAATACCGTTGAAAGCGGTGTTAAATGTCAACCAATCAAATATAATCATTATCATTTCGATAAAAACGATCACGGTTGGAAATACGATCACGGTTGGGGATTACGTATTTGAAGATGTGACAAAAACGGATTAACGTCACCTTTTTCGCAATTAGCTATTTAAACTGGGGAAGGGTTTTACGTTTTACCGATCACGCTTTGCATAACTTTTTGTTGAAATTTGAATTCAAAGAAATTCTAGAAACCATTTTCACAGCAATAAGTTTCCTGTGGTTCAACTGCATCTGCTTGTCTAGACAACATATTATTCTTTTAACAGATTCTTTATTTTTAATTCAGTTGTTCCGCAACGATAGCATCAAAGTCATAACTTATTTCTGCTTTATTTACGATGTTTAGTCGGCGATTTAAAAAGATGACATGTTTGAGGAAGTTACGTGAGCGCACTTCCGAATAACGTTTCCGAATCCAATATCGGAGAATACGCCGTAAAATGTGCGTACGCAAATGGGTATATACGCCAACATTAGTGAAACGGCGTACGCGAAAACGTACGCTTCGATTAAATCGAGAATGTGTGTAATTCTTTTGCGTGCGAAAACGCAGTTTAGTGAAACGACTCCGAGGAATTTATGGATAGGTGATGCAGCCGCCGCGATTTGACTGAAATACTGTTAGAATTGGTGCTTAAACCCCATTCAAACAAAGCAAACTAAACATACCTAAGCGTAATTAAAGACAAAAGATTTCCCCCCGAAATTCTTTAATTGGGGAAACAAAAGCGCCTGGGATCTTTCGTGGTTAAGGTATCCGTATATTTCTGTCCAGGCAGTATCTCATGCGCTTGCTTTTAAAACCGTTAAAGAAAAGAAAATTGCCTGCGTTCTAATTGTGATCTGGTTAACAAAGTAGTGTTATGTTGCTGTTGCTGTTTTCCTAGGGTTAGACTACGCCGAATATTGTGTCATTCTCAACATCGATTACATTTCTTAAAATGCATATACTTATTAACCCTTTCCTATCCAAAAAAATGTGAAAAAAGAAGACATTGCTTATGACAGGAAATTTATTCTTTTCCCACATTATTTTTCTTCTTTGCCGATTACACGAGTTTTGAAATTCCTCATTTTTGATTGGTAAAAACGCAATGGATGTTTGTATTAAGTCGGAAAGATCTAGACAACAATTGCGAACGCTTCCACAATGACACACGCAACCGCATACATACAAGGACTTAGACACACCAAGAATCAATTGTTAAGTTCTCCTGCCGCCGCGATATTGTTGAAAAATTATTAAAAGTGGCGTTAAACTCCATTCAAACAAACAAATACATTCACACAGACTCACACACCACTAAAGAGACAGCCAAAAAGAGAAATGACCAACCGTGGATGTCAATCAAGGAATCAACCGACCAATCAAATCATTTATTAAGAGATTTCAACTCCAACATTGTTCGTCATTTCCGTTAAGATATTTTGTTGGTATGGGGACTTAAACGTCGTAACTACAGCTTATTCAAGCTGTAGTTACGACGTTTAGGTCACCAATCAACTATTCTACTTTTCTGTCACCTGTTACTAAACCTTTCAAAATAACGCCGTTTAACATCGAAGCGGGACTTCCTGACGAAGTCGATGGGCGTGGTAAACGATATAAGTGGGCGAGGCCAGCGATTTGGTCATTGGTCGCTTAACCCATTCCCACTCAGTGACCCTTTAAAACGCCCCCAAGGAGGAAAGCTTTGTAAATCATTGTGGAAAAAGAAGAAATGGCTTGTCAAAAGCAATTTCTTCATTTTCCATTAAGGTTTTCTAACAAGAAAGTTGAAAAAAATCCACAATTTCATAAACTTTAAATTGTAGTCTGCAACAATTTTCAATTTGGGCCAGTCTAAAATTTACCATCTGGTAATGGGTTAAGACATTTTTAGACATGGTTTTGATGAATCGATTTCTGTGCATACATAGCTTATTGTAGAATAGACAAATCGCTGGCCCCTCCCACTGACTCCCTAGGCCCCGCCCAGTAACTCAGCTAGGAAGTTCCGGTTCGATTTTAACGGCGTTTCATTGCAAGACTTATGACCAGTAGCAATTAGATGAAGTTAATTGGTTGGTTGGCGACCTAAACGTCTTAACTACAGCTTGAATAAGTTTAAGTCGCGAAACCAACAAAAAATGTTTTCGAAAATGGCGACCAATATCGGGATTGAAAGCTCAGGTCCGGACTGAATAAATAACTTGATTGGTCGGTTGGTTCCTTAATTGACAGCTACGATTGGTCAATTCTCAACGAATCCTGTGATGTCTCATTGAGTCTCATTTAGTCGATTATAATGAGCTCGACCATCAGTGGATCGGTTGAGAATTCTGCAAAATCAAATGGACATATGATTTAGTCTATTTAGTCTATTTTACGAACAACTTCTCCCAAACTTCTGATTTTGGAAACGGAGTAATAAGTATGGTCTCTTTAATAAAAATGGTCGATTGATAGAGGTGGCCACTTAAACAAGATTGTCTACCTTGAGCTAAACTGACTGATCTAGAATACGCAAACAACAAACTTTTTTGTGTTATTTTAGAGCTTAACCCATTCCCACATGCTAAAATTTTAGACTAGTCTAAATTCGAAGAAGTTGCAGATGACAATCTTAAGTTGGATAAATCTTTAAACTATTTGTCTTTTTGGCTAGAAAACATTGTGGATAATGAAGAAATTGCTTGCCACAAGCAATTTCTTAATTTTCCAAAATGTTTTCCAAAGTTTTTATACTATTGGCACTTAAAAGCGTCACTGTGTGGGAATCAAAACTTGAACTAAGATATTGACCGTCATTTGTGTGAAACATTTTTATTGGTTTGATGACTTAAACGCCGTAACTACAGCTTACTTAAGTTGTAGTAACGACGTTTAGGTCGCCAGCCAACCATTTCTTTTTTGTTACATGCTGTTAGCAATTAAATTTGCAAAAAAATAACGCCGTTTAAAATCGAAAGGGGACTTCCTGTTGGAGTCAGTGGGAGTGGCCAAAGGAGAGAGTGAGCGGGGCCAGCGATTGGTCAATAATAATAATTCAGCCTTGTTTATCAATTCACTTTTCACGGTTGACTAATTTCAATTATTTAAGTGTGGAGGTCAATGGACAAAAGAGCAGCCAACATTTATAAAAAGGAATCAAATAAATCACTTAACCCAAAATACATTACCAAATATATTTAACTTAACCTAATATACATGCTTCGAATTAATCAATTCTCTTACAATCCCACTCTTTTCCATCACCGGAAACAATTTTTGGCAAACATTGTGTAAAATGAAGAAATCGTTCGTAGTAAGCAACGTCACCATAATCCATCATGCGTTTTTCCAAACAAAGAAAAGACTTTTCAAATTTTGAAACTAAAATTTGTCGTCTTTGAATTTGAACCAGTCTTATTTTTTTCGGTAAGGACGCAGTAAGAACAAATTGCTCCTTCGGTCTTGAATTTACACCAGGGTCTCCTACATCGTAGCAAATATGGAGACCCCGGGTGTGTCCGAGGATTGGATTTCAATAGCTATAGTTGAATACGGTAATTGCTGCTTCGTGCAACCAAGATTAACACGTCGCAAAGCAGGACGTCAACCAGAATGAATTTTGATAGACTTGCTCTGTCAAAAGACGTTGACGTCATCTGGAAGAATACTTTAACAAGTAGTTTAGCCTATACAGTTCGTCTGCAAAAAATTGGCCGATCGCGGCTGTCAATTAAATAAGAAATCGACCAAATAAATCATTCATTTAGACCGTAAATGAACTTTGAACTCTAACTTTGACCGACATTGTGTCAAACATTTTTGTTTGTATGGAGACTCAAACGTCGTAAATACAGCTGCCATCAGAGTCAATGGACGAAGCCAAGGATTCGCCAATTAGGGAGGGTGAATAGCTTTCGTAGGACGAAACGTTAACACATTATTTAATTGGGTATGTCTTCTCGTCATAGCGCAGTTGGTAGCACGTCGGACTATCAATCTAGAGGTCCCGGCGGCACTCATCCATTCCAACTATTTGTCTCCCACCAATGGGTCAATAATCGTAGACCTATGTGGGATAGCAGCTGGAGGCTAGGAAAGTATGTAATGGTAGTACTGGTGTGAGAAATACCAGGCATCCATTGTTAGGTGCTTCAGCCGACGCGATATAACTGAAAGATTGTTGAAAGCGGCGTAAAACCAAATTCAAACAAATGTCTTCTTAAAGAAATGAATAAGCTGTATGTGACGAAGTTAAAATTTCTCTCAATTGACCAATCGCTGGCCCAACCCACTTACTCCGTTGATCCTTACAACTGACTCCGACAGGATATCCCGCTTCCATTTTTAAAGGCGTTAGTTTGCAAAAAGTATTGCAGGTAAACTGTAACAAAAAAGTAAATTAGTTGTTTGGCGTCGAAAACGTCGTTACTACAGCTTGAATAAGTTGTTATTACTACGTTTAAGTCGCCAAACCAGCAAAAAAGGTTTACAAAAGTGGCCGCCAATGTCGGAGTTAGAAATGTATTTCTGGTCTAAATTAACGATTTCATTGGTCGACTGATTCATTGATTGTCAGTCGCGATTGGCCAATTGATCGACTTTATGTGTCGTAATTGAAGCTGATGTGATTTAACGCTTGATATGTGTGGTGTTTGACCGATTGATTCGTTTATAGTTTTTTTCTAATTCATTTTTGGGTCGATCGCGACGAGTGCAATAAGCTTACAATGCCGCTTTCGAACATTGGAAATCCAGATGTTTCGCCTCCCTGTAACAGAGGCAGTGGCGTAAACCAACAACTACCCAATTTTACAGCTGAGTAGACTAGGGCTGGTAATTGAGTTTCGTGCTCATGAACACACCAGATAAAGGTAGGGCCCGAACCCGTGAGCTTCAGACTACGAGTAAAGCACCTATACTTCTCGGCCACAGAGGCAGTCATTTCTGAAATCAGCTTGCATTTGGTGGAGTTTTAAAGAATCAAAGCACGTAATGTATTGGATTGCCAAGCATTTCTATTATTGTTAGTAAGTTGATCTTTGAATGGATGAATAACTAAAAATCAAATCTAAATTTGAAAAAAAAAAAATGTAGTTGTAAGGCTACAACTCAAAGTTGCTCGAAATAACCAAGAAACTGTAACGTTAAAGTTTAAATATTTTCTGGTCTATTTATGTGAATGCTTGGTTGTGACTGCATTTAGGTACGCGTTGGATATGACTAAAGATATCTAATTAAAAGTACTAACAAATGTGTCGAAACTGTTTTCTTTTAAAAACTCAAATAACTTCTTCTAACATGACGTTTAGCTCCAACTGTCCTACTGCAAAGCTTGATAACATCCATTTGTGATATTTTTCAATCGTAAAAGATTGATTGATTGATTGATTGATTGGGGTTCAACGCCTCTTTTTACGTACAGTATTTCAGTCATATCGCAGCGGCTGGGTGACCAAACAATGGATTCCGGGTTTTTCTCACGCAATTACTACTATTACATCATTTCCTAGCCTCCAGCTGCTATCCAACTGAGGTTAAAATTTATCCACCCATTGGTGAGAGAAAATGTTGGAAAGGATATGTGCCGCCGCCGCTGATCGAACCAATGACATCCCATAATTGAAGATTGGCAGTCTGGTGCGCTCCCGACTACGCTATGACGGCTGCTTATCACAAAAGACCCCCTTGTAGTGAATAAGAATAAGGTTTTATTCAATGTTAATTCTGATGATTCAATAAAATTGCGGTAGTTTATTATATTCTGCAACGTTTAATGAACTGCTATTGTTCTTGCGCGGTGGCGATCAATACCAGAAGCCGGTCCTGAAAAGAAATTACTAATATGTATATATATGTATATATATTTTTTACGAGATAATTCATGCTTTCGGGGTAACCGATATGTGGTAAAGTAGATCTTAATATTCGATTAAATGAGAATAGTTTAGTTGTAAAAAATCTTTATTTTTTTCCGAATCACTGTGCTTACTCTTTTATCATTCTGTTACCACTTTCAGTAATTCATTAGATGCTAGGTTTTAAACAGTTTTATCCTATGTATAGAATTCGAATTAAATATATAACATCTTGTCGTGCCAAGGGTAGCGAACGTTGGTACTTATCGAGAAAAGGATGAATTCGATATCTCTTCGCTCGTGGGGACGAATAGTTCACTCATGAGGACTAAGAGATTACAGCAGCCGCGATGTGACTGAAATACTGTTAAAAAATGGCGTTAAAATCCAATTCAAATATGCCTGACTGATAACAAGTTGTACACATTCAAATTAGTCTAATATTTGTATTACACAGTTGAACAAATTCACTACACACCGAGTCAGTGTTTAATTTGTGTCGATAAAAATATACATTACACTATGCGATAAAGGTGAGTCTCTCTTTTTCTATAAACATCGGAGTTTAGTATTGCGATTTTTTACGCTTTATAAAGCTGGAGGCATTTAGAAGATGATTTTGTACGAACATCGATCGACATGCGTATTATTCGATGTATCCTGAACCTCATGCCGATCTTTACCGAGCGTAGAATTGAACATCCGTTCGGTAAAGATCGGTAAGCGACAAAATGCGACATGCTCCGGTAAATTTACGGTAAAGAAGTACAGTAAGCATCAAACAAATCATTTTACTAGTTTAATTTATATTCATCCAAATATGTTAAATATTTAGAATAGAGTAAAATCAGGTCTTCTCTCCGAGGGAGAAAAACAGTTGAAACAATCTATTATTTATTTGACCACTAAACAAGAGCCTGCTTAATCAAAGGTAGATATCGATGTAAACGATTTTATTCTTATTTCCTCTCGTTAACTATTTGAATACAATATTCTGAAAAGTACTTTTGCAAAAATCAGAGGTCAGAAAAAAAGCAAAAAATATTTCCCTACTAGCCTACGTAGGCTTTAAATCTATTTTTAGATTGAGCCTAGACATTTGCAAAGAATATAGGGTCATTCACGTGTGCGAATAACCGTTGGAATCTCGCATGCATCAAACCAACGTCATCGATACGCCATCAGAAGTTAGGTTCGCTAGCCGGTCTTTAATTCTTGAAAGATCAGTACAAAACTATCGTAAGCGTTTTTTCGAATAATTTATTATTCACACTTACCGTAGTTTTGCATTAACCATTTGATGTGACATGATTTAGTACGTTGGCTGTGTCGCTTGAGAATTTGTTACCTTCAGTTGACTTTGGTCATATGCAAATGAGGTCATTCGATGTGGACAGCTGGATTCCGTGATATCTAAAGATAACCTGGAATTCTGTTGAACCTTTCCGATTTAACCCCAAAAAGCCACTTTAAGCCAATTAGATTACCTTAAAAACAATACCTGACTCAACTTAAAGTATTGAATATTCGTTTGGGCGTTTTTTTGGTACTAGGTATTTTTTTCTTATGTAGGTTTAAGACACATCGACACCCCCCTTTAATATCGATATGCAAATGAGGGTTGTTTTGTTTTTTCTTATGCATATTTTGAGATCGAGTCGAATGCACCCGTTTCTTCGACGGAAAAATTCGCTAATGTTCTTCATTGACTGTATTTTCCCAGATGCTGATGACTAAACTTTACCAATTCGTTTATCTCCGTGGTCCGAGAGTTGTTTGAATGATAAGCGAAAGTTAAATCGTCATCGCTGACGTCATAATCTTATGTAAACAATCCTTAAATTGTGGTGGGTCATAATCTAAATTTCATGAATTGTAGGCTTACCATGTACATATAATTTCAATCGTCATATAGATATATGCTTTAAGGTTTTGAGTATGGTTTTCGTATTTAATAGGTTGAGTGTTTTGGGGAAATATATGTCTTCAAACTGTGGCTTCAACTTCGGTGGCAGGGAGTCGGTTGTGATCCATTATCGCATTCCCACACGATAAAATTTAGAATGGTCCAAATTAAAAGGAGTTGCAGGAGACAATTCAAAGTTTATGAATCTTAAGATTTTATCTACTCTGGTTAGAAAACATTATGAAAAATGAAGATTTGCTTGTTTCAAGCAATTTCTCTATTTTGCGCAAAGTTTTCCCGATTGTTCTTCTTGGGAGCGGGGGCCGCTTCAGAAAACGCCATTGTGTTGGGAATGAGTTAACAAGTACAGTATATACTTTATATCAGAAGCGGCGAAGTTTGCATTTCGACATTTTTCCGTCGGACTAGAATATGAACTCGTTTTCTTTTCGTGTACATGCCCTTACCAAAGTTCACTGGTATGCATGTACTGATAAGAACGTCAAATACTGAATTCATACAGCAAGCTTAATTCATACCGCAAGACTGAATATGATTATCGCCAGTTTATCAATGCTTTAGGTTATGCTTAAAAATATTATCTATATGAAAATTGTCATTATTTTTTTACACAAAACGGGCATACCACCCTACTATGCGAACACGGACGTCCATCATCAGTGCTTTCAGTGCTTTGATTTTGACACTTCTCTCCACACACTTAACTCTACTTATCCTATTTTCATCTTACATTGCTCCATTTCAACACATTCAATCCAATAAACTGGAGCAAATTATCCTGTGTTAACACTTTTTTTTAAAATTTGATCTTTTCTATATGTACACAGTCTTTGTGTTGTGTACTCAGCTGCAATATTTACCCTTTACTCATTACAGATGTAAACAAGTCAGAATTTACCTCTTTATTTTGATCGATAAGATACTTTTTCTACTACAAATTGAGACACTGACCATCTACCTATGCAATATTTGAATTTTTTTCATTATTCTCATTTTGATCACCGGGAATATTCATATCAATCTTAATGTGAAATGTTCAAGGAAATAAAATCAGTATCTTAATCTTTAATTTCTAAACCTGAAGAAAGAAGAAGACAAGAAAACTTACAATGGATAATTCTTCACAGGAATAAGATCTCTGTCATAAGAACTGGGCAATTGTTTTTAGGTTTATTTCACACTATATATGTTTGCCTAATCTCTGGTTCAATCGACCAATCGAATTATAAATTCA
Source organism: Fragum fragum (assembly GCA_946902895.1). Lineage (NCBI taxonomy): Eukaryota > Metazoa > Mollusca > Bivalvia > Cardiida > Cardiidae > Fragum > Fragum fragum. The sequence continues at coordinate 48,375,161 of OX336370.1, forward strand.
TCCCGTAATCGAGATTTGCACCCCAACATTGCTCGCTATTTGTATGAATTTGTTTGTTTGATGGGGTTTTACGCCGCTTTCAACAATCTTTCAGTTATATCGCGGCGGCTGAAGCACCTAACAATGGATTCCTGGTATTCCTCACACCAGTACTACCATCACATCCTTTCCTAGCCTCCACCGGCTATCCCGGATAGGTCTACGATTATCGACCCATTGTTGAGAGACAAATAGTCGGAAAGGATGAGTGCCGCCGTCGGGGATCGAACCCGGGACCTCTAGATTGACAGTCCGACGCGCTACCAACTGCGCTATGACGGCGGCTTATTTGTACGAAACGTTTTGTTTGTTTGGCGACTAAAAAGGCGTAGCTACGGCTTATTCAATATGTAATTACCACGATTAGGTCCCCAACCAACCATTTTACATTTTTGTCACATGCTACTGGCTATGGGTTTTGCAAAATAACACAATTTAGAATCGAAGCGTAACTTTCTGTCGGAGTCAGTGGGAAGAGCGAACGTAGCTAGTTGGCTGGGCCAGCGATTAGTCGAATTTCATGGGAAAAGGGTCTTCCCGGGAATATTAAAAGTATACCGATCTTGAAACAGCGACTGTGATAAGGTGAATTTTATAAATGTCTATTTCAGTAGTATTTCAGTAACACCGCAGTCTTTAGGTGCATAGCTTCTATTTCACACCAGTATATGTACATTTAAAGCTAAAACATTAAAAGAGCCACTGGCTGCTTAGTAAACTAAATAGACATATCACTTATCATGTTTTCATCGATGAGAAATAAATGAAGTGTGTGGCCATGGAAATCTGTTGCCGATCTAGGGATCGTGCTCATGACAGTAGAATAGAAAACGTCCAGTATTTCCTATTAAGTTAGCCGGGTTAGACGAGACGTTTTTCTTTTAACAGAGGATTTATACGAATAATGCTATTGGCTTCACTAAAATAGGTATATCAGTCTACTATTCCAACAGGTAAGAGGGACGGTTAGAAAACATCCGGACTTTTCATGCTCCTCTCTTTTCACGTGCAGTTATATACACACATAATATATGAGCCTACATGTACATGTATGCGTGATATTTCCAACCATTACACATGTGCGCCAAGTAAAGACTTAGATCAGCCTGTGCATCCGCACAATCTGATCAGAGTCTTCACTCTGCGTTCTGTAGATACATACTAACCCAAAGCTTCTTTAAACAATCAGCGAATATTCTAATTGCCCCGAATGGCTGTCCAGTGTGCTCAATGCGTGCAAATCACGCTCATGCGAAATGGTTGGAAATGCCACGCTAGGCTCATATATCTGTGAACATTACAAATGAGTACATGGAGATTTTGTCATTTGACCCTATTTTCCGCTTATTGTTGTTTTAAGTGGAAAATCCGGTTTTCTGATTTGACTTCCCTATAAGGAAATCTGGGTTAAATAGAGGTTATCATCGATTAAAAATCAATGTATTGATCGGGATCGGATCTTATAACTTCAGAAAGGGCATTTTCTCGCGTAAGTTATATTTTAAAGTTTTTTTATTTCTCACATGCATGTGACGTCGTTTACAAAAGACACGCACAAACAACGGCTAATCTTAGGTATTTCTTCTTATAAGCGCAAGCGGAAAAATACAAACTAATTTTAAATTCAAGGCGATAGTTCACCCATTCAAACTTGACGCCCCTTTCTAAAGAAAGCTTTCGAAAACATTGTGTAAAATGAAGGAAATGCTTGTTACATGCAGTTTCTTCATTGTCCACAATGTTTTCCACCAAAAAAGACAGCACACACACACATACACACATTCTCACTCAACAAATAATCAAGTAAAATTAAACATCTTAAACGTCGTAACTAGAGCTTATTTAAGCTGAAGGTACTACGTTTAGATCGCCAATCAACTATACTACTTTTTTGCTATATGCTACTGGCAATATAAAGTTCAAAATAACGCCAACGGGGCTAACGTGGTAAGACGGCTGGTCCGCCGTTTGGTTAATTGAGCTTGTGAGTGCTAATTTCCAGCAGTTTTACATATACATGAGGGACGCGTATTGAGGAGCCTTGGCATTCACACGTTTATATAGTTCATTTAGTATATTCGCTGGTCATCTAGAGAAAACATGAGTCATTAGCTATCTACTGAGTGCAAAATACAGCCTCTGATCAGAGTGTGCACACAGCTTATTTGAATCTTTGTGAAATAGTTGGAAATGCAACACACAAGATCAGTTGACTAATCGCGAATGTCAGTCAAATAACATGTCGACCAATAAAATCATTCATTTAGACCAGCAATGAGTTTTTAGCTCCAACATTGACCACCATTTTTGTTAACCTTTTTTGTTGGTTTGGTGACTTAAACGTTGTAACTACAGTTTCGGTCGCCAACCAACTATTCTCATTTTTGTTGCATGCTACTTGCCGTAAATTTTGCAAAATAAGGCCTTTAAAAATCGAAGCAGGACTTCCTGTTGGAGTGAGTGGGCAACTTGGTAAAAGGGCTTGGCCAGCGAAAGGTCAATTCTTATAGGAAAAAGTGTGATGTTTATCTGAACACGGAATTAAATATCTAACTGATATTTGATAAATGGTATTAATAATTAACGACGAAATCATATGTATATCATATCAACTCAACTCAACTCAATTTATATGTAATTAAAATTATTGAGGTACATTTACATGTCCGATTTTGATTTGTTTGAATGGGGTTTTACGCCGCGTTCAACAATCCTTCAGTAATATCGCGGCGGCTGGAGCACCTAACAATGGAATCCTGGTATTTCTCACACCAGCTCTACCATTACATCCCCTCCTAGCCCCCATCTGCTATCCCACATAGGTCTACGATTGTCGACCCATTAGTGAGAGACAAATAGTCGGAAAGGATGAGTGCCGCCGTCGGGGATCAAACCCGCTACCAACTGCGCTATGACGACGGCTTATATATCCGAATTCATTTAATTAATAGTTCTTGACCTTAATTATTTATTTCCAACGTTTGTTTACGACCATTGGAGGTAAAGGGACATGTAAATGAGAGGGTCGCGCAGAGTATTATATAATGAATGTCTCTCTCAGTGTCTATCATAAGAAGTCTGACTGAGATATTATTGAAGGGAAAATATTATAACAAAATAAGAAGAAGTTTGCATCCAAATGTGTGGTAAATGTGAGAATATGACGCGCGATACATAAGAAATGCGAGGGGTGGTCACTAAATGCACAAGTAACTCCAGTTTAGGGCTTGCATTGGCGTTTTCTTGATATTTTAGGAGAATAATACCTATAAATACATCCCAGTCATCAACAATTTCAACAATCATTCGTAACTAAGTTATACTTTTTTGTAAAAGAAAAATTATAATAATGGAATTGTACTGACTTAAGAAGTGTATTTTACGGACTTTACATATGATTTGTTTTTTACGGCTAATATGTCTTTCCTTTACCCAGATAAACTATATTATTTGATATATTTCATAGAATTTTCTGATCTTACTGGAATTTAGACTTAGTAGTTTAAATAAATGCTCTCGAAAGTAGTTACATACCCATCAAATGGTACAAGCTTAAACATATTTTGTCAAATGAATGATGACATTAAAATTCTTACATACTCAGTTTGCTTCGTCTCTTTTCATTTTCAAAATAGACATCCTTAAAAACTTTAATTTGAAGCTTGATTTTTGAACAATTTCATTTTGTTTCATTTCTTAGTTAGATGTATTCGTTTCTCTTTCTCTCAGTCAAATAATGAAAACAATTATATGCAATTTAACTCCAGAACTTTGTTCTTTACGAAAACAGTGTAATGTTTTTGTAAAAGTATATTTGTAACATTTTGTACACTAAAATGGACTGCAAAATGTATGCAGGACTTGACCACCTTAAAAATACTTTATTTCATTGTCCAATAGTACACTGGGTGATATCAGAGATTGCGTTTCTGTTATTCCGCTGATATGTCACTTTTTAATCACGACCTTTTAGGAGCGATTAGTGTCCGTGTTTTCGAAATTAAGTCGGTGACCTTATTTCCAAAAAGTTCCTTTAACTCAACTGGACGCATACAATACTGAACATTCTTGGCAATAAGCGGTTCTAATAGCTGTCAATAAAGGAGCATCTGAGTTTCTTTGGATGTTGAGTCTAGAATATCTTTTTCTGAGCATGCCATAATGCTTTAAACACTAGATTCCTTTGAAGTTACGTTGAATAAGTAGAATTACAAGTTAAGAAGTTTCCAACGTGTAGAATTAAAGGAAAATGGATGTCCAGAGTTTGGAAAACCCGTTATAATCTAAATATAAAGACGCTTTAATGGGATGATCTTCTTTAATACTCGAAACTCACAGTAACTGTTCGTGAACTTTGAACATCTTGGACGGAGAATTATGTAACGAATCGGTGTATCATGCTAGTGGTCAATTAGAACCAGGTACTCCTCTTCTGGTTTGACAAATGAATACTAGCAGAATTTAACGACTTCTTCAAGCTCCAAGCAATTTCTTCATTTTCCACAATGTCTTCCAAAGTCTTTTCAAAAGGTGCGTAAAAGGCGGGATTCTGTGGGCATAGATTAAGGTCCATTATTACAGGCATAATACCTTATATTGACACACTTTGGGTTCACAGCGTTTTACCAACACCTTTGTTCAACAATATTGTCTTCAAAAAAGCTGAAATGGATTGTCTATTGTATAGTAAAATATTGATTTGACAAATTCTGATAAAGCAATCTTATTCAATCAAATGCATATTGCTTTAAGGAATTATTTCTGAGGCTGACTCGCATTGTGCTGGCCTAAAGGAACATATCTATTCTTTTTTATGGGAGGCATAAAGTAATCGAACTGTCCGTCCGTCCATCCGTCACTCAGTCAGTCCGTCCGTGCGTCCCGCTTTCGAGTTCACTCTGTAACTTCTACATGCAATGGATTTCAATATAAATTTCCACAAATGTTCACCGTGTCGCGAAAAATACCCGTGTTCCTATCTCAAAAATCAAGGTCACAATCTGGGGTCAAAGGTCAAAAATGGGGACTTTTTGCCGTGTCCGCTCTTTAACTTCTATTATCATGCACGCAGATACAAAATTCTTTCATACAAATGTTCACCACCTTCAGACGACGTGTCGCGAAAAAGACCCAGGCTCCTATCTCAAAGATCAAGGTCACAATCTGGGGTCAAAGGTCGAAAATTGGCACTTTTTGTCGTGTCCGCTCTGTACCTTCTGCATGCAACAGTGGATTTCAATATAAATTTCCACAAATGTTCACCGCTATAAGACGACGTGTCGCGAAAAAGACCCAGGCTCCTATCTCAAAGATAAAGGTCACAATCTGGGGTCAAAGGTCAAAAATGGGGACTTTTTGCCGTGTCCGCTTTTTAACTTCTATAATCATGCACGCAGGTACAAAAATCTTTCATACAAATGTTCATTAACTTCAGATGACGTGTCGCGAAAAAGACCCAGGCTCCTATCTCAAAGATCAAGGTCACAATCTGGGGTCAATGAGCGAAAATTGGCACTTTTTGCCGTGTCGGCTCTGTACCTTCTATAATCATGCACGCAGGTACAAATTTCTTTCATACAAATGTTCACAGCTATAAGACGACGTGTCGCGAAAAAGACCCAGGCTCCTATCTCAAAGATAAAGGTCACAATCTGGGGTCAAAGGTCAAAAATGGGGACTTTTTGCCGTGTCCGCTTTTTAACTTCTATAATCATGCACGCAGGTACAAAAATCTTTCATACAAATGTTCATTAACTTCAGATGACGTGTCGCGAAAAAGACCCAGGCTCCTATCTCAAAGATCAAGGTCACAATCTGGGGTCAATGGTCGAAAATTGGCACTTTTTGCCGTGTCGGCTCTGTACCTTCTATAATCATGCACGCAGGTACAAATTTTTTTACAAATGTTCACAGCTATAAGACGACGTGTCGCAAAAAAGACCCGTGTTCCTATCTCAAAGATAAAGGTCACAATCTGGGGTCAAAGGTCAAAATTTGGGACTTTTTGCCGTGTCCGCTCTTTAACTTCTATAATCATGCACGCAGGTACAAAATTCTTTCATACAAATGTTCACCACCTTCAGATGACGTGTTGTGAAAAAGACCCAGGTTCCTATCTCAAAGGTCAAGGTCACAATCTTGGGTCAAAGGGGCGTCCAGAATGGTTAAATTGCGTCCGGAATGGTTAAATTGTATTTACTCTCTTATTCTTCAATGGATTGCTTCCATATTTGGACAGATGCTTAATTAGTTGGACCACTTTACATGACCTTGACCCAGTGACCTTGACCTTTGACCTACTTTAGACCTCAGAAAAATCCGTCCATAATGCATTTCTCGATTTCATTCTGTATTTATAGAAAATATTATATGTATTAAAATTTCATTTATTAAAAACCCAGACGTGTTTACAAAACAAATCAAAGTGCCATATGCTTGACCCTGTCCTTTGGGGGCATTTGGCACATGACTGTGACTAGCTCTTTTTTTTTTCTTTTTTTTTTCTTTTTCTTTTTTCAAAGAAATATACAACGCTACAAGTCACGACAACAACAACATTTCTCAATTAGTCAGTGGCGAGCGTTTACAGTGCTGACAGCACTTTGATTAATCATCGTGTCCTTTTCGAAATTTGTTTGTGAACCAGAAAGCACAGCTTAACTGGAATTTAGGTAGACTTTCTTCTCGAGAAATTGAACATCCTCGGTTAGGTGATTCACAATATCTTCTGTAATGGAATGAAGTAGAGTTTTAACGTCTGATACAATAATTATTTTGTTGATTTTGTCACTTATGGCCAATAGCAAGCCAAATGCTAATTGCATCTTTATTGAAAAACGGCCGTCGTCCCCCCCCCCCTTTTATTCATGACTTAAACACATTGCTACAAGTTTTGGATTTTTTCCATAATTTCCTGTATCTCTTGGCCCCAAAATATATTTTGCATCAAACGTCACTCCAAAACCCGCGTATGATCGATATGAAACCAGCAGATCAAAAGAAAGATTTTAAAAAATAATATGTACAGATGTAGCAATTTTACATCCAACGTATATATACGATTTTGATTCTCAGATTTCAAAAACCTGATAACCGCATATTCGCATATTTGTTTCCAACTCTAGATCTGTGCATTTTTTCCAGATAATGAGTCGATATATTTAAGACTGTTTGTGAATATATAGGATCAGTATTTTTTTTTTTCATCCGCCGAATATTGATAAAACTTTGGTTCATACATTAATCTGGTACAAAACAACTAATCCCCGTATATTGTTAAAACAAAGGTCAGTACACTAGCTTGGTAAAAAACAACCATTTGCCGTCCAAATGCTGTAGGTTGTTTTATGATTTAATTCAACCGAATCGAACTTGAGCAACAAATGCATTATTTTTTGTATTTAGACATTTACATCGTATATCTTAATGTACTTTCGGATGGGCGGATCGTAAAGCACATCTTCACCCCGCCTTTGAATGTAAGAGTTGTCATTTTCGGACGTTAGTAGGGAGAGACCGTGCGTGCAAAAAGCTTGATTTAAGGACATCATTTTGCAAAAGACAGATCAGTAACCCAGTAAAATGTAGCTTACGTGCGATTTTAAAGTTTACACGGTGATAAATATTTTACTTGGTTCTCAAAGAATTTTTAAACTCCCCTGTTGACAGTCTGTGCTGTGTCTTTCACACTGGACTTGTACCCTATTTCCGGTGGTGTCTGACACATGCTTGTTTTGATGCAAATGGAGAATGGAGAGACTAAAAAGCCGCCCTTAGGATGACAGAAAACTACCAAGCGACCCTATTTCTCGAAATGTTCACGCCCAAAGCGTTGTACCTTTTTTGCCCGGCTGTCTTTGGAGAGAAACGGAGTATTGCATTGCCCTGATAACGTATGCGTTCGCGCCCGCGTCAGTGTCGCCCAAAAGCTTTAACATTTTCCTACATGTTTCTTTTTATGTTTATTTCACATTATGTGTTTGCCTAATCCCTGCTGTCAATCAAGGGATCAATCGACCAATCGAATTATAAATTAAGCCCGTAATCGAGATTTGTACTCCAACATTGGTCGCCATTTGTAAGAAGCGTTTTGTTGGTTTGGCAAGATGTAGTTACCACGATTAGGTCCCAAACCAACCATTTTGTTACATGCTACTGGCTTTTGCAAAAACTATCTTTTAGAACGGAAGTGTAAATTCTTGTCGGAGTCGGCCTTAGGATGACAGAAAACTAGAAAGCGACCCTATTTCTCGAAATGTGCACGCCCAAAGCGTTGTACCTTTTTAGCCCGGCTGTCTTTGGAGAAAAAAAGAAGTATTGCTATTGCCCTGATATCGTATGCGTTCGCGCCCGCGTCTGTGTCGTCCAAAAGCTTTAATATTTTCCTACATGTTTACTATTACTGTTCTTCACTGGGCACCAATATTTCACATATATATTACTTGTGCCAAGACTTTTCTGCTGTCATGAAGTTCAAAGTCATTAGATAATGTCAAGATCACATTCCAAGGGCATCCAAATTGTTTGACAGTTTCCTTTATGTTTACTTAGGCAATAAAACGCCTGCAGCCTAGGCTTAGCATCCGCATGCGGTGCTTTTGTTTAAACATTTCTAAATATTTTCTAGCCAATATGGGACTTATTTCTCAATTAATACCAAGTTTCAATTTCACGTATCGTCTACTACTACTTTGAATTGAACAAATCTGACCGCGACCAAAGAGAAGATAGAAGTGCGTCGGATTCAAAATCATGAGGTCCAATGTTCGATCCCCGGTGGCATCAACAATCATCTCAAAAATTTGTCTACCACAAGCGTACGTCTACAAGTAAATGGGATGAGCAGCTGAAGGCACAAAAGATATAGTGGTAAAAGTGGTGTGACGAATACCCGGAAGTCATGGATAGAGACCCCAGCCTCCTCGATATAACTTAAATATTGTTCAAGATCGCGTTAACCCCCAATTGAACAAACAATGGAAAAAATCTAAAGAACATATAGGCAAACATATTTTGTTCGTCACTTCTCGATGTGTACATGTAACTTACGCGTGCGTATGCATTCTTTAAAGTTATCATCATGCAATCACAATCTTTTTTGCTTTAATATCTTCGACATGATAACCAGACACCTATAACCAATTTTAAAGTGGACGGGGTACGGAATTCCATTATGGCCTTCGCAAATTTTTGATTTGTTGATGTCGAGAGCATGATGGCGATAACGCGAGAATAATAGAGTACAAGGTTGATAGTAAGAGAGCCCGATGGTAATATCAAGAGGATACGCTTGAGATAATGCGAGAATGCGATGACGAGAACGCGCAATAGTAATGTGATGTTATCACGGCACTTTCATGTTTTCACTATTGTTACCTCGGGATATCACCTCCGTAGGCTCGAACTATCGTCATCATGCTATCGTACTATCGTTGTGCAATTATTTAAAGTCATTTTAATTTTTCAGCAAGCCTGATTTCGAATGCTAATTGCAAGACTGTCGTAGCTGTAACCATATAGACACTTACGACAGTGTTCTTCTTACCCTTCGATTTATCGAAGCCCTTCACAACGTCTTTTAAATTTTGAAAACACATATTTCGTCAGTAAGCGAAAAAATATAAATGCATATTATATTTACATGCATTAACATGTATTTACGATAGTCTTCCAATAGTTTAACAACTAATAGGTAATTGTTAGGCGAACCTGTATTTCTAGTACAGTACAATCTCTGATCTGCATACATTTATTCATAATTTTGTTCATTCATATATCTACTCGCATATATTTATGTAATAGACCAATCGCTGGTCCCACCCATCTACTTCGTTAGTCCCGTCCGTTGACTTCGACGGGAACGTCCACTTTGATTTTAAATGGTGTTATTTTGCAAACTTTATGGAAAGTAGCATGTAACAAGTAAACGTGGAAACTTCAGATTCAAAAGGCTGTAGTTACGACCTTTGAGTCGCCAAACCTACAATAAAGGTAAATTAAAAACGCGGCTAATTTCGGAAACAAAAACTCATTTCGGGTCTAAATGAATGATTTTATTGGTTGACTGTTAATTTGATTGACAGCCGCGATTGATCAATAATATGTTATGTTTTGATTTATCTAAGGACCTTCCATTGAAGGTAAATGATCGACTGCCCCGATATCCGAGTGGTATATGTGCTTGATTCGTGATCATAACGCCAGTGCTTGATTCGTGATAATAACGCCAGGGTCGTTGGTAAGGCACTTGTTAGCCAGCGAATTTCAACAAAACTGAAATTTTAATGACAACTTTAAAAATTATCTCCTCCTAACCCAGTGGGCCTAGAGTCTTGATACATTGCATGAAGCATCAGTACATAGAACTCTGTCAGAATTGCTAAAATAATCACCATCGGGTACCCAGGGGCGGAGCCCCAGGGGGGTGGGGCTTATTTAGAAATAAAGAAGGATTTTTAAGATGACATCTCCTCCCAAACCGCTGGGCGGATTTCAACCAAATTCGGCAGGACTGTTCCTTGGGTGATGCCCTTTAAAAATTGCTTAAAGAATTGAAATCCGTTAAAAACTCTAGTTGCCATGGCAAAAAACTTGAAAATTTAAATGAAAACTATAAAAATTATCTCCTCCTGACCCGGAAGGCGTAGAGGCTTTATATTAGCCATGAAGCATCAGTGTAATGACCTCTTTCAAAATGCTAAAATCATCACCCTCAGGTACCCAGGGGCGAAGCCCTACGGGAGAGGGGCTTATTTAGAAATAAAGAAGAATTTTAAAAAGGACATCTCCTCCCAAACCGCTGGGCGGATTTCAACCAAATTTGGCAGGAATATTCCTTGGTTGGTGCCCTTTAAAAATTGCTAGAAGAATTGAAATCCGGATAAAAACTCTAGTTCCCATGGCAATTAAACTGAAATGTTAATGAAAACTTTAAAATTTATCTCCTCCTGACCCAGACGATGGAGAGCCTTGATATTTGGCATGAAGCATCAGTATAACGACCTCTTGCAGAATTGCTATAATCATCATCCTCGGGTACCCGAGGGCGGAGCCCTACGGGGTGGGGCTTAAATAGATATAAAGAAGGATTTTAAAAACGAACGTTCCTCCAAAACCACAAGGCGGATTTCAACCAAATTTGGCAGGAATGTTCTTTGGGTGATGCCATATGAAAATTGCTTAAAGAATTGGAATCCGTTTAAAACTCTGTTTGCGATTGCAACAAAACTAGAATTTTGATAAAAACTTTAGAAATTATCTCCTACTTACCCAGTGGGCCTAGAGTGTTGATATATTGCATGAAGCATCAGTACATTGATATCCTCCAGAATTGCTCAAATCACCAATCTCGGGCCCCCAGGGGCGGAGCCCTAGGGGAGATGGGGCTTATATAGAAATAAAGAAGGATTTTTACAACGACATCTCCTCCCAAACCACTGGGCTGATTTCAACCAAAGAATTTAATCAGCCGAAAACTCTGGTTGCTATGACAACAAGAGTAAAATTGAAAAGAAAAAATTAAAAAAAAAAATAAAAAATAAGAAAACATCTCCTCCTGACCCAGAAGTTGAAGAATAATGAATTTTGCACGAAGCATCAGTACATTGACATCAAATTGATAAAATTAAGAAGGCAAGCCTTTCAAAACTATTTGGCCATTTTAAACCTAATCGGGCTTGTTGATTTTAGTTAAACGTTAAAGGAGGTTTTCTCCCGACCCAGTTTGTATTAGGCTCTGAAGAAAAAGAGAGCCTTATCTCAGGTGAGAGCCAGGGCCACTGGCCCTCTTGTTATTATATACATTGCTGTGAAATCTTTGGATTTCAAAGTTCAATAAATCTTAATATCGTCACTTGAGTGACGATAACACTTTTCAGTTTCACTCTCTGTAATAAATCTTTAATCATGTATTCATCCGACTTTTTCAATAGACCTTCTCTCAATCAAAAAGATTGGTTTCGATTTTTTAATAAGAAATATGATTAAATAAAAATAAGGTATATAATAAATAGAATAATCAAATGGTTATTCCAGATATGAAAAAAATATTTCACTCGGATGCGTTGTTAGGCGTTCGAAAAACTCGTGTTTCGCACTCGTTTTTTCAACGCCTAACAACGAACCCCCTGAAATATTTTTTCATATCTGGAATAACCAGTTGATTTTCCTCTATTTATCACTTTTAATCACTTTCACAGTGATTTGTCATATTAAAGGCGTTGTTCAATAAATACTCATTTTGTTTTTCTGTCTGAAAGGCATCTTGTTTCAACTTTCAGATATTACTGAAAAGCTAGGATGAAGATTGCTGGCTCAGTGGCTGTCATCACCGGTGGTGCAAGAGGACTTGGAAAGGCTTTTGCCGAGGCCCTTTTGAAACGAGGAGCTAAAGTAAGTGTCCCACTGTTCTTCCCCAAAAATAAAACCAATTGGTGTAGTTTCATGCCAGTCCTATGGTCGGTCTACCAAGTTTACCCCGCTTGATTTGTCAAATCTAATTTACACTTTCCGTTTTTTTTTATTTTAGACTGGTCAAAATTGAAAGAGGTTACAGACGAAAAAAGAGAAACGGGTGCAATTTGAAATTAAACCATCCTATGTGGTAGAAAATATTGTGAGAAAAGAAGAAATTGCTTGTGACGAGCAATTTCTTCTTTTCAACTATGTGTGCTCAAGTAGAAAAAATCAAACAGGCGTAAAAACCGGGTTTGTGAAGCAAAGAGTTAAGAGAATCATGAAACAAAGGATTGGTCTGTTGATTGAATTGGGTTTAACGCCACTTTTAACAGTGAGTCATTTCGCAGCGGCCGGAGAACCTAACCATTGATTTTTTGTAATATCTCGAATCGGTTCTGAACTACTTCATCCCTTCAGAGCTTCCAGCTGCTCATCCCACTTAGGTTTACGATTATCCACCTACTCGAGGGAGACAAATGTCGGAAAGAATATTTGCAGCTTCCGGGAATCGAACCCGGGACCTCAAGATTGAGAATCCATAGTGCTACCAATGCGGTATGGCCACGGTCAAATTGACAAAGGAATTGGGATCATTTTGGAACGGAATGAAATGGGCGGAGAATTCCAAACTCAGACTAATCAGAAACCTCCAAATCCCGATTAGGCAATGGTTTGTTTGAATGGGGTTTTACGCCGCTTTCAACAATCTTTCAGTTATATCGCGGCGGCTGGAGCACATAACAATGGAATCCTGGTATTTCCCACACCAGTACTACCATTCCATCCCTTCCTAGCCTCCAGCTGCTATCCCACAAAGGTCTACGACTATTGACCCATTGGTGAGAGACAAATAGTAGGAAAGGATAAGTGCCGCCGTCGGGGATCGAACCCGGGACCTATTAGGCAATGGAATAGCAAAATTTTTCGACTGATGTGCAAGAAGTTGTAAAAAGCTTTGGACGGTTTTAGTAAATTATGAGAATGATAGGTTAAGAACGAAGAACGAGCGATTTTGAAAGACACTCGGTGACAAGGGGCGTAGAAATACCGTCTGCAACTCCTTTCAACTTGGGACAGTCTGAAATATTGTCGCCAAAAAATAAGCTAAACCATTATTAGACAGCAAATTTATGGGTAAAAATCAAAGTACTGAAAGTACTGTAAGCAAGCAAAGCATGGTTAAATTTAGAAAATATTTCCCTTGTTGGGTAACGCTTTGCTAGCTAACTAGTTCAAATAAAAGGAGTTGCAGACGGCAATTTAAAGTGTTTGATTTTTTTTCTTTCAACTTTCTTGGTTTAAATACACTCTGAAAAATGAAGAATTGCTGGTTGCAAGCAATTTCTTGATCTTCCACAATGTTTTCCAAATTGTGTTTCTTGACGGGGCGTCAAAAAGCGTATTTATGTGGGAATGGCTTAAAGAGGCAATAATCCAGTGATAAAATACAATTTTTCCCCGTGACATGGAGCCGTATCGGGCGCAATAACCTCCTTCAACGATAGCTCTCGTTTGTTTGAAGGTTTGTGTAGCAGATGTCAATGTTGAAGAGGGAAATAATACAGAAAAAGAGCTCAAGTCAACCTTTGGTCAGGATTCTGCCATGTTTGTGAAATGTGACGTCACAAAGGATGAAGATTTTAAAAGTTAGTAAGAATAGCCATGAACAGTAAAACTCGGGTTAATTTAATAAAGTATCGGTGAAAAATAAAAACGAAGTTGTTTTGATTTTGTGGTTCTTGAAGGCTACGCGTGTAATAAATTTGGTATTTATGTATTTAATAATAAACAAATTTGATAATTAATTTGCATATGACAGAAAGTCTATTGATAAATTGACTCTCCAGAATCCCTTAGATTATAGTTTATTGAAGGAACATATCAATGTATCTTTAACACTTAAGAGATCAAGAGAATACTTTTTTGTTTTCATGCAGGTATCATGCAGGTATCAAACAAAAACAAATAAAACAAAGATACTAATCACACTACATGAATACGTGAAGCGGATTCATACGTGAGTGTGATTAGGTATTTCGTTTCATTCCTCCATGCAAACAAAACATATTCTCTTCATTTCTTATAATTTATTGACATCGAGCGAATATTTTACATTTCGAAACTTTTTTGTATGGAACTTATTTATGCGGAGGCATACAAAATAAATGCGTGCTCAAAATATTGTTTATGGAGGTATGAATTTATTTTCGGCTAATCAGAACGATCGCTTATGAAATAAGATGAAATAAATGATTAAAAAATACACTAATAACTGCAGTTGATAAAACTCAAAATGGTCCATAAAAGGAGAATAAAGGTCGTAGCTGAGATGTAGGGCCTATAGAAAGAAATTATTAGTTTTGAGAAAATTTGGAAAATGACTCTTTCAATCAATTTCATGCGCAAATTCGTCTACCTATTTTGTCTTGTGCGGGGGGGAAAAGGATCAAAGGGTGCAAATATGTTCACAAAAATAATTAGGAGTTACTTTTCCTGTCATTGTGTAATCCCAGTTACTACAGCTTTCATGCAGCTGCACCCGTCATGGGGGTCAGGATAATTGTTATAAACCAAGATAATAATGATTTAAAATGATTTGATCTTATCCTCAATTTCGCTATTCTTATAGATGCACAACAAAAATCATTTAGATTTACCGATATCACTTATATTTGGGCAATGAGCCATCCAAATAACTAAAACTGCGTGCGATTGTTTGGTCCACGCAACTTCAAAAATTTGAATTTTACATTTACCTATTTTGCTAGCTAAGGGTACTAACTGCACTAGGTTCAATATATAAGAAACAAGAAAGAGTTGGCACCCATAGCTTGCAACCTATAGAAGTCGCTCTATGCCCTGCATAGACAGGATTTTATAATTTAACATCATGTGTTCTCTAACATTCACAGCCGTTCTTTCTTCCGACACGACCATTCTTATACGCTCGTCGAAGACGGACGTATTGGCGTCAGATGTCCGGCATCCGATGTCCTGCGGCGTCCACTTCTTTGTCCGGAGCATAACTCTATCACCTTAAGTCTGACTGACTTGAAACTTGGCAGTCATCCTCTTATAATGACGGAGTGCAGTGCACAATAAACGTAACTCTATCTAGCTTATTTTTGAGTTATTCCCTTTGTTGTTTTTCATCCTTGGATTTTGAGCATAACTCTGAAAGAATAATAGCTATGATCATGAAACTTTACATATTTGGATTTTGTCCGGAGCATATCTCTGAAAGTATAATAGCTTAAATCATGTACCGTAAGGATGGTTAGATATCATGAAGGGGAATTGCAGTTCTTCTCATGTTTAGATTTTGTCCGGAGCATATCTCTGAAAGTATAATAGCTATAATCATGAAACTTTATGGGTGGGTAGATGTCACCAAGGGGAAATGCAGTGCACAAGAACAGTAGCTCTACCTTCCCCATTTTTAAGTTATACCCCTTTGTCGTTTTCCATACTTAAATTTTGTCCGGAAGATATTTCTAAAAATATAAAAGCTACCTTGCCTCGTGAAACTTTATGGGTGGATAGATATCATCAATTGAGAGTGCAGTGCACAAGAATAGTAACTCTACCTACCTTATTTTTTGAGTTATGTCCCTTTGTTGTTTTTTCATATTCTGATTTTGTCCGGAGCATATCTTTGAAAATATAGTTGCTATGATCAAGAAATATTATGGGTGGATAGATGTCATCAAGGGAAAGTGCAGTGTACAAAAAACTGTTACTCTTCTTGGCCGATGTTTTGAGTTATTCCCGTTTGTTGCTTTTTCATACTAGATTTTGTCTGGAGTATATCTCTGATAGTATGACAGCTTTCATCATGAAACTTTATGGATAGGTAGATATCATCAGGCAACATTTTTTTTTCAAATCTCTTATAGTGTAACAGCCTATGGTTTTCAAAACCTCATGATTACAAGAAAAAACACCAGAACCATAAGTTATCATTGTTAATTGTTACTCTTTCTTGAAATTAGACTTAAATTTTAATCCTCTTCCCCAGTCAACAACCAGCTGTGTTCCGGGCGATTTTTGTGACAATTTGCCACCTTGTTTAATACTATGAACAGAAATAAAAAAGATTAACCCTTTACTGTATATCAGAATTTTGGACCTGCCCAAAATTCAGAGGCTCAAAAGACAATTTGAAGTCGATTTATTTAAAAAATAATCATTCGGTAGAGAAGAGAGTATTTTAGAAAAAGAAGAGATTGCTTGTTACAAGCAATTTCTTCTTTTTCCGAAATGTTTTCTTAAGTATAAAACACAGGGATTAAATGAATAAAATAGAATTCGTGAATGTATATTGCATCGGCTTTCAAGTTACTCTCAACAGCTAAGTTTATATAAAGATGTGACTTGGAATCGAACCCGTGATCCCCAACACTGTAGCTTGACTTTGTAGTACTACAACACGCACTGTCCTTGCAATGCTGGTTTAAGTCGGTTTCAAAAAGTAAATCGTCGTTAGGCGAGAAAAATGTCGTAGAATAAGCTTGAATAAAGTTGTATTGACGTCATTTTGATCGCCCAACATCCAAATGTATGAATCAATGTACATAGTAGTTCGGTGTGCAAAATATCGTAACTAAAGCTTTATTCATGCTGCAGTTACGACATTTTGCATGCCTTACATTGGATATCAACAAAATAGACAAGCATTGAATATTGAGAGATCAATTTTGTCTACAAATTTGACCTATGATAATTCACTATATCGTTTGGATGTGTAATCAGATTGTTATTTTCATTATTATTTATTCTTTTAGATTTATTCGAAGCAGCGCAGCAGAAATTTAGTAAGATCTCCATTATGGTAAACAACGCCGGCATTCTGGATGAAACTTTACAGAAAAAGACTATAGAAGTTAATTTAGTAAGTAAATGCAAGAATCCTATTTCATATCATATCACATGGACAGCAAAATTTTATTCAACATATGGAAAATCAAGTGAAACAGCTTGAAAACATGCCTGTGCTTTTGTCGAAAACTTTGTTAGTGAATTTAAGGCATACTATAGTCACGTTTTCATTAGCGAAAAATATCATTAACAAAAGATATTTTCCATAAAGGGGGGTAATTTGCAAATATTGTTGAAAATTGTTGTGACAAACACTTTCTTCAGTTCCAACAATAACAAAAATAATAAAGTTAAAGACGTCGTCTGCAACTTCTCTGAATTTGGACCATTCCAAAATTGTGTCGTCTGGTAGAATTTTTTAACGGTTTTGCCCCTTTTTCGACTTAGATATTTTGCCCACTACCAAAAACCATTCATTCGAGCGTCATACTTCCGTATGTGGAACTCTTGTTGTTTCTTTCAGTTGGGTACGATGAAGGGTACGAGCCTCGCTATAGATCACATGCGGAAAGACAAGGGTGGACAAGGTGGTCTGATCTTGAACGTCGCTTCTTCCGGAGGTAATGTAATTAGTGTGAATTTATACAATCCAACCCATTACCAGAAGACAAAATTTTAGACTGGGCCAAATTTGAAAGAACTTGCAATAGACATTTCAAAGTGCTTTTAAAATTTGGGAAAAAGTGCCCATTAAGATAGAAAACATTTTGAGATAAGGAGAAAATGCTAATTGAAATCAAATTCTCCTTTTAGCACAAAGTTTTCCATAACAATATATATTCAGTGTTAGAAAGTTGGATAATGTGATCACGAGTAAAGGTATTTCAATCGGTTCGCCTATTATAGTACTTGCACTATTTTTGGACCGAGAATCAATGATTTTCAATGATTCTATAATGCATTTCTATCAATATTCATGTTCTCGGATTGACTTGAAAACCCTTTTATACCTAAATGATTTATTATTGATTTCGACTTCTCAGGATTCAAGAGTTTTGATTGGCTGAAGTTTTCATTTCATACCTCCGCAAACACAATTTAAGCATGCAGCTGTCTTGTATGCCTACGCACAAAGAAGATGATCTATAACATTTGCTCAAAACTAGTATAAATATTTGCGTCGATTTACTTAATGATATTCAATCAAAAGAAATGAAGAGCATAGTTTTGTTTTTAATCCTTGTCATGCTGAACCCGGAATATTCCGGTTTTGGCAGGAAGTGTAGACTAAGATCAGACTGCACTTATGTGCAGGCTGATCTTAGTCTACACCTCCTGCTTGTACTTTTCCTATCACAGTTGCTTATGAAGTTGTTTTCTAACAAAAATATTGATTTTTAAACAACAAGTTCTATCAGTGCTCTCAGCCCTTTGATTTGACAGCAATTCAGTAAGGTAATTTATATAGCATGACAAGGGTTAATGAGGTATCAAACTAAACACTTAA
Organism: Fragum fragum; assembly: GCA_946902895.1. Lineage (NCBI taxonomy): Eukaryota > Metazoa > Mollusca > Bivalvia > Cardiida > Cardiidae > Fragum > Fragum fragum. Next base: position 48,393,981 of record OX336370.1, read on the forward strand.
TCAGACTAATGTATGAATCCGCGTGAAAAATAAGTATTAGACCATGTTGACCAAAATACGCACATACAAAATAGTCCAGTATTTTTTTTTTATAGATTTATGCAAATGTGCTTTATATTGGAGGAAACACTGTAGAAAAAAAGACATTGCTTCAGAAAATCGACCTTAAATTTTCGTCTACAAAACTTTTAAATTCGGTCAGGTCTAAAATTTTGAAATTAAGTAAAGGGTTAAGGAAACAAAGTGAGAAAGTGAAAATTACCGACTGAAATATACCAGTATTTAAATGTGTACTATAAAATTAAAGAATACACCTACACGCTTACAATATTTTGGGGGGAAAAAGCCTAGGGTGACGTAATCAACCATGACTTTTGCATTATTCTATCCATCGACTTTCGGATGAAGTCGTTTTAATTGACTTCGTGACGTCAGATGCGCTAATACATGTTTTTCATTTTCACATTTGCTCGTTTAATCATTTTTTTTATTCGCTTCGTTTTAAATGTAAAAATTCTTACGTTTCATACGTCAGTCTTCCTTAGTGTAAATTTACTGATCGCAGCTACCAATCAAAGAATCAATCGACTAATGAAATCATTCATATCGATTGGAACTCCGTCACTAGCCAACATTTTTGTAAAGCATTTAATTTAGGTCACCAACCAACCATTTTTTTTATTTTGTTATATGGTACATGTAATATCGAAGTGGGACTTCCTGCCGGAATCAGTGTGCGCGGTTAGCGGAACTAGTGGGCGGGGCTGGCGATCTGTCAATCAACATGTAGGAGAATTGTTTGTTGTGTGTTTTATTTTTCAGGTCTTTTTCCAGCATTTTTCATGCCAGCGTATTGTGCATCAAAATATGGTATAGTTGGATTTACTCGGAGTTGGGCGGTAAGTTTATAGTATAGATAGAGGATATTGAACGACAGATTATGAAACATCAAATTTATCAACCAATTACCACACAGCGAATTTTTAGACTGGTCTAAATTTGAAGAAGTTGTGGACGACAATTTCCAGTTAAGAACATTTTGAATATTTTTTACTTTTGAGGTAGAAAACAAGGTTGAAAATGAAGAAATTGCTTGTGACAGGCAATTTCTTCTTTTTCAACCTCGTTTTCCGTATTTTTATGCCTTCGCTTCGAAAGATCGGGGTCATATTGTCTTACCGTTGTCCGTCTGTCCGTCTGTCTGCCAACCTGAACAAAAAAACTTAACATTGCCAATTGCTACCAGCCTATTCAAGATACAATGCCCATATTTGTGCATAGTGATACATCTCCATAATACGCATCTCCTCATGTTAAGGTCAAGGTCATGTGATAAGATTAAGGTCAGATACCAAGGTCAAACGTCTAGTCCTGTTGTAGGGGCATTGTCTTTCACAAACACATCTTGTTTTTCTTGATGGGCGTTAAAAAGCGGGATAGTGTTAGAATGGATTAAACTGACATCTAAAAACAGCTAAAAATGAGGCTTTGTCGAGTAATTATCATTATTATTGTTATTAGTTAGCAGACATAGTCCGAAATTCACTTTAGAAAGTAAGGTCATTGAGAAAAGTACCATTTAGTCTAAAATCATTGTGAGAAAAGGCGAAATTGCTTTTACAAGCGGTTAGTTCTCTTGTAATGTTTTCCACGACCACGTGTAATCGACAAATATGATTTCATTAGAAAAAACATAGACTACGTAAATCATACATTAAGACCGAAAGTAAACTTAACGCAATTATCTTGGTTTGGCGACTTTTTTAGATCGCCAACCAACCATCGTAACTTTTTATTACATGTTACTGACCATAAACATGTAGTAAAAAGACTCCGTTTAATATCTAAGTCGGATTTCTGTTTTCCCATGGGCGTGGCCAGCCATCAGTCAATTGACCAATCGCTGACCCCGCCCATTTACTCCGACAGGAAAATCCATTTCGAGTTTAAACGGCGTTATTTTGCAAGATATATGTCCAGTAGTATCGAACAAAAGATTAAAATGATTGGTTGGCGACCTAAACCTCGCAACTACAGCTTGAATAAGTTTTAGTTACTATATTTAAGTGGCCAAACCAATTACAATTTGTCACATAAATGCCAAATGCATAAATGTCGGAGTTTAAGTTCAGCTGTCGATCAAAATGATTGATTTGACTGGTCGTTTTTTTCTTTTCTTTGATTGACAGTCGCGATTGGTCAATTCCTTTCACCGCCACATATTGAAGTATGGCGCTGTAATGCGTTGAAGAAGACCCGTTGAATCTTTACCCTGGTCTTGCAAAATAAAATCCTTGTTTTTGAATTGCTTTAAAATCAAAGGATTGAAAGTACTGAAATGCCCTAATTGAGGGTTAATACTTCTTTTGTTAACCCATTACCAGACGGCATATTTTTAGACTGGCCCAAATTGAAAGAAGTTGCAGATGACAATTTTAAGTTTATGAAATTTTGGATTTTTTTCAACTTTCTGTGTAGAAAACATTGTGGAAAATGTAGAAATTGCTTGTAACAAGCAATTTCTTCATTTTTCACAATGTTTTCCAAAGCTTCTTTCCTTGGGGGCGTCTAAAAGCGTCACTGAGTTGGAATGGGTTAAGTTATCATAAAAAACTTTTCTGAGTTAAAAAGCCAAGAGGTGGTGTGAATTAAGATCTGACTGCACTTTCGTGCAGGCTGATCTTAGTTCACACAACCTGCCAAAACAAGAATATTCCGGGTTCAGCATGACAAGGGTTAATGTTAGTCATATTTGTGTTATATTCTTGTGAAATTGCAGGCAAACCCATCAGCAAAGGTATACGGCATTAGTTTTGCCACGTTGTGTCCAGCTTTTACGGAAACCGCTATGTTAACAAGCGCTAATGATGAAAACAAACCTCTTTTAGTCACCTACACAGAAAACAAACAGGCAGTCGATGGAATTATACAGGGTCTTGGTGTAAACAGGTACATCTCGTCTAAGCGCGAACAAAATATCGTTGGCGACCGAAATGTTGTTATTGCTGCTTAACCCTTTCCTGTTTCTTAAAATTTTAGTCTAGCCCAATTTGAAACATGATGCAGACGACAGTGAAAAAAGAGTGTAATTTATAATGAAACCATTCTATGTGGTAGAAAATATTGTGATAAAAGAAGAAATTGCTTGTATCAAGCAATTTCTTCTTTTGAAACAATATTTTCTTGAGTACAAAATTTCACGGACGTAAAAACTAGTGATTATACAGGAAAGAGTTAATTAAGCCGTTTTATTTAATGTGTAATTACGAGGTTTCAGTAGCCCTTCGACATTATGGGCCTTTGCTACATGTAACTACGTAATACAGTTCGGACCATCTTAAAATAATTTGGTTTGCCTAATCTTGTATTACAATTTTTTAAAATGGTAATAGGAATTCATTTTATATTATGACAATGTGACCTAGACCTTCCTACCTACTTAAAAGAAATTCTAACCCTATTTTGATATACCTTACTTATTTCATGTTTCTCTGGTACAGTTCTGTATCAGGTTATAGGCTTGAAACTAGTGACCTTGACATTTGACCATGGTTTAAGCATTTTTGTGGACTTTTCAATCACCTTTCGTATTTATTCGAGAATAAGATGATTTCAATACCCCTTCTCTGCTGAAGATGACTTTCCGAGGAAATTTGTTTATACCATTACCACACCAGGGGAAAAATTTTACTGGTCAATATAAAAAGAATTTGCAAACGACATTTTCTAGTTGATGAAATGTTATCTTTTTATTTTAGGGTAGAAAACATTGTAGGAAATTAAGAAATCGCTTGCGACATGCAATGTCTGCCTTTCCCAAAATATTTGCCACAGCCTTTTTCATGAATGGTGTAAAAACGGGATTGTGTTGGGTTAAGACAAAAACAACTAAATCAATCATGCTGTATACAGCTTCATTTAAAGAAAATGCCATATGGTGTTGTGTTGTATATAAAGTAAAAGATATAAAGAAAAGAAGACAGAAATGTTAGATAAATCGTCACATAGTAAACTCATTGTTAACCCTTTCTTGACCGAAATTTTAAGACAGGTCCAAACTGAAAGAGGTTTCGGTCGACACTTAAAAGTGTCATAGATTTCCAGGAAGAAACCTTTCCTCCTGGCGGGTCTCGTATTAAACCGTGCGTATATGTATTCAACAAATTGGATTCTTCAAGGAAAAAGGGACCTTACAAGTACTTTGTGAATCAAATATTTCATAAAACAAAGACATCGGATCCAGAAGAGGTCAATTATATATAGTTTTTAGTGGAAAAACACAACGATAGAATGACCATTCTAGATTCAGAAACTCTACCTAGAATGAAAAGTGTCGATTTTTGTCAGTTTTCGCAGTCCGCACAGACATACCAGGGTCGATATTTTACGCACTTCAAAGGAGGTCGTTTTTGATGGACGTGTCAAAAAATTATTTGATTAAATTTCATCTTTTTTCAGCATTGATTATGTAGTCGAAGCATTCCTAGACATTGTTGAGAAAGAAGAAAATAACGGAGCCGTTGTAACAGTGGATCAACGAACGAAAATAACTTACCGATATACTGAACACCCTCATAAGCTGTAGGCAAAATTGAGTCGGGCCTTACATTTATAACTATTACATCACATCATACGTCTTAAACCTAAAAACTCCTCTTTTTTACGCCCCTTGTGAAAAAAGCTTTGGAAAACAATGTGGAAAATGAAGAAATTGCTTGTATCTAGCAATTACTTCATTATCTACAATGTTTTCTATCCAAAACGACGAAAAAAAAGAAAGAAAGAAAGAAATGGAATTCCGTCAATTAGATATTTCCGTCTGCAGATTCTATTAATTTGGATCAGTCTAATATTTTTGTTGTATGAGAATGGGTAGCCCAAGTCTACTAATTAAGATGTAAAATTTTGAAGCAGTGGGTGTAAGCCGCCGTCTCTCTTTCAGGGACTTGAAAATACCGTCGTTGGGCGCGCAAAATGTCGTGACTACAGCTTGAATCAATTAAGGTATTTTGCACGCCCAACGTCGGTATCTGGATTGTGAGTGTCCGAGAGCGCTCTTTAGGGGTAGAGTTTTCTTCGAAAATCGGACTTAAATATTATTTTAAAAACTATTATACATGTAACGACACAGATTAGCCCTTGCATCCGCAAAATCTGACCAGAGTCTAACTTTTGCGTTCTAAAGCTTCCATGACACCTCGATAAACTTGCACTTCATGAACAGATAATTGCAATACTTCAAAATAGAGTATTTTCATTGGCCCAAATCGTATCACGTGATCAAATCAATTGCACTTTATACCTCGATAAAAGGCAGAACTATTTTCCACAAAAATAGAAACAAACAAGGTCAGGGATTTCCGATATTGGGAATTCACTTCCAAGAAATACCAAACTTGTTTTGTTACTATTTATAGTCATCACCTTTTGAATTTCGATTTCCTCGAATTCCTTTATACTTCCATGGATTTTCAATAAATAGATAAACAAATAGTGTCCTTATAACAATTATAATGTTCGTTTTAAACATGAAGATTTCGAAAAACTCACCTTCATTAGCCGTAAATCCGAGATGTCGAATCGGCTTCGCCACATCAGCATGCATCGTGTACATGTGGTAGGTTTATATTTCTTGTCTATTACAAAGCATCTATTCATAATTCTAACTGTTATCGACCCAGATATCATAATTTACAGAGTTTAAAGTTAGTATTTCCTCATAATAATTCCAAATAAATCCAACGAATGTTCGAATTTCCATTTCAAAAAACCCAAGCGACGAAATAAAATGTCCGCCGTTACCATGACTCGAGCGATAAACTGTGTCAATGTATCCATACGCCTGTCAAACAAAAAGTAACTCCAACCACAGTTCGTTTATTTGTTTTTATTTTCATCTCTCTATCCGTTTCGGATTTGAAAATAGACGTATTGCAATTATATGGGCTGAGTGTATTTTTCACTGCGTTTATTGGAGTATAAAGTGCAATTGCCTTAGCACATGGCTTAAACATAACGCCCTACGGGCGTTATTTGCCATGTGCTAAGGCAATTGCACTTTATACTCCAATAAACGCAGTGAAAAATACACTCATCCCTATATTAAAATGGTTGGAAATGTCTCGAATATACTGCCTTATGTATGTATTTAGTTCTACAGGCCGAAGAAAAGATTTTCACAATACTTATTGCACCTTTGCAAGGATTGATCCCTTCGGAATACGGTCGTTTCCGACGAATTCGAATTATATGGTTTGAGGAAGTAATTAAGTGAAAGTTAAGACGAACATCCTTGTTTACACATGAAGTCAAGAGTTTTCAATGAATTTGTTTAAATTTTTCACGGACTGTAATTATTCAAAGATAAGATAAATCTTCATTTAGTATTTCGGTTGGATCAGTCAGAAACATATCAGTAAGTAAGTTTTCGTTGTATTATTCGTGTAAATACCGTTACAGTTTATATCGCAAAACCGACTACAACCCAACCCAATTTCGTTCAAAATCGCTCGTTCACCGTTACATTCAATTACTCACCCAAATTGTTCAAATCAAGGCGATTTGTATGTATTTTTTGTCGTGTCATACTTCTAATAAGGACCGGGCCATTTAATTGGACAGGCTTTTTAGAAGTAATCACACGATACATCTAGTTGTTCGTCGAAAAAAAAATCCTCGTAACTACAGCTACATGAAAACTTTAACTACGAGATTTTTGTCGCCCTTGGATGAGGGCTGTAGTTATGGCATTTATGCCCTCGAGCCAACCAAAAATACTTGACAAAAATGACGGAGGTCAATATATTACATCCGGTCCAACTGAATGATTTGATTTGTCTATCGAATTTTGATAAACAAAACCGCGATCCGTAAATATTTAGTATTTGCCTTAACCCGTTATCACACGATGCCGCCTTTTTACTCGCTAAAAAAAGATTCGAAACACATTGTGAAATTTCTTTATTATCATAGATGTTTTCTACCCAAAAAGACGTGTGTGTGTGTGTGGTTTAACTTTCCGCGACTAAAATTTATCGTCTTCATTATCTTTCATGATGGACCGGTCTAAAGTTTTCTCGTGTGAAATTGGGTAAACCAAATCCAAATTACATTGAGAGATGTTTCTGACATACAGCGCCCTACTATTTGTATCTTGATGTTGTACATAGAAACAAACCCCCACTGCAACCGGCTGTACAGAAAAAGCACCCCTTAACCCATCACAAGACGATACATATTTAGACTGGTCCAATTTTAAAGAAATTATAGACGAGAAGTTTTTGGTTCATTAAATTTCAAGTATCTTTGACTTTTGTGATAGAAAATATCGTGGAAAATGAAGAAATTGCTTGAACAAGCAATTCCTTCATTTTCCAAAATATTTTCCAAAGCTTTTCTGTTTGGGAACAGGTTAGTTCATTATAAGACGACGAATTCCTTGACTAGTCAAATTCTAAAGAAGTTACAGACTACAATTCAAAACATGTGAAATTTATAAAACAGGGGTCAGAAAGGGAAGAAAAAATTATGACAACCACTCTCTCTTTTTCTTAATATTTTCTCTACAAATACTATTAACATGAAAAGTAGTGAAATTGTGTTCAAATGGATTAATGCAACTTTGCTAACTATGTAACGGAATCTTGGAGGAGTGAATTTTGTACATGTCATTAATCAATGAAATCTAAAACTTAAATCATGTTAATCAGATGTTTCTTTATCTTACAATATTTTCAAATAAAATTTCAATTAAATGTTGTAGAAATAGACTGTGTTTACTCTTACTGACCATAAAAAGAAGCTTTATTCGAGTTTTAATTAAAAAAAAATGGGGGTTGCCTTGGATATGAAACGCTATTCTTTTCTCAATAATTAATAAAATTAAATAAATAAATAAAAAAAAAAAAAATAATAAAATATACAAGAGGACCATGGTGATCCTATATCGCTCACCTCAACATGACTTATAACTTTTTCGGAGAAGATTTTTAACGATTTTCTCCTTTAATCCAAAACAAATCCAAGATCCAATAACAGGGCTTTTTCAGCGTAGAGTCATTCTTTATTTTGTTTGTTTTAATGGAGTTAATCTTTCAGTTATATCGCGGCGGCTTGAGCACCTAACAAAGGAATCCTGGTATTTCTCACACCAGTACTACCATTACATCCTTTCCTAGCCTCCAGCTGCTATCCCACATGGGTCTACGATTATCGACCCATTGATGAGAGACAAATAGTCGGAAAGAATGAGTGCCGCCGTCGGGGATCGAACCCTGGACCTCTAGATTGACAGTCCGACGCGCTACCAACTGCGCTATGACGGCGGCGAGTCATTCTTTAGTGTATTTAAGTAGAGGGTAACTGAGCAATGTTATATCTCCAATTGTCAAGATTCTAGGACTTATGATTTCGGAGAAGAAAATTTAATATTCCCTTCCTTATTCCTTTATAATTTAATTTTTAGTTTCGTCTATCAAAAAGGGTGTTCTGATTGGTCGAAAAAAAAACCCTCCATGATCAAATTTTTAGCACTAAGCTATTTTGTATGCGTCCACACAAAATAGTCCAACAGAAAAAAGTATAAAAAATGGTCAAGTCTTTGCTTTTTTCGTTCGTAGCCATTAGATTATAAGAAATGAAGAGAATATGGTTTGTTTTAGTGGAGGTATGAGCCGAAAAACCTAATCACACCTATATTTGAATCCGCTTCGCGTATTCATACAGTGCGATTATATTTTTCGGTTCATACCTTCATGAAACATACCAAAACCCAAGGTTTTAGGCCTTATGGTTGGAAAATAAGATTTTCATTGATTTCCTTCTTCAGGGTCGCACAGAAAAAGGCTCATTTTCAGAGTACAGAAAATATTTGAAGTATTTTGGTAGAGGGTCAATAGGTGATGATAAATACCAAATGTAAAAAGCTCTAGGCCTAATTGTTTCGGATAAGAAGATTTTATAAGATTTCCTTCATATTCCTTTGTAAAATCAGGGGTCGCATAGATATGGGATAATTTTCAGAGAATAGTAATTACTTAGAGTACGGTAATTCTTTGAAGCATTTTGGTAGATGGTTATTGGATGATGATATGTACCAATTATCACAGCTAAAGGCCGTATAGTTTAGAAAGGAGAAGATATTTTTTATAATTGATTACGGACGGACAGACGGACGCCGGACATTTGCCGATCACAATAGCTCATCTTGAGCACGTTTTTCGCAGGTGAGCTAAAAGTTTAAGTCTTTGATTATTTTAGTGTCATCCCTAAAGCAGCTCTTAGACAGATAATTGATAAATATTTTTTGCTCTCGTTTTCTAAATTTCTAACTTAAATGCTTTATGACAGTGAAAGAAAAGAGTTAAGCTGATTATTTTAATGAAAATGACTGTTCATAACTTTGAATCAAAGTACTGAAAAGTGGTGTAAGCTAGCAAAGCATTGTTTCGTTCAGTAATGTTTTTTCTGAAACGTTATCATGATAAAGAATCGAGGTTTGAATATCCAAGGAGTGAGCCAATTCCAACAAACCCTCCTTTTTACGCCCCTCAAGAAAATAGTTGTGGAAAACAATGTGGAAAATGAAGAAATTGCTTGTTACAAGCAATTTCTTCATTTTCCACATTGTTTTCTACCTAGAGAGATAAATATTTTAGAATATTCAACAATTTGAAACTGGCGTCTGCAATTTCTTTGAAGATCGATGTGCTCAAGTGAACTTAAAACCCCAAGAGGAGAGCTTGCATGCAGAGTTTGCAATATCCTGAAATACATATGAACTACTTTTTACAGCGTAGGCATTTAGTGGTTAAGCCTCCAGTGGCGGTTTGCACACGTCGAACTTTGGGACGACCTCAAAATTCTGTCTGTTAACTTAAGCTAGCAAAGCTGACGCTTTGCTAGCTAAAAAAGGAAAGAAAAGAAGAGAAGGTATTGGGCGTTACTAAATGTCAACTTAGTCAATGAATTACAACACGAATGGAACCGGGATTCGTCGGATAAATACGTTAGCTTTCGATTTCCCATAAAATTGTCTTATATGTGATTTCTGTGACTTACCAATTACGTCATTGGCTTCCTATAGCAATTCAGACGTTGTCGACATAACAAGAAGACTAAAAACTCCACCCGATTAATTCCGATGTTTAAAGTAGTGCGTAAGGATTATAAAATAAACTATGTTTAAAGCGAATTAAGTAGATTTAAGAGGAAGAAAGAACTTTTTTGTGACGTGACATTAATAACACGTGGAAAAGCAAATACTTTACGTATATCAAATTTTAACAAAAATCTATTCAAGAGCCAATTTTGACTATGAGGCATTTTTTTCATTGTGTGCGCAGTACCTTCAGAACCCCTCTCTTTGTAGCTGGGCGTCTGGCAGAAATGGGCCTCCGGAAACCATTTAATCGTTTATTTAGCTAGCGGCTCACCACCCGGCCGCGTCAGATCTAATAAAGTTAGGCGGCTTCCCTTGGATTCGAACTGTCGACCTCCGGCTTCTAAAGCGGATATCCTTACATTTTGCTTGAATACAGATTCGGTTAGGTGATTACTCCCTATAAGTACCTGGTTATAACAATTGATCTTCTGTGTTAATTGGAAAAATATACAAATAACATAAAAAGATCTAACCGAGTCCATGAAATAGACCTTTTCACGCAAAGCGCCAGATGACTAAAAAGTCTACATCCGTTAGATGCTTTCAAAAAATAACAACAACAACATTTTCCCGTTGCGGGGAGTTTTTACTTCCGGTTTGAAAAACTCAATAAAAAATAAGAAGGCTCGATACGACCCCGAACTTTAACAGTGTTAAAATGTCAGAAAACAAGATTCTTTTTGTGAAGACAGTGTTTACAAATCCGAACAATAGATGGGAAAATGGTTCGAAAAATGTTCCGGCCTTTGACATATCAAAATTAAAAAGATATTTAGTGGAATCGCGGGACAAATCGTTTGACAAAGAAAGCGTCCGGGCCTACAAGTCGTTGAAGGCGTTTAAATACTTTGAAGAGGGATTTGTACAGATACTCAGTCACATTGAAAAAACTGTGGAAAATACCAGCTTGTATTTAATCAGATCCCGTGTCCTTGCTTCATACCAGGGAACATCCTACCAAACTTACGTTAGATTTTAATTGAAATCGTACCTCGCAGGGGATTTGGCAATGCAGCATTTCGCCTTCTCTCATTTCATCTGACCGCTCATGTGAAATCTGAACTTCGTTCTGCACATTTCTAAGATCAATTTCTGGCAACAAAACGCGTTTCTTGGTGTAACACACGCTACAGTTTTCTTTCACAAGGGTTTCTACTGCTCCGTCATATTTGGACGATTTAATACTGGAAACAGTAGCTCTCCTTTGCCTCAATGTTACTGACAAAGTCACCGGAAGATTCATTGTCAGTATAAAGTCCACAGACGCTGGATCATCACTTCTCTTCCCATTCACAAAATGTCGACCACAAAATAAAGAATTGTTCCTTGGTGCAAATTTATTTCTTCCATGGAGGACTCTTCCAGTTGCCTTTATCCATAATTTTCTTCTAGACTCCGGTTTCTTCGGAATTCTATGGAAGGATATATTAGAGTTATGCCTTGTCCATCTACAATCTGCCACGCAACAAATGTCATTTCCACCCATCGTTTTAGGATAACGTATATCCCACAGCAAAAAGTATCCACTCAAAGTTGTTAAGCGTATTCAATTTATCTTTATTTTGGTAAAAGATTGAAATGATAATGATAAATAAATAAACACCATGCAATAGTATTCCCGTGCCGATTGAAAACGACGTCTGGTCGGATTCTTTGATTCGTCGATCAGGGCCCAGTATTTGGCGGCATATCGGTTGAAACATAAAAAGACAAATTTGTTTCATTAATTCCTAAATTTTACGAATATACATAAAGAGTGTGCGGTGTTGTTTATTGGATGCTTGGTGACATGTTGTCGTCTACACATGACACCATATAGATATGTGATATACCCAAGGGAACCCTTTACATCAAGACTGTTTATCGAACAGCACTCCATTATAATCAATACATTTGATTATTTCTATTTTTCATTCTTTTCTTCACACTATTAACATCGTCATCATACTATTATGATTTCTGTAATAATCCTTTTTTTCGTTAATATAAAGTGCTCTCAATTTTGAATTTCCATATACACTTTTTAATCGATATATGGCATATCTAGACGAAAAGCAGATTATATAAATCAAAGAATATATTTTCTCCTTTCCTCCAACACTTCTATAACCAGAACGCTACGAATGTCAATTTGAGAAGAAGCATATGAAAACATTGTGGAAAATGAAGAAATTGCTTGGATAAAGTAATTTCTTCGGTAACCACAATATTTATTCCTGTCCCATAAGGAAAAAAGAAAATAAATAAACAATTAAATTCCATTAGCTCTAAAATTTTGTCTGCAGCTTCTTTTGGACCAGTCAAAAATCCATTCATTGGGAATGGATTAATATTAGAATGTTATTTTAGTCAATATTATATCTGTCAAGATGTTTGACACTTGTCCGTATACTGCAAGGCGGGATTTTCCATTCATCAACATAATCATTCAGTGTTTGCGTTGAGTGTCAAACTATAACTATTTACGTTTCCATCCTTGTATGTGTGTGAAGGGGGGGATTTAAAAATATGTCCAAAATATCTTATTTCGTAGGAGATATTATTGTATGAAAGGGTAATTTTCGCAAAACTCGAGGTACGTAATGTTTCATATGGCCTAGACACCAGGTCGTTTTTAACTTGATTTTGTTACTAATACACGATAATATCATCAATATTACTCGCTACAACTAGTCTGCATATATCTCCTCACATATTGAAACCCTTTTTGCACAAAAATTTTGATTTTTAACCTTTATTTTTGCTCGATCAAAATAGACAATTTATATAGGATTATATAGTGATAAATTATCGACTCCCCGCAATCGATCACGTGACAAAGTCTCGGGTAAATATCGCCTTTAAGGAGATTCGATTTGACGCATGCGCTGTGAGACCGTGAAAAGGTCTATTATCTAAGTTAAATGCGGTGGAGCGAATTAGTCGATATCGTTTGAAGAGGATAATACTTTGGCTGTAAACAGAAAAAGTAGATTTTACTAATTATACGTCAATCGGAGCTAGTATGTCAAAGAAGAAATGGTCGGGGCCATTCAACAAAAAATGCTCTTCTCTTCTATTCAAGATGACAGTTTTAATTGCTCACTCGTTTCTAAATTAACCAATCGTGGCTGTCAATCAAGTAACCAGTCGACCAATGAAATTACTAATGTAGATCAGAAATGAGTTTTGAGCTCCAGCATTTTTTTATTTTTCAAGCTGCGGTTACGACGTTTAAATCGTCAACCAACAATATTGCATATAGAGATTCACATAATATGGAGAAAATTGGGTTTAAAAGCGTTTATACAGACATTTATCAATTAACGTCTTAGTCTTTGAATTTATATAGCAAATTTGGTGCGATTTTAACTAGCAAAGTGTCAGCTTTGATCGCTTAAGTTAACAGACAAAAATTGAGGTCGTCTCAAAGTTCAACGAGAGCAAACCGCCACTTGAGGCTTAACCACTTAATCCATTAAATGCCTACGCCATAAAAAGTAGTTCTTATGTATTTCAGAAATATTGCAATTGTGTCTGTTGACTGGCGAGCCTGTCCTAATCTTACGATACAACCAATATCGGAGAGCAGCGTAGATGGGACAGGTTCACCAGTCTACTCTGCCTGCAAGTTTATCTCCGGGGTATTTTCGGCTCACTTGAGCACACCGTGTTCAAAGTGACTCTGATCAGAGTCTTCAAAGAAGTTGCAAACGACTATTTCAAATTGTTGAAAATTCTAAAATATTTATCTCTGTAAGTAAGAAAACTATGTGGAAATGCAGAAATTGCTTACAACAAGCAATTTCTTCATTTTCCACATTGTTTTCCATGCACAACTGTTTTTTAGGGGGCGTAAAAGGAGGGATTATAACATAAATCAATCGATTTAAATGGTTGATTTTTTTATTATGTTAGATGCATTCAATTGATAATTTTTTATAATTATATAAAATTTGGTGTCGGAAAAACATTTTTTAACTACTCCCGGAAAGTAGTATAGGGGAAAACAGGAAATTAAGACGAACATCAATCAAATATTCTTTCGATTCAAGTATATTGTTACACAGAATGCATTTGCTTGTTCTTACGATAATTGTTTTAATTACAAAAGTCTTAAAACAAAAAAGAAAACGATGTAGCGATGTAGCGATGTGCCTTTACAATGGTTCCATGAATTTCATTGAGAGGTATAAACGTTCATTAGATTTGGTGTTTTTTGGTTTTTTTTACCAACTCGAAACGAAAATTTTGATACCATACTTGTTAATATCAAGTAATCTTAAAGGCTCACCTAAATTGAAAATGCTTGAATTCACAATGAAACCATCATGAATAGCATTAAAAAATAGTGACGGGGGTACTCTTTCATATTCCATTCCATGACGGAGTTGATAAAACTTCTCTAACCTTAATGTTGGAACCTGTGTATTTTTCATAAGCCCTCTCCGATGTCCGTTATTCAAGTACAAGTGGAGAGAAAATTAGTAAAGAGTTGGATGGGTAAAAATGTCACCTGGTGGATGGAAAAAAAGTTAATGAAATGTCACAAATTATGCTGAGCATTTGTATTAGTTGGATACCATGTCGTATTTATAATGTCACATGTCACAAAATTACCGCCAGCGGTTTTATAAAAACGCAACGTGAATGTCGTTTGTAAAACAATTTGTTACATTCAATACGAAGTAATGGATGTATTGGCTTTTATGGCGACTTATTCAAGCTGTAGTTAAGAAGTTTAGGTCGCCAACCAACCATTCTACTTTTTGGTACATGCTACTGGCCATACATCTTGCAAAATAACACAGTTCAAAATCGAAGCGAGACTTCCTGTTTGAGTCAATTGGCGGAGCCAATGGAATAAGTGAGCAGGGATAGCGATTGGTTAATTATAGAACAGTCAGAATTGATAATAGTTTACTCTCGGAATAGTTGTGTCATTTTTAACCTAAGCGGAGTTTTAACTAATATCAATTCTGTCTTTTCTCTAATTATACTTTATTATATTTATTTATTATATACCTATAAATGATATGAATCAAAATCTGGCTATCTAATACAACTCAACAGAAAAAAATCCATATTCGGCGTGTACTAAAAAACCGTATTCGTCGAGTACCGTTAAACACGGACTCCTTTTTTGTTTATTGTCATTCATTTTTTGTTGTTATTGAAAGTTGGTTATTTCTTAATCATTTAAGAGAATGTATTAATGTCATGTCCTAAAAGGTATATAATAAAAGGAATTTTACAACAGTGTGTTTTTCTATTTGTTGTTATCGTGTTCGAGAATCGTGTGTAGGTATATTTTTATTGGATTCGATCTTCGGTCTCATCCAACAAAAAATATTTACACACGATTCTCGAACACGATAACAAAAAATAGAGTAATATTCCTTATTTATTTTCACATAAAGATAAGAGACATGATATGATGTTTTCGTGTCTCTTTCATAGCTATTGGATTATGTATGGACAGGTCTTTTACGTTTACAACATTTGACGGTTGAACATTTTCTGCATTCAAAAATATCATTTTTTAGCTCTACTTGTCACAGTTTCATCTGATTCTCTTCGCACTTTCACAGAATAATTGTACTATCATAAGGATCCTTCCTTTTGAAATTGAGTTTGATCTGTCGAGAATCACGGGAAAAGTGGCCTTATGAGAGTTTGACTGAAACATCCTCGTTAACACATTAAATTAATCAGTTTTCATCGGATTCTATTCAAACATACACAGAATGATTCTACCATCATACGGATTGTTCCTTTTGAAAGTGGGTCTGATCTGTTAAGGGTCTTATGAAAATTTAATTTAAATAAATTATCTATAATACTCTAGAGCCAACACTTTTCATAAGATTCTTTTAGAACTTTCACAGAATTATAGCATCATTGTAAGTTTTATTTGTTTGAAAGGATTTAAACGCCAATTTTAATAGTAGTTCAGTTATATCACAGCGGCCGAAGCACCAAATCATGGATTCCTTGTATTTCTCACACCAGTACTACCATTACAACCTTGCGGGACACAAATGTCGGAAAGGATATTTAGCGCGACCGGAGATCGAATCCGAGGCCCCATGAATAGGAGTCCGACTCGCTATCAACTGCGCTATGGCCGCGGCACCATTGTAAGAGTCGTTCCTGTCGAAAGTTGGTCTGATCCGTCAAGTATCACGGGAAAAGGGGCCTTATGAAAACTTGATAAAACGTGCTTGCTAAAACTCTATAGAGCCGGTAGTTTAATCGGATTCTCTTCATTCCCCACAGAATGATTGTACTATCATAAGGATCGTTCCTGTCGAAATTGGGTCTGATCCATCAAGTAACATGGTAAAAGGGGTCATATGAAAAATTCAATTAAAAAATCCTCGTTAACGAAATAAAGCCTAGAGCATTGAACGGATTTTGTTGAAACAGTCATAGAATGATTGTAAGTTCATATGGATTATTCCTTTTGAAATGAGCTTTAAACTGTTAAGAAAAACGGGAAAAGGGGCCTTGTGAAAAATCCATTTAATTATCATTGTAAGCAAGTCCATAGCTTTCATCGGATTCTCCTCAAACTTGCGCAGATTGATCGTACGATCATTAAGATCGTCGACTTTAACATTAGATCTGATCCGATAAGTATCACTGGAAAGGGGGCATTATTGAAACTTCATTGTAAAATTCTTGTACCACAATAAAGTCAACAGTTTTCATCAAATTCTCTTAAAACGTTCTCGGAATGATTGTACCATCATTAGGATTGTTCCTTATCAACTTCTGACTGATCAGTCACGTATTATGAAAATGTTGCATTTCAATAATTTCATTAAAAAAATATCGTAAACATAACTAAGTCTAGTTTCAGCAAAAAATAAGTCAACTGTTTTCCTTTATTCTCTTTATAGTCATATCTTCCCCCAAAACACACTATAAAATTAACAAGAAAACCAAGGCTCAAAAGTAAAAATAAATACGACGATAAGATCAACATAATTCTAAGCAGTCATGAAAGAAGTTACTATATTTTTAAATATGATCCACCACAATTTAAGGTTTGTTTACATCAAAAGATGATGTCAGTGGTGACGTTTTAACTTTCGCTAGTCATTCAAACAACTAGCTAGGTCACGAAGATAAACGAAATCGCCCGTAAAGTTTAATCATCAGCACCTGTGTCTTTAACAGTCAATGTCAAAGATCAGCAAAAATTTTCAGTGAGTAATCGGGTGCATTCGTCTCGATTTCAAAATGTTAACAAACACAAATTGAAATCGACATGAAAAACACAAAATACTCTTTCTAGAGAGCATCAATTGCACATTGATATTAAGAAGGCCTGTTTGCTTTAGTGACCAAATAAGCGATAGATTATAACAACTATTTTTTTCTCCCTGGGAGGGAAGATGGCTTTAAATTTTTCACAGAATGAATTTACCCTGATTAGAATTGTTCCTATTGGAATTTGGCTTGTTCTGTAAAGTATTACGTGAAAAGAGGCCCTATGAAAATTTCATTAAACATCCTCATTATTACAATAAAGCCGACAGTTTTCATAGATTTATGGTACCATCATTACGATTGCAGATTTTGCCACTGGATCTGATTCGTCAAGTATCACATGAAAAGGGGCCTTATGAAAAAATAGCGTAGAAAGTGTCTATGACTCTTTGTGTGAAACAGTTATTGCGAAATGAACACAAATATACCCACATACGACGCATCACCAAAAACTAATAAGCGTTAACTTACTTGAATGAACGTTTAGAAGAGCTCTTGTACGATATGAGCGTAAATGAATAGCAATTCTTTTCTTAAAAGTTTAGTGTAGAAGGAATAAATGGTTGAAAAAACAGTTCACGGACGCTCGACGTTTCTTCTATAAAACACTTAGAGAAGCAGACCGCGCAAATTTATTTAATGATATTGATGTTTATGTTTAAAAAAAAACAACAGGATTTTTGAAAAAAGATTGATAAATTTGGTCTTCAAAAAGATAAGTTAATATCAACAGAAGCAATACGGTCATTGGTACTGGGGCGCTAACCTGAGATAAAGGCTACTTTTCTTTCATCAGTCTGATTTCACGTTAAGGTTAGGATTATGATACAAGTGGGCCATACTACCCATATAGGCTCTGTACCTGGGGATCCTAAAGTCTTAATGACTAATTCCAAGGCTAATTTGAAAGGAAGACAAAACTTTTTCCTCCCTCTGGATCCATGGGTTATAATTTCAGAAATAAGAAAGAAGTCAGTGAACTTATGCTTAATGCAAAATATCAAAGATATATGCCTTGAGCGTCAGGAGGATAAGATTTTTTTGAGACCGAGGGTCATGATTTTAGCTATTTTGAAAGAGGTCAATATACTGATGCTTCATGCCAAATATCAGGGCTCTAGCCTGCTAGGTCGGTTGGGGAGTTTTTTTTAAAGATCATTTTAAAATTTCACTTTTGTTGCCATGGCAACCGGATTTTTTAACGGATTTCATTCTTTTAGCTATTTCTAAAGGTGACCAGGTATATTTATGCCAAATTTGTTTCAAATTGGTCAAGTAGTTTGGGAAGAGATGTCGTTAAAATCGTTCTTTATTTCTATATACACCCCATCTCCTGGGGCTCCGCCCCTGGGGACGAAAGGGTAATGATTTTTGCTATTTTGAAAGTGGTCAATATATTGATTCTTCATGCAAACCATCATGGCTCTACTCCTTCTGGGTCAGGCGGAGAAGATTTGTAAAGATTATTTTAGAATTTCACTTTTGTTGCCATGGCAACCAGAGTTTTCAACGGATTTCAATTCTTTTTGCTATTATTTGGGGGGACGACAAAAGTAACCTTTCTGCCAAATTTGGTTTAAATTGGCGTAGCGGTATGGGAGGAAATGTCGTTTAAAGAACCTTTTGATCGATGACGAACGACGCAGACAAAAGGTGATCACAATAGCTCACTTGAGCACTTCGTCTTCAGGTGAGCTTATAATACACGACAGAAGGCACGTTAGCGTGGATGAAGCAGAAGTATTAGAGAGATGGAAAAGGGATCATTATGAACGAGTTAAAACTCATACGCATCTACAAGAAATAGGTATATCAGACCCCCTATATGCTGAAAATGAAATCTTAAACCGTGATATTTCTATCGAAGAAATGTTGTCAGTAGTCATGCGATGTAAAGTCAATTCATCATATGGTTACGATGACGTTTAAAATACCCGAGCATTATTGTGACTTTAAATAAATTATTCCAGTTAGTTTTTGACACTTCGAATATAACAACAGAATAGAGAAAAAGCTATGTTTTTTTTTTTTCAATTTTAAAATATTCACGTGAATCAGATCGTAGAATCCCACTTCACTGCAAAGCAGTAAGTCTGTTTTCATGAGTCTACAAAGTGTACACATCATTTATTGATAATCGGTTATCGAATTGTTTGGAAGAAAGTGGCATACTAACAAACGAACAGAACGGATTTCGTAGAAACAGATATTATGAAGACAATGTATATTGTCTTAACTCATATATACAAAAATAATCCAAATTTACATACAGCATTCATCGACCCCAGAAAAGCGTTTGACTTTGTATAATAGGGATATCATTATACGAATTTTTACTGAACGGTATAGACGGTTAAATATACAACACAATTAAATCAATTCATACGGATTCTCAAAATATCGTAGGTTCAATTTAATGCTGAGCTCGCAACCTGGATATATTGCTCGATTGGACTGAAACAAGGTGATTGTCTTTCGCCGATAATTTTCTCATTATTCATCAACGACCTTGCCGAACACATGAATGCCCTTAATCTTGGAATATCAGTCGGAAACAGAAACATATCTATACTGCGGATGACATTGTGCTAACTAATGAAAGGGCGGAAATGTACAGTTAATGTTGAATGCACTGCATTATTGGTGAAAAAAGGAGAGTATTGATGATTTCTGAGAACTCTAAATGTGTTCAACTGTGTTCATTTTAGAAAGCAGAACTGACTACGAATATTTAATAGGTGATGAAAGAAAAGAGTTAGTAGAACGGTACAAATATTTGGCAGTTCTTTTCGTGGAGAAACAAAGTTATGAATCTAATTGTGAGATATTGGCTAAAAGTGGTGGTAGAGCTCTAAGTAGCTTTATCACTAAAATTCATCAATTGAAAATATAGGTTTCAATACTTTTGAAAAACTGCATTCTAATTGTGTAATACCTATAATTGATTACTGTTAATCTGTTAATCTGTGTGGGGATTTCAGGAAAATCAGCAGATAAATTATATACAAAATAGAGCAATGCGATATTTTCTTGGCGATCACCGTTTTACTCCAGTTCCAGGGCTTATAGGTGATACTGGTTGGAATCCGAGTGTATATAGAAAATGGTTAAACTTACCGAGACTATGGAACAATTTGATTTTATTGGATGAAAATAGATTAACAAAATGTGTTTTTAATTATGATTAATCAGTGTATTAAAAGAAACTGGGCTCGAAACTCAGTTTATTAATGAACAAGTTATTGATTTACATTCAATCAAGGAAAGAATTCACAACAATTATGAAATTGTTTTGAAGAGAAAAATTAATGATTCGCCAAAACTGGGGACGTTTAAGTTATTTAAGACAGAAGTAAAAACAGAATACCTTCTTTTGTTTAAAATCCAGAAGTTTGAGAGGTCCTTATTTGCTCAACTTAGATAGAGACCGGTAGATATATAGGGGAGGCACTAGAAGAAAGGATCAGTAACTTTTTCAGGTGGCGAAAGTTGGAACAGAAATGCATTTTCCATTGGAATGCAGTCATTAGGATAAACTATGAAATGAAATTTTGTCACATGTTTTAGAGCGAAACAAAAATTTAATAAAAGAAGAGACATTGAAGATGCTATAAAGTGACTTCACTGTTATATATATAACAAGAGCATATATAAAACGTCGATCGTACATTTAAGCCATAATTTAAATATTCTATATACCAGAATGATTTCCACAGGTTTCACCGAATTCACTTCAAATTTTCACAAAATGATTGTACCATCACAAGGATTTATTTTAGAACTTTGGTACAATCCGGCAAGTATCATATTAAAAAGGGCCCTATGAAAACTTTATGTAAATTTCTAGTTAACACAATAAAGTCCCCATATTTCATCGGATTCATTTATAACTTTCACAAAACGATTGTACCATCATTAAGATGGTTCTTTTTGAATTTGTGTCTGATCAGTCAAGAATCATGGGAAAAGGGATCTTATGGAAAATCTATTACAAATATGTGTTAACACCATAAAGCCCATAGTTGTTATTGAATTCTCTGTAAACTTTTTCAGAATGATTGTATAATCCTAAGAAATGATTCCCTTTGGTATGGGTAAGGTAAATAACGTATCACGGGAAGAGGGGCCTTATTAAAACTTGATTGAAATTATTCTAATGAACACAATAAAGTCTACATTTTTTGTCGGATTCTCTTCAAAGATGCAAGGAATAATTGTGACATTAGAAACAGAGAAAAGGGGGCATTACAGATGATTATCACTCAAAGCGTCTCGTTTACTCAAGATATTTCAAAGTTTGTCTCTAAAAGCTTACGGGACGATTGTATGATCGTAAAGAAAATTCCTTTCGGAAATGAAGTGGATCCATCAGAAAACACAGGAAGTGGAACCTTGAGGGTTTACATTGAAAAAATTCTCGCTTAAGTGACAAAGTCTACTATCATTACCATTTTCCGTATTTCACAGGATGGTTGTCGCGTCATATGGAAAAATCTTTTGAAAACAGAGTTGATCCGTTATGAAACACGGAAAAGGGGCATTTAGGATTTATGCTAAAAAAAGAATAAAGGGGATTAAATCTAAATTGCTATATTCATGTCAGGCAGTAGAGCATCTCAGGCCCTCTTTGGCCTCTAGTTTAGTTTAAAACTACATTATTATATTTTTTTAAGTGACATTGTGTACGATTATTGAAATCAAAAGTAAGCTTTAAATTCTCAGGGTTCTCCCTAGAAACTTTTGAAGGCGTAGTGCTACCTCGCGAAGAAATTTTTCAAAAGCTATTCCCAGGGTCACAACTTAATTATATCGAAGGTTTATCAGTTGAATCACAAGTAAGAGATTATGTGCCTTTACATCGATTCTTTAATGAGTTTGATGGGAAAGTATAAGAAGAAAACAAATTGATAAAAAATCACAAATATTAACAAAATCAACATTGAAAATTTAACGGTACTGTATATCATATCACTGTTTCATGTACTAATTTTTCTTTAACTTAGTTGAATCAACCTGTTTTTTGGTTGTTGTTTTTTTCTTTGCTCAACTGGTTCACACATTCACTAGTCTCAAACGAGTCATCCATTAAAGGGATGCCGTCAACACACAATTTAGTATTGGGGTTTATGGGTTTGATCTGAGGTCTGTTTTTATTCTTTTCGATGTAGAGAAACCTCTTTCACAGTTTGAAATTATAGACAATAAACAAGTAATCTTCTGAAATAGATGATGTTCAATAAATCAAAAGTCAATAATAGGTAAATGATTCAAATCGTGAATGAATAGGTTATGAAAGAAGAAAAAAAAAAACACGTTTTTTAATCTATTTACCTCTATATAATCCTGTTTTCACATGACGTCTTTTTATTGTTATTCGATACTTTTCATTGTACATTTACAGAATATTTTAGTAGTATGCTTTATTGATGAATTCTGTATCTGGCATTGGTCTTCACTTTGATTTTCACTTCTTTGTATCACTTCACTAATAATTTCTTACCAGCAGTTGATGAAGGGATCAATAGTCAAGCAGCTGCTATTTGGCCAATATTTTGGAAGCTGTCCATCTGCTTGAATATAATGGTCATGACTGTTGGTGTGGCCTGGTGTCCTTGGCTATTCATATAATGTAACACAGTCCCCTACTCAAGTTTGATTTGTTTGAATGGGATTTTACGCCGCTTTCAACAATCTTTCAGTTATATCGCGGCGGCTGGAGCACCTAACAATGGAATCCTAGTATTTCTTACACCAGTACTACCATTACATCCTTTCCTAGCCTCCAGCTGCTATCCCACATAGGTCTACGATTATCGACCCATCGGTGAGAGACAAATAGTCGGAAAGGATGAGTGCCGCCGTCGGGGATCGAACCCGGGACCTCTAGATTGACAGCCCGACGCGGTACCATACTCAAGTTTGACCTCTTCGAAATAGAGGTAAAAGTGATCTGAAATCGTCCGAATTGATAAAAATCACTTTAGAGTACAAACATTGGTAAAAGAAAGTTACAACATCTAATAAGATTAAAATTATTTTACTATTTCTGGAATGAGGCTGCTGTTGAAGATTGCGAAGCATTCCAGGAGTGATAGGTCCGGAAAGTGTTTTCCAAATTATCGATCATTCTCTCCAAGAATGGCTGGTACACCTGACAGAAAAAAAAGTAAAATTAATTTGCCAAACTACAGCAAACAGTTAAATTACCTGTTGTGCGGATAGTAAATGTTCCTTGCAGTATAATTCAAGTGATTAATTAGTTTTTAAGCAAGGATTCAAATCTACTGTTGTCTAAGATTAAATGTAAACAAATGAAATAAACTATTACCGCTGTCAATTTTTCGCTTTGGTAATTTTGTTCTTTCAACTTACATGCTTTCTTGGTTAGTTCTTGGTTCTATAGTAGAACTCAGGGCAAATCTGTAAGAGAGACTGTGCTGATTGTTTCAGCTGCAAGGGGTTTCACCAGGGTGTAGTCAAGGTCTTTTTCTGAAAGTGAAACAAGTTCTTTCCACAAATACATTTGACAATTGGATTTTCACGGAACCCAGTAATTGACATTCCAAAATGAAATAAAATCAGCAAAATGCATTTTTATCAAAGCAAACCTTGTTATGATCTGATACCCTTTATTAATCAGGAGGAATTTGGCATAAGTATGTCAAAACTAGATGATAACTAGATGATTTTGTCAATAAGTCTTACTGTATAGCTGTGACAGGCATGTTGCCACAAATCATCAGCATCGAAGCAAAGGAATTGAATGTCTGGAGAAACACAGACAGAACCATGGCTTGAATATCAGATCTTTCCTGGGCTTCTCTTTCAAGGCTCGCTAGGACTGATTCAAATGTCTTTCTAAAGAAGTTTATGGCTTTGTCATGGCTCAACCTCCTCACATCCTTGGCTTGTGTTACCTTAATTTTAGGGTTATTCAGTACCTCCTGTAATTAAGAAATGAAAGATGATTATGGTTAACTGTTACTCATTAACTGCAGCACATGTATTACATCAAACAACAAGAGCACCGAGCAATGGTGCAAACGCTCGGCTGCAGGTGCTGGATCATGCAAAAATTCAAAATCGAAAAAGGGGCAACTCTTACAAAAACGCTTTTAGAGTTATCCCCCTTGATTATGTAAATAGCTCTTGTGATGGTCAATACACATGTCACGTTTCATGAGGATATCTTCAATAACAACAGAGATATGGCCAAATTTAAAGCTTGTCACGCTCACGCCAACGCGAACGACGCCAATGTGATCACAATACCTCGGGTTTTCTCTGAAAATAGCCGAGCTAAAAAGGGGGGAAAGTTCTTTTTAAACGGTTTGCTTTACATCCTAATATACTGTAAGTAATGATCTATTGTACTGATAATATAAAATGCATTCATTGTCTAATTTGCCAATTTTGTCATCCTATGTAAAAATACAATCTGCAATTTCTTCCAATGTGACTTAAGTCAAAAAATCCTATCTTCAGTTGATATACAGTGGTTCAATTATTCATTTCAATTTCGCTTACATCCGACATTGTACCTAGAATTGTCTGAAAATTTTCAATAAAGGCTTACCTTGATTTCTTGAAGGCCAGCAGTTCCAACCGGGCTGTATTAGCAGAATCTGTACAACTGTTCTATTATGGCTTTAAACGTTTTCAAGTAGGGAACAGTCTTGACTGCTTGGGAACTAGCAAAGCAGTGGTTGATCAGGAAGTGTGGTACTTTTTCTATTAGTATAGCTGCTATGCCACCTTTCACCCCAACCATTACAGCAATACCGTCACTTCCTAGACCATAGAGTTTATGTCGAAGTTGTTTTCTGTGGTTGATCAAGAAGTGTTGTACTTCTTCTATAGTATAGCTGCTATGCCACCTTTCACCCCAACCATTACAGCAATACCGTCACTTCCTAGACCATAGAGTTTATGTCGAAGTTGTTTTCTGTGGTTGATCAAGAAGTGTTGTACTTCTTCTATAGTATAGCTGCTATGCCACCTTTCACCCCAACCATTACAGCAATACCGTCACTTCCTAGACCATAGAGTTTATGTCGAAGTTGTTTTCTGTGGTTGATCAAGAAGTGTTGTACTTCTTCTATAGTATAGCTGCTATGCCACCTTTCACCCCAACCATTACAGCAATACCGTCACTTCCTAGACCACAGAGTTTATGTCGAAGTTGTTTTCTGTGGTTGATCAAGAAGTGTTGTACTTCTTCTATAGTATAGCTGCTATGCCACCTTTCACCCCAACCATTACAGCAACACCGTCACTTCCTAGACCACAGAGTTTATGTCGAAGTTGTTTTCTGTGGTTGATCAAGAAGTGTTGTACTTCTTCTATAGTATAGCTGCTATGCAACCTTTCACCCCAACCATTACAGCAATACCGTCACTTCCTAGACCATAGAGTTTATGTCGAAGTTGTTTTCCGTTATGTAGGCATTACAGGATTTTGTTATAGTTGGGCTTTACTATCATTGAAAGATGTTATCATGCTGAAGTGGATATCACTCACACACTTCGTTCAGATATCTAATCAGAAATATGTGTAGAATTTGTCATTACTGATAAACCAAAATGATTATCATATGCCATAACTTGCATAAATTATTAATAGGAAAATAAGAAGAAGATAAAAATAAGAAATAAGATAAGAAAATTGTCCACAATACTCACATTGTTCGTTTAGATATCTAATCAGAAATATATGTAAAATTAGCCAGTGCTTATAAACCAAAACAATTATCATATGCCATAACTTGCATAAATTATTGATAAGAAAATAAGAAGAAAAAATAAGAAATAAGATAAGAAAAAAGTCCGAAATTCTATAAAAAATAACAATAAATTGTGTAAGTAAATCTAAACAGTTTATTTTTGGAGATTGAGTGTTATTTTGAATCTATTTGGTTTCAACACAAGATGAACACATGATTAAAGATTTGCAACAGCACTTCATAATTTGACGACTCAGTGCTCAAAGAACAATAAAGGCAATACAATGTAAAACACTCACAACACTTAAAAACCAAATTGATTTTTGGATAGAAAACAAAAGCAACGATTTACCTGATGTAAGTTATTTACTCTATTGTTTCATCATTGAAGATGGTATATTATGGACTTTTCTGTGCCTGGTTTATCTGTTGTTTTATTATCACTGAGTGGAATATTAGAAAAGTCCCTTGGATAAATCTTTCGGAGGTGTAGGGGGAATTTCCAGACAGTTTATGGCATTGAGCTCATTAACTCCTTATATTTTACCTAAAAGACAATCAAATAATTTGTTGTTTTTTTCCATAGGAAACGTTATACCAACACTATGAAAGGTGAGGTAAAATAGCTGATCACCTGATTTCCACCAATAGTATTATTGCTTTCTTAAGCCATATTGCACAAATTCCTTATGATACGGCAAGATTCTAGACTGGTCCAAATTGAAAGGAGTTGCAGACGATGATTTGAAGTATATGAAAATTTTAAGTTTTTTTTATAACTTAACTGATATTGTGAAAAATGGAGACAATCCTTGTTGCAAGCGATTTCTTCATTTCACACAATTCTCCGTCTTGGGGTTTCAAATAGCATCATTGTTTGGAATTGAAAAATTTGCTTTTGATAATTTGTTTACAAATAAATTCAGATAGGCAGATAAAGAGACAAGCTGGTAACAAACCTTCGTTCAAAATGTTTTAACCATACAAAATAAGACTACCACCTTCTTCTGAAAGGGTAATATATTTTATGCAATTATAACATTGTAAAATAAAGCCAGCTAGTGAGAAAGATGGACAAAAAAAATGGTTTGCCATTGATCTATGATGTTAGAAGTAAAAAAGAGAAATGAGAAAACAAAAACTTACACAGGTCTAGAAGGGATGATTTTTTTGTAGTGTATGGTAATTCTTCTTTACAAAACAAGTACAAACAGCGCATTGCTGTCCCAATCGCAACTCCTCTTACAGTTGCTTCTATTTCTAATTTGAGATCTTCAATTATTTAACCTGTTGTTTACTAGTACACTTTTAATGAAGAAGCTCAAGATGGCACAATATTGCTATTCTAAGAACTCAAACGCATACCAACTTATGTACAGAAATAACTGCATCCATATTATGGGCTCTTATAAACCTTGAAAGCATGTAAACAAAATAAGGCTCCAAAAATATTATAATCAGTACCAACAATTTGACATTAAGACCCCCTTTACTTCAAAGAAATGTTCTTTCAAATCTACTTAAAAAAGAAGAAAAAGATCTTGAGAAAAATATGACCTGTAGACCGTTAATAAGCAAAAGGTCATTAAGAGCCCCTTTCCCATGATATTAATTGTAACATTACCATATTCGAACGAACTTTTCCTAATGACCAATGAAACCTTTTCATCAAGTTTAACAACGATTGGACCAAAGTAAGAGCCAGTGTTTTAGAAATGCAATAATAGCCATATTAAGACCCCTTATCAAAAAGCATGCATGTAAGCTAGCAAAGCATTTTTTAAGTAATCTTCTCTGCAAAAGGTTATCATAATAAATTAACGAGGTTAAAGTAACCCAGGAGTTAACCTTTTATAACATGACAAAATCGTAGACTTTTTGAAATTGAGAGTAGTTGCAGACGACAATTTCAAGTTGGTTGAATTTAGAAAATCCCTACCTTGTTGGGTAGTAAACATAGTGGACAAAGAAGAAATTGCTTGTTTTAACGGAATGGAGTCGGAATAGGTTAAATAGCATGGTTTGAGAAAGGTCTGTACAATTTGAATAGAGTTTGCAATATTCCGGAAATACATAAGAATTACTTTTTATTGCGAAGACATTCAATGGATTCGGTGTTTAAGCCTCCAGTGGCAGTTTGCACTCTTTGAACTTTGAGAAGACCTCAGAATTTCACCTGCTAACTTAAGCTATCAAAGCTGAAGATTTGCTAGGTAATGACCGCGAATCTTTGGCTTCGGAATAGCAGACATATATTTTACAATCAACACGGCTGAAGTCGTTATAGTTAGTGTCCACTATACGACGGAAATCAGGATTTACCCGAATTTCAAAAAAAAACAACGGTCACTAGAACGCTCGAGTAGTTTAAAATGTTGTTTACTGCTATTTTATTACACTCTTATCGGAAAACAGCTGGACTGTGGTTAATAAACAAACCAATTAGGTGTTTTAAACCCTTTTCGGTAGTATTGGGCTTTGAAATAAGCTGTTTCGGTGTTTCGAGGGAAAGGGTAAATGTTTTGGGGCTGATACACCATAAAGGCCTGGAGAACCCTGCTTTTATGCTTAGTTTAGAAAACGGAGAGAACGACCAAACAACTAACCTACTGACCAGGAGGCTGCCTCTTATATGCCCCATACAGATATTTGGTGTATATAAATCATCACAAAGGGAATGTGCCTGCTGTCTGCATTTACTGAACTTAAATATACAAATATACATTTTTGCAGATATACTGTTAAGGTAATTGATATCTGTGATTTAAACAGAATTTTCTGCATTAGAGTTTAAACTATGTCTTAATAATTTTATGTTAATGATTGTAAGGGACTTAACGTCACTTTCAACAGTATTTCAGCTATACTACTCAAAATTTCACAAGCATCTCATTTAAGTTAATAACCGGAGTCGAAACGTTGGAGTATTTGACTTTATTCTGAAAAAAGTCATTTGGCAACAGATTTGATTCAGGATATAGGACTATTGTTCTTTTTAACCATGACATATCGCATGTTGTGGTTATTATTCAAATGGGTCAATATTCTCAGTCATCTTTCAGGGTAGCTAACACGCAATCGATTGCTTTCTAAATGATATTTAAGTTGACTGGTACAAATGAACCTGCTGCAGCAGACGTCAGCTTTTTCTAGGTGTGTTTAAATAAAATTAAGGTCTGTGGTTTGTGTTGAACAGTTCATTCTATCTAATGTTACCGTGTGCAGGTTCTCGTAAAAGCAGTTAAAACATTTGTCTCGCTTTATCAATCCAACACATATGCAAAAACATATCAATTTCTACGAAACTAACCGGTAACCAATAGAGCTGGCATGACTGCAATCAAACGGCCATCCGCTGACGCAAACTTTATCTAGACATGTCTCATATTGGCGTGTTAACATCGTTAACATCAGATGGACCTTGAGTTACTCACACCAGTTTCAATTGATATTCGTGTTAGCTGATAGGTCTAGTTCTCACCCGTAATAAGCCTTAGCCATATGACAGGCGTTCAGCTATGGTGTGGATTAGTATATATATGCAAGAGGAAAGCAGGCCTAATCGTTTAAATTGAGTAAAGATTGATTGACTGAATGGGGTTAAAAGCCACTTTTAACAGTGTTTCAGTCAAGTAGCGACGGTTGGAGCACCTATCATTGAAATTCTGGTATTTCTCAAACCAGTACTACCACTATATCCTTCCCTAGTCTCCAGCTGCTATCCCACTTAGGTTTACGATTATCCACCCATTGTTGGGAGACAAATTTCGGAAAGGATATGTGCCGCCGCAGGGGATCAACATTCTATGATTGAAGATTGGGAGTCTGACGCGCTACCGACTGCGCTAAGACAGCGGTTAAATTGCGTAATGAAGACCACACAATACACGAAAGAGCTCTTAGAGGTGATGGTTACTATCTACGCCGGTGATATGGGTATTGCATACATTGTGATGGACTGCAATGCTCCTAAACATAGATGCAGGATCATCAACTAGTGCCAGCAGACTACATCTTAAGGGAAAATCGAATGTCCAGGCAGTCCATAGACCTCCAAAATCGTCAACATGTTTGAGACATGCTACCGACTGCAATCTCTATCCACCCTGTCTAGTCCCCCCCCCTCCCCCCGTTCGCTAGCTGCGCACCCCCACCCCCCATTCGCGATCTGCAACCGGTACCATTGAATTTTTCGATTTAGAATCGATAATGGAAGCGTTAAAAGGCGCATTAGCGTTTGAGAATATAAAAATGTAATTTACTAGAATAACTATCACACGTCATACGACAGCGATATAAAGGCACTTTACTAAATATTACACAATAAAAGTCTTCCATTTCATGTCTTCTGAATTATTGTCCTTACCAACTTTCAGCATGCTTTGCCGTTTCATTAGTTAATCTAATCATTCGGTATTTGGCAGAAAAGTGTCAAATGAACAACTTTTAGCAACTATTCTTAAGTTGTAATCTCTGGAAAGAAACGATCACAATACAAAATTGTTTTTCCGATCCAGCAGTTAATCAAACCATTCGATATTTTGCAGAGCGTTGTTGTCGAATAAACACATTTTCAACGTTTGCAGCAAATTTTCGAAAGTTTTAATCTCAGGTAAGAAATAGATACAATCTCATTTAATCCAAGAGTAAGAAACTGTCACAATCATATCAAAACTTGTGTCAGCATCGGGTTGGCTGGTGCATCTAAAAATGACTTCCTGTCATTTCTGAAACCTCGAAGTCGGGATTCTAATCAGATATTGCAGTGTTATTAGAATCCTTGATTGTTGCATATGTATGAATCCAATAAAATATACTTTTCTTCCATGATAATTCGATATAGAAAACATTAAAGGCAAATCAGCATAGAAAAATAAGTAAAATTTAAAAATGAAAATAAAATTCCTTAAGATAGAAGATATTGTGGGAAAAGAATATATTGCTTGTTACGGGAAAGGTCTAATCATTAATATTTTCATGACTCGAAATTCGCATATATTTTATTCATTTTTTTTTAAAAAAAATGTATTAATCACACTGATCTTCCATTTTACAACTATGTATGAGCGTACGGCGTCGAACAATTAATATCATAGCGATTATGATTTTAAGACATTTTTCTATCAGTTAAGGTGATATGATATCATGTTCGTCATCTGTTCTTTAAACTATTCCATAGATGCACGACAAAACTAGAGGGGTAACACATATACAAATGCAAAATGCATGTGGCTATATACAATAACGTATGAAAAAAATGTGCGACAGCAGTGAATCTATTTGCACGACAGTCTCACTTTTCGGTAGCGGTCATAGATTTCAACGTTTAAGGTTATCAAAAGTTCGCTTTTCGGAAAGGCCCCTGTCTTCGGTGGTTAATCGAAATATTAATACACGTATATTGGATTGCGCAATACAAGCAAAACTTTTAGGGCACGGATCGACGTCAAATGCCGCATAAACGCTATGGGTAAATATTGAATAAATCTACATTTGCAACGTTTAATGCAAAAGTTATTACTTTATACCACTTTAAAAGTGCATTATTTTAACTTTCACTCTTTTTATAGTCAGACAAAATAAATCCATACAATATAAATTCACTCGGATGTAGCGATATATACTTCGACCTCTCATTGAAAAATAGGACGAGGGTTGATCAGAAATTACGTAGATATTTTAATAACCTTACGCAGCTAAAATTTGTGTAATGTAAATTAGATCAGACTTTTTAGCTGTCCTAATCTTTATAGTTAGACAATATAGATGAACACGTATGTGGTGATATATTTCAAACCTCTCTTTGAAAAAAGGGATGAGGGTTGAGAAGAAATTTCAAAGATTTTCTTGATTACTTTACACTGCATCAAACCTTTAAAACATAAATTAGATCAAAGTGTTTCCGATTCGTTCAGCTATATTATGTCCGAGTTTGAAAAGTTTTCATGGTTTTTCAGAAAGTTTTATAAGACAAGCCCAGCGCACCATTTTATAGAATGTAGACACCGCCGTACTGGTGAGTAAAATTGAGTCTGGTATTTTTTCGATATTTTCCAAAAGATTTCCTCTTGTATAACATTGAAACGTAGTCTGCCATTAAATCCATCTTGGAAATGATGAAAGAAATCGGAAATTTCCCGCATAAAATTTTCTCTAGGAAAATGCGTGAAATATAGCCTACAATGCTTGACTAATGTTAGAACTTGAAATTATTGACATAAGTTGACCTTTATATAAGGAATAAATGACATATGAACACATTTGTCCTCGAGGAAAGACGTGCATTTACGAGTATCTTCGTTCAATTCCAGAGAGCTACATGGTACATAATAATTCAGTAGAGACGTTGTCGATTGGTTTAGTGACGCAGACAACAAAGGTTTCATACCGCCAAGGTGCAGTTACTGTTTTTTTCTCAACCCATTTTTCTGAATTATTTAAACTAGATGCATGTTACCAAAAAAGGCATAATCCTGTACTAGTGCGTTACTTAGGAAATAAAATAAATGCTACTCTGTAAACCTGCATACATGTATATGCATCCCACACCCTGAGAACAACCTCACGGTCATAGCCATGTTACAGAGATAGGTTGTGTATAATCACGATTATATGTTTAACTGTGTCATTAAAGGGGGTAAATAGTTATGATGCTATCGTTTAGGAACGCCTCTCGCTGTAAAGTAATTCTCGGTTGATGACCCCGGTGTAGCTGCTATAACGAGGCTTTCTTATATATGGTCAAATGTGCTATTTCCTCGTAAACCTCGGCTCTAAACAAAAAGAATGGATAGTTTCCGTAAGGTCCCCCCACTCTCTCTCTCTTCTTTTTTCTCTTATTTAATTGAGAAATGAATAGCCATAGTCAAATCTTCAAATGACCACCAGGGCAGTATCAAGAATACGTGAAGAAATGAAAGAAACTGCGAAGCTCTTTTCTGCACGATGACAACACAGATGAAGTCCATATAAGCCTGCTTTCCCATTTTACATTAAAAATAGAATGATTGAAAAAAAGACAAATAAAATAAGAATACAAAAGATAGATCACCGTCGTCTCGAACTCCTTACTTTAAGGGTAATTAAAGAGTAGAAAGAACAACCCTTGTTGTAACGGATGTAAATCATGTGGTGTGTAAATGTTATTTACCTTTAATTGTGAAAACTCTTTTCCCCACAAGTTCCTACCACTTTTTCTTCACTTCACTCATGATTCGGTAAAGTTACGCGTGGTTGACTCGACTGATAATTAAAATATTTTACGATCACCGAAATTGATGTTTTTGTTTATTTTAAAACCTTTATATTTACTCGAACGGTGAGGTAGGAATTTATTTGGACATACGTTTCATTTGTTTTAGTTAGCTCAATAGACAAAATCATTACAGACTAGTTCAAGTTCAAGGAAGTTTCGGATGACAATTTCAGTTGATAATTTTGTTAATGGCTTCAGGGCTAAAACATTGTGGAAAATGAAGAAATTGCTTGTTACAAGCAATTTCTCCAATGTCTACGATTTGTTTAAATGCTTTTTCTTTGGTGGCGTAAAATCCGGGATTGTGTGGGAATATGTATGATACATTCATTTAAACCCTATTTTTGTATAAGATAATGATGCGATTCTACCGTAAAGATTTTAACTTTGTGGAAACAACGACCCCATTCAGCCATCGTCAAAATAGCCTTTCAAAATATGTCATACGACAGGAGACGCGTGTCCATCGTGAATGGGCGAATGTTGATAAGTGCACCAGGGCGATACGAGCAGTTTTCGGATTGAAGGGTTAAAAGGTTTAACCCATTCCAACACAGCAAAATTTTAGACTGGTCCAACTTGAAAGAAGCTCCAGACGACATTTCAAGTTGATGGAATTTTGAATTTTTTCGTCTTTTTGGATAGAAAACATTGTGGATAATGAAGAAATTGCTTGATACAAGCAATTTCTTCATTTTCCACAATGTTTTCCAAAGTTTTTTTCATGAGGGGCGTAAAAGGGAGGGATTGAGTTGGAATGGGTTAAACATTGTTTAGAAACTGCTGGAAACAATGGTTATGTTCACTTGGATGTGTGATTGAAATAAAATCCCGTTCAAAGTGGAGCTGAGCCATGCAATGTACTTTTTTAAATCTTGATAAGAGGTGATGCCCGTTTCTACTCTAAAATGCAAAATGAATGATAGACCAATCAAATGATTCATTTAAACCTTAAACTCCAACATTGTTATTTTTCTTAGGCTGGCGACTAAAACGGCTTAACAACAGCTTATTCAGTCTTTATAGTTACGACGTTTAGGTCGTGTACAGCCCATTTTACATTTTTTATGTTACTGACCATAATTCTTGCAGATTTCAAAATTGTTCTATTCATTAATTCATACTATATGCATATTTTTTTTGAGACAATCTCCCAAAGTATGTCATTTTGCTGACGTCTTTGAGACAAAGTTGAGTAATGCGAAATGAAAAAAATGTATGGCTACGTCTACCTGAGTTAGTGGACTTTTGGCGAAATTATCAAGTGATGATTTAATATTTAGTTTCGTCTATCAAAATCGGGCGCTCTGATTGGTCGAAAAATATTATTCATAACTCCATGAACAAAATTTTGAGTAAGCAGCTATTTTGTATGCTTCCGCACAAAATAGTCCCATAAAAAAGGTATCAAAAGATTAAGGGTTTTTGCTTTTTTCGCTCGAAACTATTAAATTATAAGAAATGAAGAGAATATTTTTTTGTTTTCATGGAAGTATGAACCGAAGAACCTAATCACACAATGTATGAATCCGCTTCGCGAATCCGCTTCGCGAATTCATACAGTGTGATTAGGTTTTTCGGTTCATACCTCCACGAAAACAAAAAATATTCTCCTCATCTCTAAAACAAACCACCGAGAAGTCTCAATGACCCAACGGAAAGCCTAGAAGAAACGCTGTTCTATCTATAGATGGTTGACGTCTAATTCAAAGTTTGAATTTCAGACCTTGAACAAAAGCAAATATGAAGATAGAAGGCGCTGTTGCTGTCATCACGGGCGGTGCTAGAGGGCTCGGAAAAGCATACGCTGTGGCTCTTTTAAAACGGGGTGCCAGAGTAAGTATTGCTCAAAAGTATTGTCCCGACTTCATGATTAGCACGTTTTATCACCGAATGAATGAATGGTTGTATAACATTGTATCCCAA
Organism: Fragum fragum; assembly: GCA_946902895.1. Classification (NCBI taxonomy): domain Eukaryota; kingdom Metazoa; phylum Mollusca; class Bivalvia; order Cardiida; family Cardiidae; genus Fragum; species Fragum fragum. The sequence continues at coordinate 48,429,303 of OX336370.1, forward strand.
CATTAAGCCAAGATAAAACCATGGTAAAGTCAATGTAATTAAAGGAACAGAACAGGATAGAAAATATCCTTTATTACGTCTAAGTACGAAATATATGATATTAGAATAAAATCCTCTGGCAATTTCACAACAGAATGAAAGTGAGTTTTGAGTATGGCACAATTTGAGAGCTATCGATATTTTAGGGAAAGATGCTCTTTAATCAGGAATTGTAATTCAAAATATGAAATAGGGAATAGGCCTTAATAAGTTTTGTCAACTATAGCTCATTATATCTAAAGGGGCCAAATCATCACAACTAGAGTTCAATTGTTATATGATTGTTAAGCTATTGCAATTTTTTCGCGTTGTATTCGTGCATCTACAATTAATTTAATTCTTGTTTCGTCTATCAAGAATCAAGCGTATTGATTGGCTGATCTCTTTTTCATATTTCCGCGATTAAAACTTTGAGCACGCAATTATTTTGCATGCTTGCGTACAAGGTTGATCCATAAACCTTTTACTCAAAATTATACAATATTTGGCGTATTTTGATTGATCGCATGAAGGTATAAGAAAAGATTTTTTTTTTCATTGAGGTATGAACCTAAAAACTTATTCACTCTAATGTTTTGATTAAATTTAGATTCATATCTCATTAAAAACGTAAATGAGATTAAGTCCATACCTTAATGAAAAAAAATTCTCCTCGTGTCTTAAATGAATTAATTTTAGTGTCAGCATGATAATTGCATTCTTATTGATATAGTGTGATTAGATTTTCGTTTCATACGCCAATGAAAACACATTAACAACAAACAAAAAAAAAACTCTCTATTTTTTGCAAACAATTGCGGAATCTTTCAGAAAATCCATCTTGTCCACTGCTTATATTTGAGCCAATGCGTGACATTTCCAACAATAAAATATGTGCGCCAAGTAAAGACTCGGATCGGCCTGTGCATCTGTCAGAGTCTTCACTCTGCGTTCTGTAGATAGATACTGACCCAAAGCCTCTTCAAACAATCAGCGAATGTTCTAAGGGCTGTCCAGGGTGCTCAATGTGTGCGAGTCACGCACCTGCGAAATTGTTGGAAATGTCACGCACAGGCTCATTTTGTATTTGCTGAAGTTTCGTTTTAGGACATGGTCATATTTATGACACCGAAGCTCGAGGGGAATGTCAAACTTTCCGGAAGCCGGCTAGAAGCAACTTAAAGGTGTTAGAATGCTTATAGTGTAGTAACTTGGTATTATACCTATAAATGTCTAAATAAAATCTGGCCGCCTGATACGAACCGACAGAAAAGAACAACAACTCCGTATTAGGCTTGTACAAAAAAAGTCGCATTCATTGTGTACCTTTATACAAGGACTAGTTTCTTTTGTACTAACGTTCGTAAATGTGCCGATGGCGGGGTTTTTTTGTGTGTGGTTTTGTTTTTTTTTTTTTTTAATTTTTTTTCTTATTCATTTATTTTTAATTTCTTAATTACTTTCGGCAGATTTTCTTAATGTTGAGTCTGAAAAGGTATATAATAAAAGGAATATTGCAACAGTGAGTTTTTTAGTAATTGGTATCGTGTTCGAAAATCGTGTGTAGGTAGGTATCTTTTTTTGGATGAGACCGAAGGTCGAATTCAATAAAAGATACCTACAAAATTCTCGAACACGATAACACTTCTCTGTAATCCATTAACAAAATACTTACATACTATTCTCGAACACGATTAAACTTCGCTCTATTCAAATAACAAAATATCTACGTACGATTCTCGAACACGATAACAACAGCTATAAAAACACGCTTGTTACATTCGCTGTCTATCAAACGTAAACTTAATGACGTCATCAGTGTCTTGGCGTTGGCTGAGATGACGTTCAGTATCGCAAAATGAACGAAGACAGGGGCTTTAAAGTTCATTATTTGAATAATTTCCCTGCCCTTTCGGAGCCTTAACGGTAGCATATACAGATGATACGGTGAGTGATTTGATTTCTTTTAATGCACCGACAAGTTTGATGTCCCCATTTTCTCTAATTCGTTTATTTTAAGGTATGTGTCGCCGATATAAACGTCGAAGAAGGTTCCAACACTGAAAAGGAGTTGAAATCAACATATGGCCAAGATGCTGTGATGTTTGTGAAGTGTGATGTCACAAAGGATGAAGATTTCAAAAGTAATAAAAGACCGTAAAACGAATGTTTATCAAATACCGATCTTATTATATATAGAAACATTCAAGGAAATCTTTAATCTTCCTCTCCCTCTGACTTATTCGATTAAAAAATTCAATTTTGAGTAAATGGACCAAATAGAGGGTCCTTCCTGAGTATTAACTATACATTCTTTCATTTCGTGAAGAACAAATGCTATATTTTCATGAAATATCTTTCATTTCAAGAATAAAGGCCATACAGTCTTTCATTGCGTGAACTTCAAAAGCTATATTTTCACGAAATATCTTTCATTTCAAGAGCAAAAGAACGCTATATTTTCACGAGTAGTGGACTCACTCAGGAAATTATTCCTTTATTAGTTCACTTAATAAAATATAAATTGATCACACAATATCGTCGATTTAGACAGCTGTTAATCAGAATTATATAAATATCCCGTCTTTCTTACACATTACATACTTAGGTAACAAATCATTATTCAAGGAGGCTATAATGTATGGTATTTTGTAGTAAGATTGAATTCTGTGTGATAGAACACACTGTCGTTAGGGCGACAAATGTCTAGGCAGTGGCTTAAAAGATCAGAAATTTGTCGACATGTAATTCAAATTACGGAAATATGTAAGAAATCGGGAAAATGGCAAAATGGATAATTTTGGTATTATTTGTAAATGGAATGGAATGAGCGGACTGATCGAATTTTGAACGGATTTTGAATGAAGCGAATGATATATAATCGTATCGTATCTCTTTATAAAATCCCTGTATTGTTCTTTAAATAGTTTTGAAGGTTTACAATGACCAATTAAAAATTTCGAAATCTATGTCAGCAAATCGTGGAATGTTATCAGCGATGTGAATTAATCATTTCCTGTTCAATCCCTGGCTTTTACGTCCCTGTGGTTTTATACTCGAGAAAACATTATAGAAAAGAAGAATTTGTTTGTAATAAGGAATTTCTTCTTTTTCCACAATATTTTCTACCCTTCTAAATGATTATTTTTCAAATAAAATCGTCTTTGAATTGTCGTCTGCATACCTTTGAATTTGGACAGGTCTAAGTTTTTGCGAAACAGGAAAGGGTTAAGTCAAACATTTGTGTGAGCTGTTGGAATGATATGAATGGAATAGTAAAGGAGCGATTTCGAGTGAAATTTAGTGTAATAGGCGTCAATATCACGATTATTTTAAAACAATGGCGACCTAATCCTCGATACATCTTAAGTTAAAACAAAAAACAAAAAAATTAAAAAGAGAGTTTGAGCGATGATATATTTTTTATCAACTGCATCAATTATTTGTACTTTGTATATATTTATATATGTACATTTAGAATTAATTGTATGACTTAGAATGTATGAACGGTTGTAGTTATAATTTGTTAATAACTTATTCATTTAGACTTATTCAAGGCAGTAAATCAGAAGTTTTATAACATCACGATAATGGTAAACAACGCTGGAATTGTTTGTGAACCTCAACCGGAACTGACTCTTCAAGTAAATCTAGTAAGTAATATTCAATTCGATTCTTAATTAAACCAAATCAATGGACTGAAAGTCCCGAGAGCGGTTTTTTGGCTTATCAGAAGCTATGTTCAATAATGATGTCAACATGCCACCCATTTATGACCATGATAAGAGTCAGTAGAGGCACATACATACACAAAGTACATTTATCATTAATATGTTGTTTGTTAAACTGAAGATATATTCCCTTCATAACGAGTCACCAATGTGCCAAAAAAGAATCATAACATAGTTGAGCTCAAATCATCAAAGATGAAGACATAACAACAAAGTATTGAAACACGAACAAAGTCACAAACAGTTTCCACAGTTTATAGTGCTATAATGCTTCTCCTTTTATACGGAAAATAATGTTTATGCAAAATAACGAATAAACCCTTAAGTAATACTTGATGTAGAAGATTTTGTACTCCAGCGCCAACGATTACAGAGACTTCGTAAAGGTATTACATGTATCAAAGACAACGTCAGAAACGAATTAAATTAACTGAATTTAAAACATCGAAATGTTATCCCTTAATGACCATGTGAAAAAATATAAAAAATATTGAAAGGATTCACTGAAAATGAAATTTTTTGACGCTTACGCCCCTCAAGAAAACATACTGGAAAAATATTGTGTAAAATGAAAAATTCTTGCAACAATCAATTTCTCCATTTTCCACAATATTTTCTACCTAGCATAATGAAAAACAATCATCGCAACTCCTTTCAATTTTAACCAGTCTAAAATTTTGCCGCCTGGCAGTGGGTTAATGTTGTAAGCCAAGTTTAATGTTTGACCCGATTATTCTATTTTGCTTTTATCACAATATTTTGATTTACTTTATTTCATCGATGCTTGAAATTTTGGAATAATGTTGTAAATGTTAAAAGGACAAGGAAATCGAAACAACCATATCAAGATCCGTTTTGCAATGAGCGTTACTTTATTATTTCACATGAAGTACTACACGCACCTTTCAAAGGTACCGTTTGCATTCGAGAGGTGAAAGGGCGTTTGATTAGGTAGATTCTATACAGAGCTGTTACAATACTCTGTATATCTGCTGTAGCATACGAAGAGTGTAGGTGTAATCGCTGAAAACTGACCTAGATTCTACCTTTGAAGGGGAGTAAATAATTTCTCTCATTAGTAACAATTTATTAGACATCTCATCCTAAATATCTTAAGATAAAAGATTATCGAATTTTTAACCACTTTCAATGATATTTATGACAACAAAAAAGACTGTGAGCATATGACATGAAAGTAAGTTATTTTCTAAATCAGCGATGAAACAAAATGGAAGCGATCACGAAAATTTTCACGGCATTTTTTTTTTTTTTTTTTTTTTTCTTAGCATGCGTAGAAATGTGTGAAATTTTCATCCATGTAGCGTTCTCGTATTAACAAAACCGCTAAAAACAGAGAATTGAGTGTTCGAAGAACCCAGAAAATAAAGATTGTACCAACTTAGAATATTGCACAGATTTAGAGTATTTGCTAATATACTTCTGAACCTTAAAAGTAAACATGTCTTTAAAATAAGTCAATATATAACTCACTGGTAAAGTTTTCAAAGTTTCGGACAGAGCTTGTTACCCCTATGCCAGTAAGTCTCTAAATATAAGTAGTGATTTTTCTCAGGTGCTCTTCTGCAGTCGATTTCAACGGGTTTTGTTTGAACACTTTTTAACCCATTCCCACATAGTGCACACAGTGACGCCTCTAAACGCCTCTTCAATCTAAACCTTTGGAAAGCAGTATCACAAAAATGTTCCTCAGGGAACTGTTTAAGCACTATACATAATCACTCTAATTTTTAATATTACGGCAAAAAGGGGGACAAGGTGGCTTCATTCTCAATATAGCTTCTATTGCAGGTACCGTCTTTTGTAAATGTTGTTGCAAAACAGGAATGAGTTAAGCCACGGCTGTTAATGAATTTAATTTTCAAAATATTTTCTTTTTCTTGATAAAGGCATTTTTTCCGAAATATTGAAAATTAGAGTGATTATGTATAGTGCCTTTTGAAAACATTGTGGAAAATGAAGAAATTGCTTGTAACAAGCAATTTCTTCATTTTTCACAATATTTTCTATCCGAAAAGTTCAAAAATCTAAAATTTCATTAACTTTAAATTGTTGTCTGAAACTTCTTTGAATTTGGACCAGTCTAAAATTTATAATGTGTGAATGGGTTAGGGTTTTCCCCTTGGTAAGAAAAAGGCAAATCATTTCCAAATTTTGAAGGCAAAATGTAGTCGAATGTTTCTCCCTTTTTCATTTCGTTAAGTTGTTTCCGTTATTAAGATTATATTTTCTTGCTAAACCTTAAAATGATAAAATCTTTGCAAAGACTCGTTTATAGCTAGCAAAGGGTCAGCTTTGATTGCTTATGTTAACAAACAACATTTTAGGTCGTCTCAAAGTTCAACGAGTGCAAACTGCCACTGGATGCTTAAGCACTAAATCCATTGAATGCCTACACCATAAAAAGTAATTATTCTGCATTTGAGGAATATTGCAACCTCAGCCTGCGAGTTCATCTCCTGGGTATTCTTAGCTCATTTGAGCACTTCGTGTTAAAAATGACTCTGATCAGAGTCTTAAAAGAAGTTGCAGAAGACTATTTCAATTTGTTGAAAAAAAATCTCTCTAGGTAGAAAACAATGTGGAAAATGAAGAAATTGCTTGTAACAAGCAATTTCTTCATTTACCACATTGTTTTCCACAACTATTTTCTTAAGGGGCGTAAAACTAGGATTGTGTGGGAATGGGTTAATTCCTTGGCTACTTTAACCTCGTTTCTTTATCATTAAAACGTTTGATGAATCAAACAATGCTTTGCTAGCTTACAGTACCTTTCAGTACTTTAATTTCTCTCTTTTGGTATATAAAGGATATTAAAGACGTGGTCATGAAACACCTAATTTATTATATGAGACGCCGCCGTCATTGCGTAGCCGGGGCGCATCAGACTCCCAATCTTCAATCATGGGATGTCATGGGTTCGATCCCCGGCGGTGGAACAAATCTTTTCTGACATAAGTCTCTAACCAATGGGTGGATAATCGTAAACCTAAATGGGAAAGCAGCTGGAGGCTAGGAAAGGATGCAGTGTTAGTACCAGGAATCAATTGTTAGGTGCTCAAGCCGCCGCTATATGACTGAAATACCGTTAAAAGTGGCGCTAAACCCCATTCAATCAATCAATTAAACGAGACATCTGTAATCACGTGTAAACGAGGCTTTGTCTGCTTTCGATGACGAGTTTAATAAATTCAGAATTTTATGACCACGAATTCAATATTATGTTTAAAATACATAATTATATGTATTTATTATATGACCAAACTCGTGTGATAATTCGGTTAATTATAATAATAAATCGATTCAATATAAAGCCTCGTTTGTAAAATGATATCATTTGTAGCATATGTTTACGGTAACAAAAAGGCGTTGCTATAGGCAACAGCTCGCTTTACATCATCCGTGTAACATTAACCCTTTACTGTTTTTGTCTAAATTCAGAGAGGTATCAGACGACATTATAAAATAATTACAATTCAATTAGTAGCCATCCTATATATTGGAAAATATCGTGGAAAAGAGGAAGTTGATTGTCACAAATTACGTCATCGGCTTCCGCTTGCAATTCAGTCGTTAACGACATTTCCCGACATTAACATTCAACACCTCACCCGATAAATTCCGATGTCTTTAAAGTATAGAGCAGCAGTGGATTAAATCTATAGCAAACTTATTGGATTTAACACGAAGAAAGAACATTTCCTTGTGAAAATTACATTAATGAATTTTTGAAAATCAGATACATTTCCTTTATCAAATGTTCATGAAAATCTGTTCAAGAGCTGTATCAACCCATTCCCACACAATGACGCTTTTTGACGCCCGTCAAGAAAAACACTTTGGAAAACATTGTGTAAAATGAAGAAATTGCTTGTAACAAGCAATTTCTTCATTTAACACAATTTTTTTTCTACCCAGAAGGTTGAAAAAAAATCTCAAATTCTAGAAACTTTAAATTGTCGTCTGTAACTCCTTTCAATTCGGACCAGTCTAAAATTTTGTTGTCTGGTAATGGGCTTAAGTCGTTATCTAAAACTCGATATATTGTTTGTAGATGACTCGTTTAAAAACTCGGTCTTTCGTGGTTGCTCCGCTATATATTGAGAAGAGATTATTTGAATCTTGCGAAATCATTTGTTTTTTGTTGTTGTTTTTGCAGCTGGGGGTTATGAAAGGGACCGACCTCGCTATAGAACACATGCGAAAGGACAAAGGAGGGCAAGGTGGCCTCATTCTAAATATAGCTTCTATTGCAGGTACCGTCTTTTGTACATGTAAGAGTTTCTTAACTCTCGTCATGCTGAACACGGACTATTCCTGTTTTCGCAAGAGGTATAGACACATATGTGCAGCCTGATCTTTGTCTATACCACCTGCCTGTCTCTTTTAACCCTTACCTGTTCAATCCCTGGTTTTTACATCTCTGTGATTTTATACTGGAGAAAACATTGTGGAAAAACAAGGGTCTTTTTATGTACATTTGGACGTAAATAGAATTTCATATCAGTATAGACTCTTCGTATATCAGTGTATGCCGAACATGTAAGAAGAAAGTGAAATTCATCCTCAAATGTTACTTGTAACAAGCAAATTTTCACTTTTCACAATATTTTCTACCCTATTGAATGATTATTTTTCAAATAAAACCAATTTTATCATGTCGTTTGCAAATCCTTTGAATTTGGGTAGTTCTTAATTTTGCAAAACAGGAGTTGGTTCAGCAACAGTAGTTAACGAATTAAATTTTGAAAACAATAATTAACTAAGAATTAGTGCATCAAGTGCTATCGGCCCTTTGAATTCAATACAATTCTGTTTAGGATATTATTCAGCATGGCAAGGGTTAAGAAAAGAGTCAGATTGGGATATTTCTCTCATAGTCTGATTGTAAAAGGGCTTGCTATTGTCAGTACTGATTTCGTGTCGGGCACCTGACGTTTTTTGTTGATTTTTTTGTCGAAAAACTAAATAGGAGATAATTTTTGTTTCAGTGAAAGATCGATTTATCTTTTATTGAATGACCAACAAAAGCTATACTTTCACGAAGGGTTGAGCCATGAGTGAAAATATAGCTTTTGTTGTTCACAAATTGAAGAGAATATCTTACACAAAAATATTGTGTTTATTAAATACAAAAAAGGGAGATAAATTATATTTATTTCGTCCGAAATCTTTAAAAGTGCGTCATTACGCACGTGAATTACACGGAAACATGATGACGTCATTAGTATTTTAGGTTAGGCTTAGATTACAGTCAGTAGCTCGAAATGAACAAATACAGACCCCTGGGATGAATCTACACTAACAATGAGTTAAACATTTTCATCATTTGAAAGCATGCAAAATAGCTGCGTCATTGATTAAAAACGTAACAAAAGTAAAAGCTGTATGGAAAACAGTGAAAAAAAAAACGGACATCATTTTATCGATGGTCAGGCAAACAACGTTCACCCGACAAAAGCAGCAAATACTATAATAAATGTTTCATTTTTGATTGGAAATCCAGAAAAGATTTGAATGAAACCGAGAACATACCTTTTTGAATGTATACAATACTTTAAGCATATGTGTAATATTGTTTAATATAAGCGAAGTGTACATGTTTTTTTTAATTTTTTTTTCATTATTTCCACAGGTCTTTTTCCAGCGTTTTTCATGCCAGCATATTGTGCCACAAAACATGGGGTAGTTGGATTTACTCGAAGTTGGGCGGTAAGTGAATCAATCAAACGTTCGTTATTTTTGCTTGTACAGTCCACTCATCAGAGGTACGAAGGACTTGTCCATCGTAAAAAAAACTTGTTTAACCCTTTACTGTTTTCAAAATTTTAGACTTGTCTAAGTTCACCGCGATAGCAGACGACATCATAAAGTAAGTGCAATTTAAAAAATAGCCATCCAATATGACCAAAATAGAATGAAAAGAAAAGAATAAATTGCTAATATTGTTGAAATAGAATAACTTTCTTGTTACAAGCAAATTTTTCTTTTTCCACAATGCTTCTCAAGCATAGTATCACAAGAGCGTAAAAATCAGGGATTGTACGGGATTTGATTTACAAAAATGAAAATATTGTCAACAAACTACCATTTTACTTTTACGACTTCGTACTGTTGAAAGGTTTTTTATTTATGATGTAAATTCAAATAGGGTAAAAGCGGGTGTTAATATTCTCTTTCATATAATGGAGATGAGATGCAAACTCAGAATTTAAAGATATTGCAAAGAATCAGCGTTAAATTGACGTATTGCTGGCCCAGTCAACTGACCTCGAAGGCCCCGTCCACTGACCTCGCTGACCCCGTCCAATGACCTCGCAAACCTGTTTAAATACACTGCAGTTACGCCGTTTAAGTTTGCAAGCAAGCAAGCAAGCAAAAAAAAAAAAAATCACGTAAATATCTGCCAATGTCGGGCTTCAAAGTGCACTTCCGGCCTAATGAATTATTTGATTAGTCGATTGATTCTTTGATTCACAGTCACGATCCGTATCTAAATAAACAACCATGGCCAGTTTATTCGTTCATAAATGAGATATTGAACATTGTTGTTATAAAAGTCATCGATAGTGAATACACGAAACTCGCAATTTAGCAATCATATGTGACTACAGCTTAGATAAAACTGTAGTTATGACTTTCTGCCCGCAAACCAACGGTGAGCAACAATTTCTTTTTTAAATTTATTATTATCTTTATTTATATTTTTTTTTTTCAAAGGCTAACCCCTCAGTCAAGTCGTACGGCATTAGTTTTGCAGTCTTGTGTCCCGGCTTTACTGACACGGTATTGTTATCAGATGCCCTAGACGAAAGCAATTCTCTTCTTGTAACGTACAAGGAGAATAGAAGGGGCGTTGAAGACATGATAGAGGCATTTGGAATGATGAGGTAGGGTTTTAAGATTGTCTGTTTTCAGAAATAACCCAAGGTTTAGCTATAGATTTGCATTATCAGCTTTCAGGTAACAAAATTTAGACTGGTCCAAATTCAAAGATTTTGCAGACGACGATTTTTAGTTGATGACATACACAAAAAATGGTCCTATGAGGTAGAAAACATTAGTGATAATAAAGAAATTGATTGTAACACGCAGTTTCTTAATTTTCAACAACGTTTTCAAAAGCTTTTCCTTTGAGGGGGGGGGGATGCAAACACGCCTTTGAGTCAATGAAAACAAAACATTGATATTCTTTCCGGTTTTAACCAATTACCAAACGATAAAATTGTTGACTGATCCAAATTCACTGGGGTTGCAGACGACAATTTCAAGGGTGTGCAATCTTTAGATCTTTCAACTTTCTTGGTTTCTCGTTTTTTCATTTTACACATTTTCTCTTGTCTTGAGAGGCGTCAAAGAGTAAATCTGTGGGAATGAGTTAAAACAAGATATCTGTTCAAAGTTGAAGTTTGAGTACATTCTCAATCGAGTACGAAAACATTTTTAGAATCTCGGGCCCAGTTCATTAATTCAGTTCTTAGCTTCACTGTCATCTCCAACATTTACATGAACATGTAAGTAAATTGTAACAGCATCTCTTCTGTGATGACCATAACGTCGTGAGCTGTAGTTACGATGTCTAAGTCACCTGTACATTATTTTATGTTGTTTTTTCTTTTTTTTTTTTTTTTTTTCTTTTGCTCAGCATGCATTGATTGTACTTTTTTACAGAATTGACTCTGTAGTTGAGGCGTTCCTGGACATCGTGAATAAAGAAGAAAACAACGGAGCAGTCGTTACTGTAGACGAAAAGTCTAAGATCATATATAGATACACTGAAAACCCATATAAATTGTAGCTGTCTGATGTATAGTAAATGGCAGCTGCTAATCAAAGAACTTAAACCACTTTTAGACACATGTGCATCGAACATCAACATAAATATCATTGAAGATTGTTGGTATAATAACTTTTGATTACTTCTATACATATTTCCGAAAAGATTACCAAAAGATCAATGTTGACTGTTTAAGTGAAATCGCAGACTAAGTCGTTTTCTTCATATTTTACGTCATATATTTTTGTGAATGCAAATTCGTATTTTGGCTATGTAACACGATTTCCATAATTTTTGTAGAAAGATAATAAAATTATATTAAACGTGTGTATAATTATTTTGAGGTATGATGTCCAAGTATTGAACACATCATATTATTAGTTATACGGTTTCTTGCCGGGGTATAATTATGACGATTTATTCCCGGCTAGAGAAAAATGACATTGTTTTCTCGAGCCGGGAATAAATCCTCATATAACCAGGCAAGAAATCGTATAATGAGTTTATTATACCACGATGATTGAGCATAAATTTCCATCCGGTTACCAATATAGGGCTTCCATGGATATCAATTGAAAGGTTAGTATAGAAATTGTGTGCCAAATGTCCGATTAAAGGGAGGTATCGATGTTTCTGAAACTTACATAAGTAAAAAAATTACCAAGTGCCGAAAAATAAACTCAAACGAACATTTGATATTTAAGTTAGGTCAGGTATTGTCTTGGTGGTAATCTAATAGACCTAAAGTGGCTTTTTGTAGTTATATCGGAAAGGTTCAGCGGAATCCAGGTTATTTTTAGATATCACGGAATTCGGCTGTCGACATCGAATGACCTCAGTAGTAGAGTATACTGGCCAGCTGCCTTTGTTGTTCGTGTTCATTTGCACTTATTGACCCTGTCCTAGATCTAGGTCATCCCTAACCTTGACCTAGATAAGTCCCATCCCTGAACTATTGACCTAGATAATGGGGTTCAAAAGCCCATTAATCATCGTCTTATCTGATTATAAGTGTCAAAGTTAATGACCCGTTTCCGAACATCAAAGGCTTTGCGGCGCCAGTTGTCTGGGAACGTGACTTTAAAATGTCATTAATCATGATCATATCTAATTGAAGTGTCAAAGTTAATGAGCCGTTTCCGGACATCAAAGGCATTTACGGCGCCAGTTGTCTTGCAATGAGATTTTAAAACCGCGTGGTATGTCATTAATCATGATCATATCTAATTGAAATGTCAAAGTTAATGAGCCATTCCCGGAAATCATTATGATTAATGTTCCACAGTAGAACAACGGTGCGAGTTGACCCGAAACGTGACTTGAAAAAGGGCGGGAATGCTTTTAATTATTGCCATATGTGACTATTCAATCACACATCATCGTCAATCATTCTTATCTAATTCAAAATCCACCAATCAGCGTAGCAGTATCATGCTAGAATCATATAAAATCGAAAGATCTCTCATATTTGTTCAAACAAACTTACTTGGCGATACAATATTACCAGGATTTTGCTCAAATCAGAGAGACATTGTGATGGAACCAACATACGATCAGTTTTGTGTTTTAATGAAAGTCCGTGGGAAGTTTGGCTACGGAAAGAGCGTTTCTCTTAATCAGTGGAATGAAGAAATATACTTACATATCAACGATGATTCGAAATGTTGGATTAACGGCGTATTTGATAAAACACAAGCGAAAAGTCTATCAATGAAGTGGACTGATGCTCTGATATTGAAGCAACATTTGGATGACTTGGATTCCTACGCAAAGCATTTTGAAAGTGGTCAGGTAAGACATTGCTTCACTTCATTATCATTTATCGTTATTATCTTTGTCTTGTAACTTTTTAAATATCTACCTAATGTGAGACTAAGATTGTTTCGTTGAAATAAAGGTCAGTGTGAAGTTTTATTATATCAAATGATTTTTTTTTCAGTATTTGAAGACATCTCCAAATGAAACAGAACTGGACGGAAAGTTAACCCACAAATCAACTGTGGATGACGTACCAACTAATGCAGTTTCATACAATAACAAGGGAATATCAAAATACGAGGGTGGTCTTCGACGAATTCAAACAAATTATCGTCATCATCCATATTGAAGCGCAACAGACCGTATGAAACATTGATGTTCATATAATTCGAACAGAACTATGGCACAAAGACAGTTAGATGTGTTGAATTCAGAGGAATTTGCTGACGTCGTAATTTTGAACTCTGAAGTGATATGTACATTAAATAAACAGTTTTCTCTTGTCGTGAAAAAACATAACAGTTCCATTTATATTTTATTAAGAAGTGGAACAAAGTGTTTTAAGTTGCCATTGGATATTTTCAATCTCGTGTGCAATTCTCAAGTCAGTGTTGCATTTATCAAAAACTGGTTAGAAAGTCACCATGACAGATAAAAGTATGTGTTGTCATTGCGGTTTGCTGTTCGATTCGGAAGATGGTTGTATAGATCACGAGAGCACAGACCACGAGAATGACCTGTGTTTTCACCAGAATTTTTTAGAAAGCGAAGACTGTGCTGTGTGTAATCCCTACCTTGAAATGAATGAAAACAATTTTAGAGGATTTATCGATGAGAACTGTAGTCAATACCATTTCAAAATGGAAGACTTGTATCATTGTGAAACATGTTCGCCACATTGGCCGTATTGTACAATATGTTGTGAATACTATCCATTTTCCGTATGACATTGTGATTTTATTGAAAAATACAGACTTTATTAGATTTTGATCATTGTATTGAGAGCTGTTATCCCATTCGCATCGGAAATCATGAGTAAGGAAATTTCCGATTCTGTATGCGAGCAAAACGATGGCAATATGAGTATGATATGTGAGGCTGCTACCTCAGAAATCTTGAGCTTAGACGAGGAACTTTTTATAAGAGGAAATACTCTTAAACAACATCTACGCAACATAAAAAAGTTCGCTATTGTAATCATATGCGTTTCAATTTGCGCAACCCCAGGCTTTGTCATCCTAGCACAAAGAGATGGACTACACTGCGCTTCCCAAACGATGAACGTAGAATTGAAACCGGAGTTGAACGTATCTGCCTGTGTATTTACGAAACAGTTTTATTTAAGAGACAACATTTACGCGACAGTGTGCAATCAGGATGGATACGTATTTCTTGATGTGAGGCAGTTTGTGAATGGTACGGCGACCATCATCGGGGTCGATTTAAGCATTTGGCAGTGGTTAAACCTAAAACAATTGTCACCAAACATTGATTCTGCCATCTCTGAAGCTCGAACGTATTGGAAGAATCTCAAAAGGTATAGGGGGTAAAACGGCGGATACTATAGTGAATTTGGACAAAAATATGGACGTGACGTTATTGGAATCCTACTTCGACTTTTACTACGCGAAATCCATTAGGGATAATATGTTTACAGTTTTCAAACAGAAGTGTCACGGATGCCTGCTTGACAGTTTATCACAAACGGACCATACATGCTTGTCACTTACAAAGAAAGAACAGTTACATTTGTATTTTGAAGAGATATTACAAATCGTTGACGAAAGTGATGTGCTGAGGAAATGGGATTCATCCGTGTCATCTTGCGAAGACAAGGCTCTTGTTAATATGTATAGACTAAAGATTTTTTGTCGCGATTGGCGAGAGACTGACATGAAAAATTCTGCATGGAAATCTAAAATGATTCGATTGACGATGCAATTGTTACACTTGGAAACCAGGGAACTTTTTTAATATTTGATCACCATTTTGGATGTACATACAGTATACTGTGTTGTGTAATTGTATTTTAAATGAAGTTGCTTTTTTTATGATAGTATTTATGTATAGAAATATTCGGAACACATTAAAGTATGCTTTGAACTAACTTGTTTTTTGTCTCTTTTTTTAAATCGCCAAGACGGTATATGTTAAGACCTAGCTTTGACGTCCGTAATAGAACGAAATTTGTAAAAACATTAAGGAAAAGGAAAAATGATGAAATATACATATTTATCCTTTTTTCTCAATATTTTCTGTTTTATACGGAATATATTTTCCGTTTTTTTTTTTTTTTTTTTTTTGATTGAACCATTTCTAATTTCCACACAATCACGAGATGTCACCCATTCGATTTAAAGCGTTATACGATTTATGCCTTTCTTCGACTCTCTCCAAAATAACCTTGACCCGCTTCATACTAAGACCAAATTACAGCGTCTCGAGTAGATATAGTTTCGGAAAATAATTTCAGAAAAGAGAAAAAAAAAATTTTTGAAAACCAATTATTTTTCTCTTTTCTCTCAATATTTTCTGCACATAGACCGAGATTAATCGAAATGTTATCTCGAAAGAACTGGAAAATGGTTGAAAACTGCGTCAAACAATGGCCATAAATTATCATTTCATCGATGTAAACATAGGGTATTGAAATGAACAACAATTGATAATCAGATACTACACTACATTTTTTATTATCATTTTTAAGCTTATTTTACAATATATAGTACACACATACAAATGAACGACTATTTAAAACATTGGTAATATTTTAGTATTTTTTCAATACTTTACACACGCACATAGATATAAAAAAATTATTTACAACATATATGTTCTTTTTTTTTTTTTTTTTTTTTCTAACCATATTTCACAAACATACAAATCTTTATAGCAATGATGATAAAGAACAACACGTCTGATTATAAGCATATTCCTTTGAAACACATTCTGGAAATGCCGTTGATATCTTATTAACGATATACTCGTCATTAACGTTAAGATCCGAATTAAACATGTTAATAAAGTCGTCTAAGGAAATTCCACATAGTCTTTGATGCAAATACAAAAGACAATAAAGTCCACACACGGCCGAGTCGTTGCTTTGAAGTTGTTTTGTGTTAAAGTCCAAGGTTTCTGACATTTCATTTAGCCATCTCGAAATAACAGCGCTATTTTCCGCGGGAGGCCTCCCATAACTGTCGAAGAATTCTACATGTCCTCGTCCATTATCGTAAATAGCGCACCAGTGTTGTCCAGGATCGAAATGTTTATCCGTATTCACAATAAGTCCATACGGATGTTTGAATTGACGAGTAGGGATGCGGTCGGAGGGAAACACCCCCATGACACGACCTGCCAGTATTTCGTCGCTCTCGATGCAGCATTCTAACTGCGACGTATTCATGATTGAAGTATAACGCTTCTTTCGTTCGTAAGTTCCATATAGCCCGGTTCTTCCGAATATACGATGCAGCTCATTGGTTCTGAAAAAAGAAAGAATATTTTAATGAAAAAAGGTAGAAACTTCTATAAACATTTGTGAAAATAGAATCTTTTGCAATTTTCGCAGACACGCGAGAAAAATAAAAAAAATATTCACCTGTAAGTACTGTGCCGAACTGGACAGCCAAGCGTGAATTTCCATTCTTCACCAAGGATAGGTACTCGCCGTGATGCGAGAAGTTGGGCTCCGACTGAAAAGCGAATAAGGTGCTTCCGCTTTTAAAATGAGCTAAATCGAGGGCAAACCCTTCATCCTGTCTCCATTTACCGAAGCTCTGCAACAAGTTTGTGTAGGCCCTTGTGCAAGCGGTGCTGGTCGCGGAAAACTTCGTTTTGATCGGATTTCCCCCGACTGGAAGACCGTCGTTGTAAATGGCGATTTGAGTGATGTCGCAATTCTCGAAATTGAAGGGATTTGTCGTATAGTCCCCGTTGAGTGCCTTGCTTTTCACGAACCCAACTATTACTCTCTCTGGCTTTTTCCCCTGAAACACGTTCTCCCAGTTAAAAGAACTACTTCCAGTGGCGATGGTCTGTACACGAACTTCCTTTTTGGTGTAAGGATAAAGAGCATTGTTCTTTTCTAACATTTTGGCTTGTCCATAGCTGACTGCCGAATTCAACCTGACCTTCCTTGCTATGACGTAAATGTCTTGTATGTTTATTTTAAACTCTGTTGAGTTATCAGCGGCAAGGAGCGCAAAAGTCGCAGGGTTTCTGTAGAACTTGATTTTAACGTCCACTTGGTTCAAAAGGTATCGATCCATGTCACACAAGTCATGAAAGATGGGTCCTTGCAAATCTAGCGTTTTCGATGTAGCGACCCATTTGGCTCTAACGTATAAGCCGCTATTATTACCGGATGGATCCGTGTCACCCGGTGCATCCTTGTCGTCTATGCTCCATCCCTGGGTCTTTAATTGACTCGATAATGCATCACCTCCGTATTTCAGCAACGTAGGGATATAGGCTCTGTACGGATTGTAATTGCAGGTGATTGTGGCTTTATTTTGCAAAGTCAATTCAACCGTGGAAAACAAACTTTGCAAAAACAAATTCGAGGGGCCCACTTTCTCCCCCGCAAGATCAGTCCCATCAGATTTCACCACATTCAGTTTCACGTAAATCTGCGAATTTTTCAGATCTAGGTAGTCTAACGAGTTCTGAACTCCAGTGGTCCATCCGATGACACTTGCGATATAGGTCGAACTTCTTCGTCGTAAAACTCGGTCACGCTCGTTTGAGTACTCGGCAAATCAAATAGTCCCAATTCAGACACGAGTCCTTCTTTGAATTCTTGTTCGTTGAACACCGACATATTTATTTCTGATCAAATATATCTTTCTTCCGAATAACTTCTACTTTGGTCTTTTTAGAAATTCCTTTCGAAGCGACTGCACGCTTGCGTTTCTTTCGATGATCGCTGACCGATTGAACTGCTTTCTCAACGTCTCTGGGATTTATATCTTGCCGTTCAAGCTCCGACTTTGCCTGCGCCGCAGTTTGTTCAGACGGCAAGACCGCTTTGATGGTATGGATGACTGGAATCACGCGGGGTCTCCTACCTCTGCCCGACTGATTAAATGTGTTTTTTCCGCTGTTCACTTTTTGAAAGAATTCCAACCAGGTTTGTGGATTAGGAACGTAAAGTTTCATGTTTCAATAAAACGGATAACGTTTCAAGTGGAGTGTCAGCCTCACTGGTTTAGCTAGTTCTGATGCATCAGCGTCATCTTCTCGCTCTATATATATTTTGAATTCACGAAGTTCCTTTCTTCTCAAGGGAACGTAATAAGGATTGTCAATGATATAGTCCCATTCACTTTTTTTGTTCTTTTCTAAACGTCTTAGTAAAGGTCTTTCTTCGCCTTTTACGATGCTTTCACCGCAAATATCAGAGTAAATGTACAGTCCATCGGTAGATTTCGACTTTGTCTTTTCATTGGCGTGAAATTGCACGAGTGCTACTTTCCATATCCCGTCCAAATACAGCGGTAATTTCAAATGAACTTTGAAATTGAACGTTTTGTTATCCGGAAAATAAATATCGCTTTCTTCACTATTCACATAGATATACTCTTCACTACTCATGATTTCCCGAACATGCGAACTACTGGCTTCAGCAATAACGGCAACAAGTCACTATGTTTCTTGAGTAAACGGCGCTGTTGCTGTGGAGTGAGATCTTTTGAAACCATACGTCGAATGACTGTACTCTCAGATTTCAATTTCCTTTTATCTCTGTTATGAATAGGGCATGTACCGAATAAGACGTTATAGATAGCTTCCAACACGGCTTTCAGTTGCTTTTCCGTTAAGCTATTCAGCAGAACTTTTCTTTGTTTATCCGTAGATTGTGTCAGTACATCGAATAACGTCAAGAATTTTCGAACCATTCTGCAAGACCTGAGATAACCCTATGAAGCTAGGGTTTGCGAATCAACGTCCTTTAAACTTTTCAAGTCTTCTTCACTAATCCAACTGTCAAACTTAGGAGCCCATCCCTTCCATCGAACGAGAAATTCCTTTTTCCTTCCCCGACGTCTTGATTTAATCACCTTATCAACGAGATACGATTCTTGTTCGTAGGCTTTAATCAATTGATTCTGATAAAAGGTTCCGCTGACGATTTCTCCAGCATAATCCTTTAATCGGTACTGCGGTATATTCTCGGTCATTAGACGAGTATTTATCACGAATAACTCGCGAGAAAATCTTTCGTCGTACTCTTTCTGGAAAGGTCGCTTTATGAAGGATACTCGCACTAAATCACCGACTTTGAATTTGTATGGTTTAGATTTGGCTTCCATTTTGTTGGTTTTGGGATTCGAATACTGTAATTTCCATAATTCCACGGAATCGTTACTTTTGACACTCGCGGGCGATCTCTTAATAGATCGATGGTAAGTCCTATTGTAATTCGCCGTAATATCCGAAAGAATGTCAATCCATCGAGGACTTT
Organism: Fragum fragum; assembly: GCA_946902895.1. NCBI lineage: Eukaryota > Metazoa > Mollusca > Bivalvia > Cardiida > Cardiidae > Fragum > Fragum fragum. Next base: position 48,449,071 of record OX336370.1, read on the forward strand.
GGGAATGAGTTATGTAACGAATAATTCGCGATTTGACAGTCTTGATAGCTCTCTCCGCGAAAGATGCTTTCACTACATTCTGAGTGACGAAGTAGTTCACGCCTTCATCTTTAAAGTACTGTTTTACGTTCTTATTTACAAATTCCGTCCCCTTGTCACTTCTGATGTTCGTGGGTTTTCTACGACCAGCAAATATTTCCGCGAACGCACTTTTCATTTCTTTACCGGTTCTAGTGCGAAGAGGCACTGTCCAAACATATTTTGACAAAATGTCAATAGCCAAGAGGAAATAAGCGAACCCGTCATTGTCTTTTTTGTAATATTCCATGTTAGCAACATCAACATCCCACTGATAATCCACGTACGGAGCAACAACTCTGCGACGTTTGAATTTTGTGCGTTCTTCTCTGTGTACGGCATAGTCTTCTTGTTTCAACAACCAGTTCCTTATTTTGGCTTTTCCAAGAACAAACTTGCCTTCTTTTCTCACGGCTCTGTATAGTTTGTCAACTCCCCCGAAAGCAGCGGCATGTTTTGGGTCATAATATATGCTCGCGAGATAATCTTCGTGCTTCAAAGTTTTAGCCATTTCACCCGTTTGTTCTCAGCAAGTCCTCGCACCTTGCGTTTCCGATCCTTTTTGTCTTCTTTTAACGGCCGTGTTCCAGGTGGAGGAGGGATATCGTTTCGTTCCGAAGTTCCCTGACCCACTTGTAGTCGTCTAGCAGCTTTTAGCAGACTTCGAGGAACGTTTATCTTTTCCAATAACACCTCGAACTGTTTCAGTCCGGATGGTTGAAAGTTTTTGTAATCTTTTAACTGAACTTTTACGAGATCGAAGATGTTAGAGTCTGGAATTTCCTCTCCGAAAATAGTCACTTCTCCTTTTTCGTTCCAAGAAATGTGAGGTTGCACAAAAAATAATAACACGCGCGCTCGAGCTTGCAAAGGTTTCGGAAACAGAGCAATTAATCCATCACTATCTCTATTGGTTTGATTGTCATTCGATACAGTCACCTCACTCGATGTATTTGACCCACTGATTGGTGTTGGATCGACGTTGTTATCTGGTGTGGTTAAAAGCCGTTGGTATCTGTCATACGGCACCAAGACTAATTTCTGCATGTTGATTCGATTCTAACTTACTTATGTATGTTTGTTATTTACTGAAACCAAATCCTTTTATTTGGGTTGGTACACGATTGTATCTTCATCCGGGAACACGTTGGTTCTAACTCTGTGCGATTCTTCCCCCGATGGTGAAAAGTCCAACACTAAATAGCCATAAGGTTTGGACGTCGCGTCTTTAAAAGCTTTCATGATAAAAGACCCTTTACCCAAAAAGGCTTGGCGGGTTAAACACTGTAGCTGAGACACGTCCCTCGGGTTCTTCATTAAAACTAGAATATGCGTGTTCAAGTTTATGGTTCGACTGTGTTTACCTTTACAGTACAGGTTCTGATTCAAATACAACACGCTTAAATGACGATGACTCATCCCTTTCACGAATAAATTTTCCATGTCTGCTGATGACGTCACACTACTCATCAAATCATCCAATATAACCAGATTACACTCTTTGTCGCTAGACAAACTACACAACTCCTCATCACTCGGCAATCCATTATGAAACGTTATGAATGGCAGTTCCTTTTCCATGACTTCGAATAATGGCTGCCAGAAAGCATAGCAATAAAGCACTCGTTCGGGCGGATTGAGAAACATGTCGTTTTTGTGACGTAAGAGACGAAACACCCACGTCGTTTTCCCGCTGCATGTTGCTCCAGAGACAGAAATAGAGGTACTTTCGGGAAATGGATACATGTCGGTAATGAAGCCAAACGTTTTATGCAGCTCGTGTTTATAAAGAATTAGTTTTCGAAATTATTGGCAAGCATGTCAATCAGTTCTTGGTCATCAATTTCTGTGGATGGAACAGGGCATAATGTAATATTCAAAGGTTCTGTATGAATTCCGTCATCCAACACCTTTCTCTTGCAGTACAGGTACGAAAACCCTCGCCTCTCTTGATCGTAGGTAAACACGCAGTTATCTCGAACACGGAAACCTCGATTGAGACCACTTTGGGGTTTGTGGTTCTTAAGTACGCTTCGAAATTTAGCCATCGGAGCTTTGAGGTGACGTTTGCTCACACCTTTAGAACTGAACTTATATTCATGTATAACCCTCGCATGTTGATTGCACCGCTTCATTTTCAATTTGAGACTCCTTCTTAACAATCGTTTCGCTACACGTTTAGTCACCGAGGGTGGGATAATCTTTGTTTTTCGAACAATATACGTTTTACTGCACAGCCCGATGATTTCCTCGCCCTGATATTCTAACTTGAACAAACCCGGAGTACGCTTGTCGTAGTTGGCATGTTTAGTACAACACGTACGTGGAAACCAATGGAAATTAGCATCGGCCTCTATGTCGATATCCGAACAAAACCCATTCAAACCCTTTGAATACCTTTCTTTCATTTCGGGTTTGATCACCTCTGCCAAAGAGTTTCCAGATATAGCCATGTACGCTGAGTCTGTATCCATCTCACAATATTCATAATTTGTTCGGTCAACATACACATCCATAAAATCGTAGTAGAATTCCAGCATGCGAAGTTTCGCATACTGGAGGATAAAATACCCGAGTTGAATGGGTAAATCCAACTTGATCTTACGTTTGGCCATTTCTACCTCGTAATATTGTTCTTCGGAATCTAAACATTCCAGCCTTCGAAATAAAGGGTCGTTCACCTTGAGACAAGTCTCGTTTTCACCCTGAACGTATTGTATATTACGATGTTTTGTTTTGTCCATAATCAGGGAACCGTAGCCAGAGTTACCAATCACCTTCATGGAGTCTGCTATAATGGCCGTATCCGGGTTGGCGTCACCCTGACGGCGGGCATCGCTGACTTCTCGAACGAAATCTTGGAAACATCGTTGACCTTGAAATTCCACCTGCTGGTAAACCTCAGTAACGAGCATGCCATGATTAAGGTACCACTGAAGAAGAGGTGTGGCAATTAACATCTGCTTTCCTTTCATACCACCAACCAACAACCGTCTGGATACCTTTGATAAGTTGTGTGAATCAATATGGCGCTGCATGTGGTTGCCAATGGCATGAAATGGTATCTCCGTTGTGCAAAACAATGGAGACATTTCTTCAAAGTACTGGTATGGCGACAATGATGGGTGCTGAAAGTGGTTCGGCCATTGCCCTGGAACATGTATGTCAACTTCAACCATGCCAAACAACTCTCCATTGGAAACACCTTCGAGGATCACATCTTTCGTGATTTTACCTTTGTATTTCTGAAAGAAACCAGGACGAGTGGAATTGATGAAATCGTAGATTGCGGGATTTTGCTGACAATACTGACGAAACTGACATTCCCACATTTCAATCACGCGATGTTCTCTATTCAGGAAGGTTGTGGTCTCGAGCGTGCGTTTAAACTTGAGGAGTCTTGTTGCTTTCCATTTCTCGTCTTGAATCCCTTTGGTGACTTCACATTGATGACCATGCCAGTAACAGCCGTGAAACTGAAACACGGTAGCTTTATCCTCCGGACTTTCGGCTGGAGCATAACCATCTACTGGATATTTTCCAATAATCACCTCACGTCCAGTGTTCAATTTATGTTGAATCTTGATACCCTGTTTATGTATCAGCCAATCCATCCAGTAATAAGCAGCCATATATTTGTCACGTATTTCTGGTCTGAAGTCGTTGACTTGCAGACGTCGTACGAAAGGACCGATGGGCATAGGCTGACCGATAGCCTGAAGGTAGAGGGCATTGGCGTCGAAACCAAGAATTGAACGACAAAGTTTTTGTCCCCTTATAAATGTTTGACCGGCGCAGTGATGTCGGGTGAAGATAATGCTGGGACCACCTATGATGTTTTGTTTGATGGTTTGGTATAAATCGCTATTCTTTTGATCAAATAAGGCAAAGTTAGCGTGTTGCTTTTGCGCTGACCTGAACAGCAGTTGTCTTGCTAGACCCGGAACTGAAATGGCAGTTTTGAAGACATCGATACCTTTACGAAAGTAGAATGACTGAAACCGTTCCACAGCAATGACGAAAGGTCCTTCATCGAGGTTGTTGTACCAAACGAGAAAGTCGCGAAAGGTTGACATTTTTTTCTCATCCCAAGCTTTCTGACAGAATCGATAGTCGTCCTCGCTGATGTTACAACCTTTCAGGGCACTATAAAAGTCTTGGTGCTCTGGCAAGGATGTAAACTGTAACTTTTCGACGTTGTCAAACCATTCGTAACAAAAAAATCCTTTCGCCTCTTCAACGCCATAAGCCTTCAAAAAACCCGCATACGAAGATCCACCCGCGAGAAATTGAGACATATCAAGAAATTTCAGTTGATCCGAAGCAATACAGGCATATGCATTACATTTCTTGACAACGAAGGTACCCTTTTGTTCGGTGTCTTGCATATTGAGATGTCTTGCTATATATTTTTTAATCAAATTCAAATCATACTTTGCAGAGTTAAAGCCCAAAACAGGAACCTGCCACATGTATCCTTCAAACTGACCATATATTTTTTTAAGGGGATGAGACTTTTCACCATCAGTATGTTGTCCATCTTCTCTTTCTTCGTCATCTCCATCTTCTTGGTCCACGTCAAGAAAAGCGTTTTCGTTTTCATCAATAACGTTGTTGATTTCAGTTTGTCTCAATCGCTCGTCAATGGCTTCCAATACCCAACCCCACTTTTCTTCAGCCAATTCGTAGACCCTGTTGGCAATATCTTTCATTACACCCACCATTTTTCGCACTAGAACATTCTGATCTTCTTCTACGATACAACAGGGATCAGTGTATCCGTCTACGTTACTTGAAAGGGATACAGAGACCGGGACATGCTTCTGAGTCCATGAAAGCATGGACGTAGGCTGTTCATCGATCTTTTGCAACATAGCTTCAAAGTCGTAGCAAATGAACCACGGAAAATTGCGATCATCTTCCGGGACGTGGATATCATACTGCTCCAGTTTCTCAAATATGGATTGAGACATTTGATAAAATCCACCTGGGTAGACAAACTTTGTTTTATTTGCGCAAGATTGCTGATGACGGTGAAGATCACTTGGTTGTTTGAAAATACGATCACAGGTCGTGCATTGGTATTTCTGTGCAAACATGGAAAAATTGCGAATGTACGATAGATGATTTTCGCACAAGTTGACATACATGCACGTTTCGTATTTGCCTCGTGATTTGTAGATACATCGTGCGAATCCATCTTCCATCAGGCTGTAAACTTCCAGATTCACATTGAATAAAGCTTCAAATGCAGGGAATTCTTCAAATCGCAGGCCATTAAAAGCTCTTGCCGGATAGTTGGACCATTTTCTGTACAAATCTAATGTAGGACCTTCGAGGGATTTGATGTCATATCCTTGATGTAATGCCAAGCATCGAAATGCACACAGATTGTCTGTGTATTCTTGACCCGTTTGTCGATTAATAACCAACGGATATATGCTTTGTTTCCTCAGAAGGTATGCTGGCAAACGACCTTGGCCGATTGGGTAGTTGGTTGAGTACACGATAAAGTGCACGTTGGTCACCAAAACAGGTATCCACTTAGTATCGGGTCTTTGTCGCAACAGTTCCGCCAGAATGTCCATTCTGTGTAAACGAAAACGAAGACGATTAAGATCAGCTCTCTTAGATATGTAAAATGGACGCTCAAATATCCCGTTGTTGTTGTAAGGGACGAAATATCGATATTGCCCCGTTTCTCAGTGCTGCAATATGGAGCCAAACACGATATTTAAACGAAATGCTCGTTGCTCTCTCGCGTAAATGTCACTTGCAAAACCCATGAGTTGGACGAGTGTGACATCATTGTCTAACGGAAAATTGTAAATAGAGCGAACGGGTCCCTGGTTGTGAGGTTCCAAAATCAGAGGTGCATTGGCTTCGTACACTTCGCGGAGACCCTCGTCCTCTCCTTGTCGAAACCAAGGGGCGTTAATATTACTCCAGGGTCTTGCTTGCAGTGAACCCCCAATCTGAAAGTGTTCTCTCATTCCGTGCAAATATAAATCGTGGCGGTTGTGAAACACGTGTGTACATCGTCGACATCTATACTGACACGGAGATGCTGATAACTTCGGTTCCTTTGGCTTTGATTTTGTTGACAATGGTGTACTAACTTCCTTTCGTTTAACAGGTTGTTTATCGTGCCACGTTAAATGTCGCTTAAGCCCATATGCTGACGCACATCGCTTGTTGCACTTGGAGCAGACATGATCGGCCCCGAAACAGTTTTTCTCGTGTCGTGTTTTAGCACTGGCGTAGCTAAATTCTTTTGAACATATCGAACACGCATGTTTTAACCCATTGTGTATCGCTTTGATATGATCTCGTAAACTCGATTTGGTAGCATAGGTCTTTTGACAGATATCGCACTGGAATTTAGGTGTTGTCTCAGGTTCGTCTTCCTGAAAAGAAAGAAAAATCATAAAGCATGTTTTCAATTGAGTTGAAAAGGGGAAACATTAGAGAGTTGTAGAATATTGCTATGACACCTTTACAGGGTAAAAATACTTACCACAGAATTTCCATTTAGGAAGTCGATCTGTCTGTGCAATTCTTCGTGTTCGCTCAATTCATGACGGTCCTTGTAAAATACGCCGCAAAATTTACATGGCCTCGACATCTGAAATTTCAAAAGAAAGATTTATTACTAGATAACACATACATCGTCGCGAGATAATTATCAAAATGGTGTAAACACACTTATATGTCATGTTAAAGACTAAACGTGTGCTATATGTTAACAAGGATTTGAAATTCAAGAGAAAAGAAATCGGTGTGGTACTTTAAGTACGCCATACACACATTAGAAGATTACGCGTGAAGCGTAAAACGTGGGAAAAATAGCCAGTCATTTCGTTAAAGATTTACAATATGTAACATGTCTACCGGATTATTACAGGTTCGTGTTTTTTATTTGTTGTTGATTTTTAAATACATGTACAACACATTCGCTGACTATTGAATCATAATGATATTTAAAAAAGTAAATTCAGTTGTTTTGGGCTTTCAAGCAGACGATTTTGCTGTAAATTCTTTGTTAAGCCGATGACTAATCTGTAGAAGGTTTTGGAACAAAGAACCTACTGTGACCATCCCCATTTCATTCAGAAAACATAGCGGGTAAAATTGTATCCATGAAACATATTCTATCTATCTATCTATCTATCTATCTATCTATCTATCTATCTATCTATCTATCTATCTATCTATCTATCTATCTATTTATCTATCTATTTGTTTGTCATTGTCTGTCTGACTGTCTATCTATTTATTTATCTATTTATTTATCCATCTATCTATCTATCTATCTTTATATCTATCTATCTTTCTATCTATCTATCTATCTATCTATCTATATATATATATCTATATATCTTTCTATCTATCTATCTACCATCTATCTATCTTTCTATCTATCTGTCTGTCTGTCTATCTATCTATTTATTTATCTATTTATTTATCCATCTATCTATCTATCTTTCTTTCTATCTATCTATCTATCTATCTATCTATCTATATATCTATATATCTTTCTATCTATCTACCATCTATCTATCTATCTATCTATCTATCTATCTGTCTGTCTGTCTATCTGTCAGTCTGTCTCTCTCTATCTGTCTATTTATCTATCTAACTGTCTGTCTGTCTGTCTCTGTCTGTCTATCTATCTATCTAACTGTCTGTCTGTCTGTTTGTCTGTCTGTCTAATTATCTAACATGCAACCAAAACTCCACTTCCGTTATTGCTGGCAAGAAGGAAAGCCATTTATGGTCTGCTGTGAACAATAAAAAGAATAGGAATTATAAGAACACATGGTCTGTCGGATCAGCCCCACACTAGCCTCTTGCTTACGATAAGTCTTTTTACACTTAATAAAAGGACACGACAAATACATGGTCAAGTGAACCAGGCTGTTGTAAAATACCTGGAAAACTGTTGAAAGCGGCGTTAAACCCCATTCAATTATGCATTGATAGAGCGGAGATTGAAAGCTTACGCCAGTCCGTTACATGGATAGTGGTTCAAAGCCCAGTTGCCTAGATGTGTTTTATTCTGGTGCGAGAAATACCAGAAATACATGGATAGTTGCACCAGGTTGTTCTTATATAATTTGGTAAACTGTTGACAGCATCGAACAAGAAAATTAGGCCTATGAAAAAAAAAAAAAACCCGGGTCCTTAGAGTGCAAATCAAACTCGTGAGAAAATATTCAAATCTGAAACACATGTGTAATTGAATTGGGTTTAACGCCTCTGGGCGCTCCAGATAAAAGCAAATAATTATAGCTTTCCAACAACAAAAAAAAAAAAAACGAACCCAAAATGCTTTCTAATTGTTCATTTAATTCCTACATTATGCATGTTCAGTGCAATAGTGCCGAGACGATTTCAATGAAAACCCACAATATTTGGCTTGGCTTTTCGAAAAGAAAGAAAGATCAGAATTCCTTTATGCCCTCTTAACCGAAGCGATGTTTTTCATTTTCAGATTTAGAAGACCGGGGCAGGATAAAGTGATATGCTAATTTAATCGTGTTTAATGAAGAGAGCAGACAACGGACTCCTTTCACGCGGTAGGATTATTTGCTTATTCCTTTCCTGAACAACAGGTTAAAGAGTCGTTCAAGTTCAACGTCAAACCCATTTCTCGTTCGGGATAAGATTAAAGTACATTTGTGTCTATATGGAACTATAATTTTACTGAAGTGTGAAATACCAGGAATACATGATAAGGTGTACCAGCCGTCGCTGCATCAACTGGATTAGGGTTGTGCGCGGCCTTATTCCCCAAACAATCTGTGTGAACATTATATAGTAATTCATATATACCCTATTTACCCGTCCCCGAAACCGTAATCATCGGGTGCAGACGATGAATTATTATTTCCTTCTTTTGTCTCAATGTTTCCAGAATTTTTTTTTCTTTTTTTTTCTACTAGCAATGTCAAAACTAGGTTTCGTTTGGGAAAAGAATTTATATAAGTTATACAACACGTGAAGAGTTTTGACAGGAAATACATCTTAACGCCCCAATGAATGTTGATCTTTTCGTTATGTATTATTTACCCTTTCCCTACCTTCAACAAATGACCCTTTTATTATGTCTGATTTACCCTTTTCCGAACTGCAACAATTTAAAAAGTTCTCATCTTAAAGCTATTATATTAACCCTTCTTTTCATTTCCTCAATGTTTTTCATTCCTTTCTCATGAAGAATCAGCAAGAACAAGTTTTGGTAGGGAAAGAGTTAATGGTTTAACTTCACTAACAAGTGTTTACATACATTCCAATCTTTTTCGTTTCAGATTCTATGGTGGATAAAAAGGACCAATTGTGTTATTTATGAAGACAAGGCAACGGTTTATTCTATTGTCTCATAAAAAAGACTGTGTATAATACTATGAAATGTACTGTTAATATTTTACTTAATAAAGCAGCGTTTTTTTTTGTCTCTGTTATGCACACCATTTCAGAGTAAAAACAGACTTTGAAAAGGTTATTTGATTCTAGCGTGGTAAATTCACCTGTTAACCCTGTTATAGAATCCTATGTCTTTGTCAAAGTCATGCTTTTTACTGGCTGTACAAATGTCATTCCCTAGACGTCTGTAGTCTCGCCTGTTCGTGTTTTAAACAGAGCACCGACTTGTGCATCAGACTATGCATCCTTTATATTTCGGTTTATGCGAAGGTGAATATTGCTACGTTTAGAAACAGTCAGCTGCTAAAACAGGTGTTAAACGCCGTTTCAGAGTAACAGATAAGGGGGAGTCCATGTCTCAACGAGATGATTCCAATGAGTACCCACAGCATAGGGTTTAATAAACAATAGCTGAAATATTGAAATGTGAAAGACATTCATTCCCATTTATCTGCAGCTCTGCTATTTCAACATCATCTCTCCTGATTACATTGCTCTGAAGTATGAATGGCTATTCATCGCTGTCAACAATTCCAGAAATATAAAACGGCGATGTCGCTTATTATAACAATTACCCTGTCGAAACCAGTATTTGCGTTTAATACTCCCCGAAAAAAAAAATCAGGAGAGCATATAGTCACCACGTTGTGCGTCCGTTCACGATTTTCTCTAATTGAGACTACGTCACGGAATAAGGGGACTTGAAGTATAACTTTATCTATTATTTCTTTCAATCTAATGGTAAGAATTTAATGAAACTTTATAGCTCAGTAATAAAAACAGATGATCTATATCCTAGATCACTTATAACATATATATGGTAAAATGTCATGGGAAAAGGGGGCTTAATGTATAAAAGATTTGTTACGCTTAGCGGTTTGATTTCAATGTTACATCTCTTTGTTTATGGAATTATTGTCATTCATTGAGTATAACAAGTTTTTGCAGGTCAAGGGAAATAATATTTCTTTGTGACAAACACTTAATCGAGGAGCATAACCAATCTCTGGGGGCACTTGTTTTATCAGAGTTTGTCATATGTACCGAAACATTACCCTGGTGACTATATATGTTTTTGTCGATATCAACAAATCGAGAATTATATTACCAACGTCAAAACAGCTAATTCGAGACTATTTGGTTAAAAATTTGACATTTCATACGTTTTCGTTCGTACGTTCATCCATCTTTCGCTTACACAACTTTTACATTAAAATATTGATGGTTGAAATATTTACAGAATGTTTCACCAGACAATATTAGTCCATTATATGACTATCCTTTCATTAAGTGGAAAGTGTATCATTGCAAAATTCTGCCTGAGCTTGTTCCAAATGTTATTATCTGTGGTAGGTTTAGTTATCTGAGAAGAATTTCAAAGTTTAACTTTGTCTGTGTTTGGGGTTCACAGATATTTATTGCCCTTGGTGATATTTCTTTCGGAAATTTCTTACCTCTGGCGATTTTAACGTCCCCCGAATTCTTTTCAATTAACTAAATAGTTCCATTTCACAAACACTATGTAACATATCAAAAAGCAAAAGACTGCGAACGATATGATGCTGGTGATATTTATAGCACCAGGCATCATGCGTGTAAGATCAAACATCACGTGTACATTCCCGCCCTTTTTCAAGTCACGTTTCGGGTCAACTCGCACCGTTGTTCTACCATGGAACATTAATCATAATGATTTCCGGGAATGGCTCATTAACTTTGACATTTCAATTAGATATGATCATGATTAATGACATACCACGCGGTTTTAAAATCTCATTGCAAGACAACTGGCGCCGTAAATGCCTTTGATGTCCGGAAACGGCTTATTAACTTTGACACTTCAATTAGATATGATCATGATTAATGACATTTTAAAGTCACGTTCCCAGACAACTGGCGCCGCAAAGCCTTTGATGTTCGGAAACGGGTCATTAACTTTGACACTTATAATCAGATAAGACGATGATTAATGGGCTTTTGAACCCCATTATCTAGGTCAATAGTTCAGGGATGGGACTTATCTAGGTCAAGGTTAGGGCTGACCTAGATCTAGGACAGGGTCAATAAGTGCAAATGAACACGAACAACAAAGGCAGCTGGCCAGTATACTCTACTACTGACCTCATTTGCATTTGACCCAAAGTCAACTGAAGGTAACAAATTTACTAGCGAAACAGCCAACATCCTAAATCATGTCACATGAAAGGGTTAGCGCAAAACTACAGTAAGTGTTTATATTCGTATTTAAACGCTTACGACAGTTTTGTACTGATCTTAACAGACCGGCTAGCGAACATAACTCCTGATGACGTAACGATGACGTTGGTTTGATGTAATTAAACTAAATGCAAGGTTCCAACGGTTATTCGCACCACGTGAATGTCCTATATTATTCGAAACTGTCTCGGATTAATCTAAAAATAGATTAATAGCCTACATAGGCTATTAGGGAAATATTCTGCTTTTTTCTGATAAGCGACCTCAGATTTTTGCAAAACTACGTTGGGGCATATCGTATTCAAATAGTATATGAGAGGAATTAAAAATTATTAAAATCTGTGACATGAAAAAAACATCGATACCTACCTTTAATGCCGTTGGAATCCCGCATTTAGTTTGCATTTGCTCAAACCATCGTAATCGTTACGTTATGAGGAGCTATGTTCGCTAGCCGGTTTCCATTTCTGTAAATTTCAGTCCAAAACTGTCCTTAGCGTTAATACGAATATAGATACTTATACTGGTTTTGCGTTAATCATTAGATGTGACAGAAATTAGGACGTTGGTTGTTTCGCTTGTCAATTTGTTACCTTCCGTTGACTTTGGGACATATCCAAATGAGGTCATGATGTGTCGACAACCGAATTCCATGATATCTAAAAACGACCTGGAATTCCGCTAAATCTTTCCTATATAACCACAAAAAAGCCTGTTCAAGACTTTCAGATTACCGTGAAGATAACGTCCTACTCAAATTTAAGTATTAAATGTTTGTTTGAGCGTGTTTTTCGGCAGTTGGCAAATTTGTCTTATCATGGTGACAGAAGCATCGATAACTGTCTTTAAGGAGAGGTATCGATCTTTTTTTTCATGTCACTGTTTTTAATGATTTTTATTTCCTCGCATATATTATTTGAATACAATATTCTGAAAAATAGTTTTGCGATATTCAGAAGGCGTTTTTTTTTTACCAAGAGGTTTACCGACTGACATACGTACACTGTAAAAATATAACAAGACTTTACACAAAAAGAGGTGGCAACTCACCTGCCACCACATTCGGTGTAAAGTTACACCTAAAATCAAGGGCAGATCCTAACACCAAACAGAGTGCAAGTTAGTCGATGAACAAGTGTAAACTTTCCAACAACAAACAAGGAAACGCGACACCTTAATGAGAACTAATCATCACAACTGGTGTTGAAGCACACTGCATATTCCGTCAAAACACTGAAAAGTAACACATTAAATGGTGTCGGTCCATACCTTAAAAAAACACGAAAGATGGAACCTATTTCCTATTTTTTCGAAAGATAATATATTGCTGGGTAAATAAAGAGATGTAAATAGGAGTACAATTTTATTCATTATCTTCTTTCTCCTGTTTTATTTTCTGTCAATCAAGGCATGTGTATCTTTCCTCCATTCCCCAAGCATCTGCTGACAACCATACACTAAAAAGTTATACATCAATTTAAACAGATAAAAAATGTTAAGGAACGCGTACTTACCATCACCGATATCGGGGTTAAGCTGTGTTTTCCAATTGATTTATACCTTTCACTGAAGATTAAAGCTAATAGAGTAAAGTCTCTCTGATTTCAGGGTATGTTGACACTTCTGGTTTAAAATATTGTGAACAAATTTAAAATTTACACAGAATTGTGCGGGGTGTTTACCACTGAACAACTTAAGTCTACATTGTATCTATATTTTCAACGTATGCTAAACTAAATGGTTCAATTAAGTGTAAAATGACCGTTTAAACCGACAACGGTTTGATATTTCACCACTGAAAAGAGTAAATTTTTTAAAGCCTCTCTGAATTTGGCGTATGGAACACTAATGGTGCGAATTAGGTGTATTTACAGTTTACACTAAAAATGATGTGAAGTTTCACCACGAAAGAGTAGAGTAACACCAGTGAGTTGTTCATTGGTAATTATATATACCCTATTTAAACTTAAAGAGAGGAAAATATCATCTAAAATTGCATATTTACACTTGGTCTGGTTTAGAGAAATGTTACACGAATGTGTTTCTCTTAATCTCTTTTTGGTGTTTTGGGACCTTAAAATGTTACTTTACACCAGCGGGAATTCCGATCTGCCTTAATAGTGTATACTTTCCTATCAAAAATGTAATGTGATACAAAACACCAAGTCCCGTGTCATATTTAGCAAAGAATGGTGTAAGATTACACCCATTTACAATGGACTTTTTTAAGCCTTTTCGCCATCTATTAGGGAATACTTACTCCGGTAGTGTAAATCTGCTTTGAAATAAGTGTAGACGAGTTTACACTCGTTTTCGTGATAACCAAACACACATAGTGGTGTAACCTTACACACTTTTTTTACAGTGTATTCTTTCAATTTATTTTAGAGTATGCCGAGACAGTTGCAATGAATATTGGGACATTTAATAATAATATCCGTTGGTATCACACTTTCACTTTGAAATCGCTCAAACGAACGTTATCGTGACGTCACCAGGATTGATGTTCGCCTGCCGATTTTCAATTCTATAACAATCAGTCCAAAACTGTCGTTAAGGCAATATGAATTTAGACACATTATGTAGTTTAGCGCTAACCACTTCATGTGATAAAATTCGGGACGTTGATTGTTTTCCTTCTTACTTTGTTATCCTCTGTTGAATTATGCGTCATATGCAAATGAGGTCATGCGGTATCGACAACCGAAAGCCGTAAAACATAATGTGGATTTCCACTGATCCTTTTTTAAATAATCACAAAAAGCCACGTGAAGATTATGTCTGATTAAATGTTCGTTTGGGAGAGTTATTCCTACCTAGTTATCAGAAACATCGATACCTCCCAAAATACCCATTCAACCAAAGGCGCCTCTTTTTAAGTTTTGTGACGTCATAATTTCCACGAAATAGGTTGACCATTTCGGAAATGCAGAAAACGTAGGATAACAGGATGAAAGGTAACCATTTTTATTTGTTTGGAAAAGTTAAGTTTACTCAAGGAACGATTTAAATTATGTTGGCTAAAGCTATGGAGTCACATTTAAGATCATCTAAAGTTCATAGGCAGACACTCATTGCACTAGTCAGAGCCCTGGGTTCAAATCCTTGCAGATAGGGTTTTACAAGTGTGACGATCAGCTTGATTTACACAATAAAGATAATTTCGATTTAAAAAGGTTTTGGCGGAATTTTGACTGTGATCTTCTGTAATCAGCTTATTGTAAACTGCAAACTGTTTGTAAACAAAATATGATCCTTGTGTCATTGGACCTTCAATTATCACACCTATAAAACATTCGTGATTAAAAAAAGGCACATTAGGGAAAATGTAAATCACAAAATTTGTGCTTTATTTAAAAAGACTATCTTTATACAAAACTCAATGAAGATATTAACGATTACTCGCTTTTCAGGGTAAAACTTAGTTTTGCAATTGAAACGATAGACGGCTGGTCGCCATTTAACATTTACGCGATGTCTTACCCCGTAGCGCATATGTCACTTTTAGTCAGGTGTTTATTAACCAATTAGATTTCGACAATTTTCTTTGTAGAATAATAAAAGACTTTTGAGGCGTTCCAAAAAAAATATCCACAAACTTCCGATGCTTAACAGTTCAAGTACTATTACACGTCTCTTTGACGAATTACTTTATAAATAGTAGACCAATTGAAGCTGTCAATCAAGGAAAATATCGACCAATCAAATTAATCATTCAGCCTGGAATTGATATTTAAACTTCGGCATTGGCCGCCATTTGGGTATGGCGACTTAAACGTCGTAAGTACAGCTCATCCAAGCTGTAGTTACGATGTTACATGCTACTGGCCATAACTTTTTTTAAAAGCCGTTCAAAAACGAAGCGGGAATTCCTGTTGGAGTCAATTGTTGCGACCAATGGAGTAATTGGTCAGAGACAGCGATTGGTCGATTGCAAGCGTCATTTTTTTTTCAACAAAACGCTACTCAGAGTATAATGATATCCAAAGGACTGTCTGTACGCGTGTCTTTTGTATGTGAGCAATTAACCAATCGCTGGTCCCGCCCCGTTTCTCCTTTAGCCACGCCCACTGGCTCCAACAGGAAGTTCTGCTTCGATTTTAAACGGCGTTATATTGCAAAAATTTCACAGCCAGGAGCATGTAAAAATGGTTTTTGGTTGGTTGGCGAACTGAACGTTGCAAAGAGAGCTTGAATAAGCTGTAGTTACGACGTTTAATTAGACGAAACAACAAAAAAGATCAACAACAATGGCGACCAATGCCGGAGTTCAAGGCTCAATTTCGGGCTGAATGAATTAATTTATTCATCGGTTGATACCTTGATTGACATCCCCGATTGGTCTATTGAATGTTTCCCTATTTATTTTTCTTTACACTTACTTCCAAATCTACTTGATTTTTCAGATATCCAATTTAGATTAACTTTAAATTAACCGTTATCTAACCTGCCCCTGAGCTTAAACAGAAAATTCCACTGAGTTTTTAAACAGCTTTATATTGCAAAATCTATGGCTAGTAACATATTACATTAAAAGTAAAATGGTTCGTTGGAGGAATTTTAGCATCTAAAATACAGCTTTAATAAGCTGTAGTCTCGACGATTTAGTCGCAAAACCAACAACAAGCCCCACATTAACGTCGGCCAATGTTGAAGTTCATGGTTCACTTCCGGTCTAAATGAATTATTTTAACTGGTCGATTGCTTCTTTCAATGAAAGCAGCGATCCGTCGCTTCTAGGTTAATGCATATCCTCTATGCATTGGCAGAAATAATGTATAGAATAAATAAACAAATAATTATAATCAAAGTACTGATAGTACTGAAGGCCAGGAAATTGTAAGATACTAATGCATAAATTGTAGATACTGAAAACGTCAGGACATCTTTATTCATATTTAAAGATGGTGAGATCATTTCAACGATGCTAGATAAAGACATTGCCACTACGGCTTGTATTAGCTTTAATAACGATATCAACCTCGTCGACTTCGCCCTCGTGGATGCGATTATTTTTGTTTTGATTAAAGGTTTATTTTCATTTGGATTAAATTTTTGTATTATTTAGTACTTGAGTGTTTCGGAATATGCATTATCAGAGTCATCATCATGTTGTTTTACTGATATCTTTGTGGCAGTATTGTAAGAATTTGGTTTGACTGATATCTTGGTGGTAGTGTCGTAAGTATTACATTCATCTCGGTTAATTGTTGTTGTATCATAATCCTTCCTATCAGCTTTTGGACCAGAGGTATGTATAATAAGATCATACTCGTCAACATTTTCCCCTCCTGACGGAGAGCTTCTTAAAACCTGTACGTGATTATATGCCAGTCTCTTCTGACTTCCTGGTTCTACATCAATGTCTTTATTTATTTTTGTTCTTTCCAAAACGAAATAATCGCCTGTCGGGACATCTGAAATTTCAGATGTGTCGTCTAGATAATCGATTTTCTGACGTTCAGCTGCTGTAGTGTAAGAATAGTCTTCGCTTTGTTCTGTACTAGGTACCTCATAGATATCGCGCCGATTCTCTTCTGTTCTCCCTATGTGATCAACGTCAACGGTTTCTTCATTTGGTATTTCATATACATCGAAATCATCGGTTGCATTGTCGGGTTTGCCATCATATTCGGCATATTGGTACTGATCTGCTTTTCTTTCCTCGTTTGCATCATTATAAAGATCGTATTCGTTTTCGTTGTGAAGTGATTCTACTTCTTCATGGCGGACGACTAGATCGTTTCGAGCCTGTAACGGCTTTGGAATACGACTTCTGCAATACAACAATCGACTAATCGCTTCCCCATTGACCAAAATAGAAAGTTCCACTTCGATTTTAAACGGCATTTTGAACATTTTAATTTAAAAAATAGACGACCCTCGTTAAAGTTGTCAGTTGAAACAGTAGGATAAAAAACAAATATATCATTATCTTAACTGTATCTATGATATATTGGTAACCAATCGGTAACTAATCTATATTTAAAATCTCTACCGGTAAGTGATAGGGGAGGAGAAAGACAGACAGAGAGACAGATAGAGAGACAGAGAAAAACAGAGAGAGAGACGACAGGATGCCATTTTCTACACACATCAAGACACATTTTTTAAATAGATGAGTATTTGTTACCATACAGAATCCCTATTATCAGCAACATTTTAAGGATTTGCTAGGTTTGCCTTCTCTTATGACAATTCATACTGAACCAAGCGCCAAGCGCCGGCCTTCAATCGAGCGTATTGATAAATACTCGAAATCGTGTTATCAGATCCGATCTTCTTTTCATGTGGCAGAAGACTATATCAATTGCGGTGTATCTTTTCACAATCAGTTCTGCGTTGGTTGGAATCGTACTACTATAACCTTTGAAAGATAAAGAGAGAGAAAGACAGAGACATGGTGAGAAACAGACATACAGACAAAAAGAGAGGGAGACAGAGAGAAAGGGAGAAAGACAGATGGAGACTAAGAATTGGACAGATAGAATGAAAGACTTAGATACGGATAGATATACAATTGTACCTTCGCTTTCGTATTATGATAAAGATAACCACTATTCCAACGGTCGCTACAACCCCTACTGGTATTCCAACATAAATGGCAACTGAAAAAAGGCAAAAATGATCGACAGCGTTGTTAAAAGACACTCTCTGAAACATTTACAACTATTCATTTATGAAAAGGTATCAGTATATCGCTTTTAGACTCCTAAAAGCAAAGAGCGATTTCTATCTACGACTATATGAAAGTCAGGTATTTTGTTTGTTTGCTGGAATTGGGTTTAACGCCACTTTTAACAGTATATAAGTCATAATACTGCGGCTGGAGTGCCTAACCACGGATTTCTGATATTTATCATACCAGTAAGACCATTACATCCTTTCCTATCCTCTAGCTGCTCATCCTACTTGGGTGTACCATTTTCAACCCGTTTATGAGAGAAAAATATCGGATATGATATTTGCCGGGGACCTTGGACCTCATGAGTGAGAGTTCGACGCGCTACCAGCTGCGCTATGGCCGTGGCTGTTGGTCAGGGTCAACAGTTCTGTTAATGTGTCCTTGAGCAGGCATTTAGAGTCCAAGCCTGCTACTATTGACGATACCCAGAAGACACATTAATAAGTGAACTTTGATGTGATATATCTGATATGTTGATCAAACCTCGTTTTAGGCACTAAGCGCAAACATACATCCACTAGTAAACGAACCAGAAATAACTAAACATTTTTCCGAAGTCTTGAATTTCGTCTTAATTATCAATCTATGCTTTTCTCGCATTGAAAGGTGTCGCATCGAAAAAATCCGCTTTAGACACAAGTCTCAGTGCTGAAAGGGAGCGTTTTAAAAAATTATCAAAAAAAGTGGACATTCTAACAAATGAAAATAAACGGTTAACTGAAGATATGGTTGATATCCACACCCGGTCTATGCGAGACAATCTACTTTTCTTCAACTTTGCTGAAGCTGTGACCCCCAAAGAAAGAAAAAAATGAAAACTGTATTAACAAAATTTTCGATTTTTGTGAGAATTCTCTAGAGTTGGTGGATGTGAAATCAACAATCAAAATCGATCGAGCTCATCGAGTGGGTTCTTATATTAATGGAAAAAAACGCCCAATCGTTGTTAAATCTAATTATTTTCAAGACAAGTAATTAATTAAGCGGGCTATACATGATAATCGGAAACAAATTGATATCAAAGTTAGTGACCAATATCCAAAAGTAATCCAAAACAGAAGCAAGATATTAATTCCGGAACTCATTAAAGCAAAGGGGGGGAGGTAAATCAGCTGTTCTCAACTACGATAAATTGTACATCAATGGCTCCAGGTTGGTACCGCCTAACCAGCCTGCATAGGGAGACGCCAGCAATCAGCTGAAATTTTTGT
This sequence comes from Fragum fragum, assembly GCA_946902895.1. Taxonomy (NCBI): domain Eukaryota; kingdom Metazoa; phylum Mollusca; class Bivalvia; order Cardiida; family Cardiidae; genus Fragum; species Fragum fragum. The sequence goes on from OX336370.1 coordinate 48,468,688, forward strand.
CTTGGAATGTCCAAGGTCTTGTAAATAAAGTCTGTGACAATGATTTTATACAGTATATTAGTCATTATGACATTCTGTGTTTATCAGAGACATTGTGTTCAAAATTAACCAATTTTGATTAAGACGGATTCTGTGTTTTTAATTGCCCAAGACCAAAAACAAATAAAAGGGCTAAACGTTTCAGTGGTGGTATTACGATTCACTATAAAAGTTATTTATATGTTAAAATCGAGCTTATTTATACAAATGCGAACGGAATTTCGTGGTTTAAGTTGAAAAAAGAATATTTTAGTTTCAATAACGATGTATATATTTGCACTTGCTATATTCCGCCTGAGGATTCTAGTGTTCTCAAAAGTCCAGAGTCATCCCTTTTCCAATTTGATTTTTTTTAACAATTAACAATTGATTGCATTCTATACAAATCTATTGGGAATTTTTTATAATGGGTGACTTAAATGCAAAGGTAGGTAATCGCTTGGATTTTACGGAAAGCATTAAGCTTGAGCGATATGTTAATATGCCAATTATAGATCTTGAATCACAGCTCAGATTGCCTGAGCGAAAACCAAAGGATAACACCGTTAATTCTTTCGGAAAAAGATTAATATCCTTTTGTAAGGAAAATATTCTCTTTCTCGTGAACGGCCGTCTAGAGGACGGTGACTTTACCTGCTATAACACAATGAAAAATATCATGGCAAAAAGTGTCGTCGATTATCTTATTGCCGATTGCAATAATTTTAAACATATTTCCTATATGCATGTACTTGATTTTAATGAGTTTTCAGATCATTGTCCAATAGAATACTATTTAGATACTGACATCTCCGCTTGTTCCAGACTATACAAACTTTGATAAGATTATTTGGGGTAGCTCGTATCCTGAGGAACTGGAAATTATTTTATATGATAAAAACAACGTTATTTGATGATATGACGAACAGATTGCAATCCAATGAAATAAATATAGACAATTGCGTAAAAGAGTTCTCTGATGTTATCTATGATATATCGTTTAAGTTGCACGGCAAACCTATCCAGAATCATGCAGTTAAAAGTAAATTCAAAAAGGCAAAATGTTTTGATAAAAGCTGTAAAGAGGCTAAAAATCACTATCTTGAAAGTAAAAGAGCATGCAAATTAATTTCTAATAAAGAAATTAGAACCAATTTTTTAGAAAAGAGGCGAAGTTATCGCAAAATCAAACGTAAAGCGAAGCAAAATAATTACTCAGAAGAAAAGAAATATTTTTCTGAACTTAGCAAAAATAGTCCACGTAATTTCTGGAAAAATGTAAACAAATTTATCAAAAAATAAAAATACTTCATGTTCAGGACCAACTATCAACGATTTTTTTCAACATTTCAAAAATATATCTAATAAAACATCTGGTGAATTTACCGAAAACTGTTTAAATTTTGACGAACATTTTAATGTAACTATTGACGAATTAGACGGCCGAAGAAATCTCGAAGACAATTAAGTCATTGAGCAGACACAAGAAGCCTGACTTTGATAACAATGTTGCAGATTTTCTAATTGGTGCGAATTATTTTATTTCTCCATATTTAATACAATTATTCAACAAAATATTTGTTACTGGTGAATACCCAGATAGTTGGTGTAAAGGGGTGATAATCCCTATACATAAAAAAGGCGATGAATTGAACCCTTCGAACTATATAGGTATAACTCTAGTCAATGTCATGGCCAAAGTTTTCTCTCTATTACTCAGGAACAGAATTAACAAGTGGTGTGAATCGGAAAATGTCTTTAATGAAACCAATTTGGTTTCAGGGAAAACCATAGCACGGCTGATTGTGTAAACCTGTTACATTCAATTATCCAAAATATACTTAATTTGAAATCAAAACTATATTGTGCTTTTATTGATTACCTAATGGCTTTCTATTCCATGCTGTGGTTCGAAATGCCCTGTGGATAAAGCTAATGCAGTTAGGCATAAGCTCTAAAATGCTGAATATTATAAAATCAGTTTATAATAACGTCAAGTCATGTATAAAGATAAGTCCTTCAATGAGATTCGTTGAGTTTTTCGATGTTACCGTGGGGTTGAAGCAAGGCGAGCCCCTTTCACCCATATTATTTATTCTTTTTATCAATGATATAAGCAATGAACTTGATTTTAACAGTTTGAACGATAATGATCTACACCTTTTATCTATGTATATGCTACTTTTTGCAGACGACATCGTTCTATTTACAACCGACCAAAAAAGCTTGCAATCACAGCTAGACGCTATATCTCAGTATTCAAATAAATGGGGTCTAAAGATCGATGTAAACAAAACGAAAATTTGCATTTTTGAAAATCGCAAAAGCTGTATTAATTTTGAATGGTATATTGATAATGTAAAACTTGAAGTTGTTGACCATTTTAGGTATTTAGGTGTTACTTTTACTTATAATGGCTCAATGAAAAATCAGTAACTGCACTAAACGAACAGGCTCTTCGGGCCTATAATACCATCCTCTCATAGATCTAAAAACAAAACATTCAAATTTTGATACGTTGGTAGTGCCTATTCTTTTATACAATTCTGGGTTATGGGGAATATATGACAAGAAAGATGTTGAAAGACTGCATTTGCGATTTTGTAAAAGATCATTGGGTGTCGACAAATCTACCCCAAATGAGGCTGTCTACGGAGAATTGGGTAGATTTCCCCTCTCTCTAATTTGTAAAGAACGCTCACTCAAATTTTGACTAAAAATTAAGATGAACCCAGACTCACAAATACATAAAATATACAATGAACAATGTTTACTTGATTATGATAAATCGTGGAGTTCTCACATGAAAAGATTAGTAAACAATCTTGGTTTCGGATATTTAATTGATAATTTCGACCCTCGAATTAATTATTTCCCTTTATTAAAGCAACGATAAAGAGACCATTACATCCAAAAACTGGAACTTTGCAATCAACAACTCACCAAAACTAGATTAGTATAAACGTATTAAAGTAAAGTTTTGTTTTGAAAAATATCTCGAGATAATTCAAAATGATAGTTTAAGAAAAAACACTGAGTAAATTTAGATTATCCTCACACAGACTGGAAATCGAAACAGGTAGATATTACAATATTGCACGGGAAATGAGATTGTGTAAGTTATGTAATCAAAAGCTAGTAGAATCTGAATATCATTTTTTACTTTGTTGTCCTGTGTACCAGGAAATTCGTAATAAGTATTTGAAAAAAAATGAAATGGCCGAATATGAATGTTTTTTATTAAAATATTGACCTCTATTTCGTCGACATCTATTCTTAACACAGCCAAATACCTTAGGGATGCATTTAAAATATGCAATTACAAACTACAGAACAATTTGCCTACATGATTATTATTAAGTTTGAATTGATTGCATTTAAATAGTCTTAATTATGAATATTTGATCTTGTATTTGATTTGTTTTATGTATGTTATATGCGATATGCCACATTTATATTGTTATTTGCCAAAAGCACTGCTAGTGCTGATTTGCTGAATAAATGAAAATAAATGAAAATGAAATGATGTATTAACAGTGATTTTATTTATTATTTTTTTATATAGCCCCTTTTCCCAGGTTACACGATGGACCTGAACCAATTCCAAATTGAATTATACTTACAAAAGTATTATTATTCTGTTTGAGTGTAAAGACAGCCCCATGAAATCTGTGGACTTTAAAGCATTAATTAAGATTTTTCTAACTAAATTTTCCTAAGGCCCTTTTCCCATGTTTTTCGATGGATCAGACCCAATTTGAAAGGAACAATCCTTATGATGGTACAATCATTCTGCGACAGTTTGAAATCGATCAGGTGATATCTAGGACCATGATGTGTTAACTAAATTTTTTAATTACATTACATCAGTCGTTCTTGACGGATCATATCCAATTTCGAAAGGAACGACCCTTATGCTGGTACAAACATTCTGTGAAAGTTTGAAGAGAATTCGATGAAAACTGTGGACTCTAGAGTGTTAATGAAGATCTTTTAATTAAATTTCAATTAGGCCCCTTTTCTCGTGTTTCTGGGCGGAACAAACCCAATTTCAAAGGCACGATCCTGATGGTGCAATCATTCTGTGAAAGTTTGAAGAGAATCCGATGAAAACTGTTGACTTTAGAGTATTAATTAGGATTTTTAAAAAAAATTCAAATGGCCCTCTTTTCCGTGTTTCTTGACGGATCATACCCCATTTCGAGAGGAACGATCGTAATGATAGTACAATCATTCTGTGAATGTTTGAAGAGAATCAAATGAAAACTCTAGAGGCTAGAGTGTTAACGAGGATTTCTTTATAGATTTTTCAATTAAATTTTAAAAAGCCCCTTTTCCCGTGTTTCTAGACGGATCATACCCGATTCCGAAAGGAACAATCCTTATGATGCTACAATCATTCTGTGAAAGTTTGAAGGGAATCAATTGAAAACTGTCGACTCTAGAGTGTGAACGAGGATTTTTTAATTAAATTTTCATAAGGCCGCTTTTCCCGTGTTTCACACGGATCTGACCCAATTTCGGAACGAACGATCTTTATGATAGTACAATCATTCTGAGAAAGTTTGAAGAGAATCCGATGAAAGCTGTGGACTCAAGAGTGTTAACGAGGATTTTAAATGGATTTTTAAATTAAATATTTAAAAGGCCCCTTTTCCCATGTTTCTTGACAGATCATACCTAGTTTCGAAAGGATTGATCCTTATGATGGTACAATTATTTTGTGAAAGTTTGACCCAATTTCGAAAGGAACGATCCTTAAGATGGTTAATCATTCCGAGAAAGTTTGAAGGGAATCCGATGAAAACTGTGGACTCTAGAGTGTAAACAAGGAAAAGTAAACGGACGGACGCCGGAGGGACGCCGGACGGGAAAAAGCCATCGCAAAAGGCCGAAGGCCACTAGAGCTAAAAAGACTGCAATTTTGCAGGTCATCTGTTTTTTATAGTCGGCCAATGTTCATCATTTTTAGCCTAGATTCCATATCTCGTTACACATAATGCACTTCTAGTTCTACGCTTGGTAGAATTTGTATAAATTGCAAAAAAAACAAACCCGCAATATTCGAATGAAACAACAACAAGAACATTTTACCAGCCTTTAAGTTAGTATTAATTCTAAACTATAGGTGTTCTTTCTGTAACGCAAGGGCGCCAAGTCTTTGCCATTTTAATTAGTTATGAAGAGTACGTTTTGAAAACAAGAGGGCCAAAATGGCTCTAAATTGTTCACTCGGTATTATTTTTAATGTTTCTAAGACTGATGAGCCTAGCCCTGCCGCACTCCAATTAGAAAATTTCATGTACAATTTTAACAAGGTACCAAATTGTCACAAGATACGCCCGTCACACTGCTTAATAATAACTGGGGGTTTGAATAGAACTGAGGCTATTTTGAATGAATATTTTTTGTAAAACAAAGTATGAATAACAACAAAGGACAATAACTCAAAATATATGCTAGGTAGAGTTATGGTTCTTGTACACTGCACTCCCACTTGGTGAGCTCTATCCATCCATGAAGTTTCATGATTCTAGCTATTATACTTTTAGAGATATACTCCGGACAAGATTCAAGTATGAAAAACAACAAAGGTAATAACTTAAAAATAGGCCGGGAAGAGTTATGGTTCTTGTGCACTGCACTCCCCCTTGGTGAGATCTATACACCCATGAAGTTTCAGGATCCTAGATATAATACTTTTAGAGATATACTCCGGACAAGATTCAAGTATGAAAAACAACAAAGGGCAATAACTCAAAAAATAGGCCAGGTAGAGTTATGGTTCTAGTACACTGCACTCCCACTTGGTTAGCTCTATCCATCCATGAAATTTCATGATTCTAGCTAGAGATATTCTCCGGACAAGATTCAAGTATGAAAAACAACAAAGGGCAATAACTAAAAAAATAGGCCAGGTAGAGTTATGGTTCTTGTGCACTGCACTCCCCAAGTCAAGTTTAAAGTCAATCGGACTTACGGTGACAGAGTTATGCTCCGGACAAAGAAGTGGACACCGCCGGACAACCGGACGCCCGGACGCCCGGACACCCGGACGCCCGGACGCCACGTGTAATCCCATAATACGTCCCATCTTCGACGGGCGTATAAAAAAAGGATAACCAACTAAAGGAAAATTCCTGCCATGTTTGGTCAAAATTTGCCAAGTGGTTTTGTAGGAAAATACCTTTTTACCGGGTAAATATTTTTCTAATAAGTTTCTTATAAGATTGATAAGTTGAGTCCTGGCAACCCGCTGTTTTTCGCAAATCAAAATTTCACTAACAGGTTTTGAAAAGGGCACTTAAGGAGCATCCATGTCAAAATTGGCTCAGTAGTTTAGGAGGGGAAGAATTGTAAAGTTTTATTTCATAATTTTTTAGTCTGATAAGCCAACCCCGCCACGCTACAGTTTAGTTCAAGAATCAATTTTCGAAGAACATGTTTTAAAATACGTGAACCAAGGAAATTCTTGCAAAGTTTGTTCAAAATCGTCCTAGTGGTTTAGGAGGAGAAAATTCAAAGAATTATTTCATGGTTTCTGAAGTCTGATATGCCTAACACTGCGACGCCTTCATTTTTTTTTTTTTTTCGCGAATCAAAATTTCACGAACAAGTTTGGAAAAAGGTCGCACAAAAAAACAATCCCATTTAGTTCGGCTAAGATAACAATGGTTACAGAGGAGAATGATTTTAAAGAATTATTAACGACTTCCATCGCACGAGAGACGACGGATACAGGGTGGTCACAAAAGTGTGTACGTTGTGCTCTGGTGAGCTAAAAGATAATTACCAAATAAAGATCAAGTTCCCATGCTTATGTATTTTGGCATACCTTCATGTGAAATTCCATTATCCAAATATGCTTGATCAAGTTTGGAAGATCTGCTATTTTCCGATATTTGGGAGTCAATTTCAGTCGTAGAAATTTCGTCCGACTCGGTAGTAATATTGGATGTGCTCCTAGTTGGGTAATTCGTACTGTCTGGATCATCTGTACACTCAAAGATTTAAAATGATTAACCAAAGATTGAAAATTACGACAAATACTATAAAAGAGGCAATTTCCAATCATTATACACACAAAATATCAGTAATTTTTATGTAAATGTGCACTATATTTGTGGTTTCCATTACAAATTTCGAACTTGAGTTTATCATAATGTCGAAATTCCAATATTTTCAACGTGATATTTATCATGTCTATAATGTACACATAGAGGATAATCGTTTGTTTTACGTGCAAGATCGGTGTATCCTTCATTAAGTAAACAATAAAATCTATATTTTCACGTTGGGTAAGCCAGGCGTGAAGATATGCTTTAGTTGTTCACGAAATGAAAAATAAATCGGTCTTACACGTAAAGCAAACAATTACTATTTTCTTCCATAGAAAAAATATGATCTTTTGGGATTAAATTCCTAAAATCATGACATTTCGAACGTAAATTACAAATGCAACCTGATGACGTCACGTGTCTTTGGTCCCTTGTTGACGACGATCAATAACACGTAATGAACGTAAGCAGGGATAAATCTGCAAAAGTCTACTCTTTTTGCGGTGAACTGATCAAATGATAATCTATCGAGAAATCCCGATAATCTACTGGGAAGCACTGAAGAAATTGTGGTTTTCCTCTTACCAATTTCTATTAACCCTTTCCCGTTTTATTTTTTTTGAAACTTTAGACCTGTCCAATTTCAAAGGTTTTGCAGAGGTCATTTGAAAGTCGATTTTATTTGAAAAATAAATATTTAGTATGGTAGAAAATATTGTGGAAAAAAGAAGAAATTGTTTGTTACAAGCAATTTCTTCTTTTCTACAATAATTTCTCAAGTACAAGAACACAGGCACGTAAAACCAGGGATTGAAAAGGAAAGGGTGGAATTCAGATTATATTGGTGAAGATAGTAAACGTTGACACCATACCTTGAACACAAATGATCTTCGTCGTCGCATTTCGATCAACGGTAAATCTGATAAAGTACGCACCGCCGTTTCCTTCAACATAACCAAATTCCAAGTTTCGTCCAGAGGGCCAATCTAAAAAAGAGAAGAAATTAAAAGAAAAACATAAAATTCTTAACCATATCTATCAACGTCAAAGTTATAATGAAATTTAAAACAAGAGCACCGCCTACGGGTGCATACGCTCGGCTGTTGGGTCATGGATAGTATATAAAAAATCTAAGTCGAAAAGGGGGCATAATTCGCACAGAATGCATCTAGAGTCATCCCCCTTGGTAGTATAGGTTCCTTTTTTGATAGTGAGCATGTGTTCCAAGTTTCAAGCAAATGCCTTCAGTAGGACCAGAGATATCACAAAATGTCAAAGTTTTCGCACGACGACAACAACGACGACAACGACGACACGGAGGCTATCACAATACCTCGGGTTTTCTTCGAAAACAGCCAAGTTAAAAAGAGACGAATGGATAGATCTACGCTGATAGAGCAAAGAGATTTTTAAAGTGGCTCTTTAACATATTATTTCAAAATTTTAACTTTAATGCATTCTGACATTTAAAAAAGGGGGATTAAGTTGATAACTTAAAAAAAAGAAGCAAAACTATTTCGCTTTACGTACAACCAAAGTCAACGAATTATTACCCGAATGGAACCGGGTAAATAAGTTATCCTTCGATTTCCTCGAACATGGACTTATTGTAATATCCATGACGTATCAGTGGCGCCAATAGCTTCCGGTATAAATGCAGACGTTATCAATTTCACCTGAAGACTAACCACTCCACCCGATTAATTCCGATGTTTCAAGGTAGGGTAAAAGGAAAATACTACATTATATTTAATCTAAATGGAATTCAGAACATTTCACATCGTGAAAATGGCATTAATAACTATAAAAGGCAGATATTTTTCCTATATCAAATTTTCATAAAAATCTGTTCAAGAGCCGTTTTAAGCACGCTCGAATAGAAAATGAAACTGATACAGTGTCCATGAAATATTTCTAAAAATCTAAACGCTCTAATTGAACCGAATATAAAGTTACCTAAGATTTTATTTCCCTAAATCTAATGAGAAATAAATTGGTCTCGAGATTGCCTGTCAGTTTTTTTATTACGACCTAGTCTTCCTTGATTTTAACCTTGTGACTTGATTTCGCTCCTAAAATAACAGATTTGAAACTTTTGTCAGAGTTTATCCAGATATAAAATAATGATAATAACAATAATAATAATAAACTAGACTACTTTTAGGTTGATAGAGAAAAAACTTTCACTGAAGTGTGCAGTCTTGGTTATTTATAGATTTGACCTAGTAACCTAATTTGCAAACCTGAATTATTAAAGCACTTATCTTTTAATCAAGCGACTAACTGTGTAGAAGATTTCAAGCTTAAAAAATCACTGTTAGATAACTAAATTACGCAGATCTATATATGGCATTACACAAAAAAAAATGTTGGCAGCCATTTCATTTAGACAATTATTTTACCAATTTTAGGATCGAGTGAGTAAATAGAGTGGCGTCTTGATTGCCTAAATAGATCTAACTTAGTGACCTGGTTTTTGACCTAACGTGAATAAATTTTGTACTTGTCCAAAATAATTCAAAGACAACATTCAGATGTTTATTCATATTGGATGAGTTTGTCCAAAATTTCACCCAGATAAGTATTTTTTAATAATTGGTCCTGTTACTTCCCTTTCTTACCAAAAATATCGAACTTTGAATTTGTCCGAACTTGACGAACAATTTTCAGGCACACTGAGCTGAATTTGTGACCTCTAGAGTGTCTACAAACCTCCAGTTGCCTAGTTACAAACATTCTCAGAAATTAAGACAAACACTAGATAATTTTTCAGGCCACTGAAATAGCACCCCCACCCCAACCCCCCCACCCCCCAAAAAAACAAAAAAAAAAAAAAAAACAAAAAAAAACGTGAACTCTAGAGTGTCTACAGTAAATGTTGACAACGGCCATCTCTCAAAGACAAAGCTCATATTTATCTAGCTGTGTCAAAGTCATCTTGAACTTGTGGAAAGGTACACATCTTACATCTTGTATGTACATCTTGAAGTCTAGTTTCAATATTGTCGAGGTAGAGGTCATGTAAGAGTTGTTTGAATCTTAAAGCAAGGATTCGCTAACATTCAAGCTGTCTATCAAATTCTGATGAGCATGTTCGACCTTTGCTTTGACGTCTTAATACTTATTCCAGATACGTTTGAAGAGCAAAACAAAAGGGTGTACCTTTTATGACGAGAAATGGAGAATGTTACCTTTTGCTCTCATCTGAAAAGTTTCCTCATTCAATTAACACGACATATAGTCAATAACGTTGGTAAAGAAACCGATACAGGATAAATTTAAGATTGCAATTCCGTTTACTATCGAAGTGGAACTTCCTGTTGGAGCTCAGTGTGGGGGCCAGCTATTTGCAAATTATGCAGCCAATGCATAATACCTAGAGAATTTTTTTTACTTCCTTAGCGAGAACAGTAGCCGTAATGAAATGTGAAATTACACACCTAAATTTCTTTTTCGTTTGTAGCACAGACCGATTCATATTTCCTTCATGATCCTGCCCCGTTTCGACTGCTACAGAGGGAAATAGATTATTCCTACCACTTGTGAAACAAGTGAATGCTTCCAAAGATTCCCCAGTGAGTGCTGCTGAGGTTTCACCTGTCTATTTAGATTCTTATGAGATATCTAATCATCCAACAAATTCAGACTGGAGGCTCACAGGATGAGCTTGGGATGTCTCTGGAGTTTTTCTTAGTTTAGGACAGCCTTAGATTAAAAACTGTCAGTACTGCCTCATATCAAATGGAGGTATCGATGATTTTTATGTCATAGATATTTATCATCTTAATTCATTCTTGTGAATTATTGGAATATAATACTGTGAAAAGTAGTTTTGCGAAAACTACCCGCTATTATCAAAATAAACAATGGTATTTCTTAACAGCCAACGTAGGCTTTTAATCTATACGAGGCAATTGCTATGGATAATTGGGCAAACATGTGGTGCGTATAATCGTGGGAATCACACATTCAATTTGAATTCGCCGAAAGCAACATTATCGTGACGTCATCAGGAGCTATGTTCGCTAGTCGGTTTTTAGTGCTATGAATATCAGTCCAAAACTGTCGCAAGAGTAATTATGGATATATGCACTGTTCGTAGATTTGCGCTAACCACTTGATGCGGTGTGACATAAATAGGTTGTTTTGCAAAGTCTTGTAGCTTTGTTATCTGTTGTTCAATATTTGTCATATGCAAATTTACGGTCATGCGGTGTTAACAGCCAAATGTTGTAATTAAATCAAATGACATGGATTTCCGCGAAAACTTTTCTAGATAACCAAAATAGCCGCTTTAAACCTATCATTTGGCATATTTTGGGCAACTTGGAAAGTTTTCATGTCAAGGTTTTAGAAACATCGATACCTCTCTTAATATTTATTCCTCCTTACGAACGGAACAATTTGTTTAGTTTATCTAACATTAATTTGTACAAAAGCCAGATTATAATAATTCAAAAGTATTGAATTTGTAGAGTCAATTTTGTGAATTCATGATGGGTATGAACTTTAGGTTGTTTGAGTTCTATCCGAATGTATGCGATTCTTCATTGTTGATGCGGTATGGTTCGTTATGTGCAAACACTCTTAAGTAGTAATTTAAAGAAGATACATTATTCTCCGAGACTGGAGCACCTAATAATGGATTCCTGATATATCTCGAACCAGTACCACCATTACATACTTTGCTAGCCTCCAGCTACTATCCTCCTTATGGTTACAATTATCCACCATTGGTACCGCGCGGAAAAGTTGTCTAAATGACTAGCTCCTTGTGACGTCACGACGACGTGTGCTTGAGCGAGTTCAAACTTCAACCGTTAAATGTACCTAGTTACTGCCCGAATATTCATTGCAAAAGTCTCGGCGAAATCTAAAAACAGAGTAGACTATCAAGGAAATCCCCTAGTTAAGATAGATTTTTGGTTTCCACATCGTATCTCACCTAAATCTTTGAGAATGTCGGCTATCTTTCTAAACAAATTCGTAAAATTCTTCGATACTTTTGGGTCTGAAGTCCCATTTTATTTGACAACTCTTGAGGCAGCGAGCATGGCTTTAAATAACTTCAATAACAAGTGCCAAAACGCGCTTAATCTTCCAGTTAGGTTTTTAGAGATGATGAAATTATATAGCTCGGTTATTAGGTAACATATGGATCATGGCTAATTTTGAATGACTTAGCATGACCTTCTCACCTTCGCAAACTTGAGAAAGTATTGTGCTTAGCGTTGGCCACTTTTAGAACATCATTTTGTAATATTCTCTTAACCTAACTATGTCTTAATTCATGGAGACAGAAGCTTTTTATGCAAAATTACTTTAAGTTTTACTCAGATAATTCTACTTAGAAAATTGATTCAAAAAAATTAAAAAAAAATCTCCGTTGCCTTCAAAACAAGGATTTTAGAAGTTTGAGAAATTTACTTTTTGAAGGGATTTACTACATATGGTTAAAGAGACCTTGAATACTTCCAGGTAATGAAAGAGTTATCCTGCGATGCAAATTAGAAAAAACTTCGACACTCGACAAAACCACACCAAAATATTGAAGTGATGACTTGTCTTGGCAATATTGAAATGTTAAAAGCACTACAGGACGATTAAACGGAGCATAATTCACGATTTGAGTCTAATAAACGCGAGTTATATTGAAACAACATCATTTGAATACGCGTTTATTTAGGGGTTTACCGCTGTGGAACAAAACGTCATTTGACTGATCGAATAATTCATTTAACCGGGAATGAACTTTGACCTAAAAAATGTTTAGCATTTATTTTATTTTATTTTTATTTATTTTTTTTTTGGGGGGGGGGGGGTCTGGCGACTTGTACGTCCTATCTGCAGCTTATTCAAGCTGATTTATAAGAAGAACTTCCTGTCGTTATCAATGGTCAGGGTCAGCAACCCGTCAATTTCAAGGTTACATTCTTGTGACATCCAAGAGATAGGATTATACGTCTCTGGAATTGCTAGAAAGATAACACAGAACAGAACAGAACTTTGATTTACATCCACGTACAATTACGTACAATAAGGACGATACAAATACATGAAATACATGGTTTAACACATCCGGTTTACCAAAACACCTACATCTATACGGAGAAAATATGAGGGATAGTTTGTTTTATGCTATGGTTTATAGTACTGCCGGTTATCGAACAAAAACTGTGACCACAGCTTTACTCAACTATGGTCACGTAGAAGTTTTGGTCGCCAACCGTTGATTTGGTTTTCGGATTTAGTGAAATGATGGAAAGGATATAAGGTAGTGCATGACACTAATCTAAAATTGATTTTAATTTTTGGATTATCGCCCAGGCTACGAAAAACAGCATCCACAGCTTGTCACGGTCTGAAACAAGCCATGGCTGCAAAATTTCAGAAGCTAATTATGTTGATTATTGAATTAACCCTTTTTTTCGGTCCCTGGTTTTTACGCCCCCGTGTTTTATTTTAGTACTTGAGAGAAGATTGTGCAAAAGAGAAGAAACTGCTTGTAACGAGCAATTTCTGTCTTTACACAAAGTCCTCTACCCTTATCAATGGCTATCTTCGATCAATTTCATATTATAGTCTGCAATTCTTTGAAATCCGACACTTCTAAAATGTTTCAAAACAGTAAAAGATTGCGTTGGTTAGGTTAAGTAGAACTATATCCAATTATTGTACCTCCTTGTTCGAAAAGAAAAGACAAGGATGGGAATGGAAAATGTATAAGAGATCAAGACAAAATAAGTAGAAATGAATAAATAATTGAAAATTATAGTTGATTTAGAAGGAAGAGTCCAGTTGTCATAATGAAGTTTTAGACCACTACTGTACATAGGGCGGAGGAAGTCAAGAAAATAACTTAGTTGTTTGTCGTTATCTCCTAGAAAATAGGAAGAACGTGTGACTAGTGTTTTTTGCATAAAGCTAATCAGAATAACTACAAAATCGTTGAGTTTGTAAAAACACAGGTGGTGAATGCTTTGCTTTGAATGGGGTTTTACGCCGCTTTCAACAATCTTTCAGTTATATCGCGGCGGCTGGAGCACCTAACAATGGAATCCTGGTATTTCTCACACCAGTACTACCATCACATCCTTTCCTAGCCTCCAGCTGCTATCCCACATAGGTCTACGATTATCGACCCATTGGTGAGAGACAAATAGTCGGAAAGGATGAGTGCCCCCGTCGGGAATCGAACCCGGGACCTCTAGATTGAAAGTCCGACGCGCTACCAACTGCGCTATGACGGCGGCTAGGTGGTGAATGGAATACCTCCATAATTAGACCAACAAATAGTAAAATCAGATATATATTTACGTATATAGGACGAGTTGTATAGTGTGTTAGCCCGATTAGCTCAGTTGGTAGAGCACTTGACTTCAAACCTCAAGATCACGGGTTCGAGCCCTAGGCTGACCATATCAACTAACAAAAATAATTTTCTTTTGGGTGAGACGTTAAACCGGGGCCCCGTGTGACGGTGCTATCCATCGAGCACGTTAAAGAACCAGGCGGGGCTCTCAGCAGTTTCGTCCTGTATCCTTGCACTATCCCCCGTAACTACTAACCGTCTTCTGGGGGCGTCGCTCATATGGGCATGTGCTACGGTAGCGACGATAAATAAACGGAAATACACACATGCTCTTTAGTGTTGGCACAATTTGCATAGCGTTACCGACCCATTTGTTGACCAATCAGAAAACAAATGGCACGAGAGCGTCAAAGATTTTCACGTGAAGAAACTGGCTGAGTGGTCATGAATGAAATTTTGTAAGTAGATCTCAATTGTTTTCACACTGAAGTGTGTTTACAAAATTGCGCACAAAGTGATTTAAATGGTTGACTGTAAAGGATTTAGCGCCACATTATTTCAGTCATGCCGGACAGCTGGGACAACTAACCATGGATTCCTGCTAGTACCACTACATCCTTTCCAATGCCCTAGTTGCTTATCCTACTTTTATTTGTAGTTTTCCACCCATTGGAGGGAAACAAAGACTGCAATAATAAGAACTTGCACTCAAATGTCTTATGGTTCCAGACAAAGTATCAAAATATTACATATATATAATTATGCTTCATGTAGTCATTAAGTTTTTGATTTACAAAAAAAGGCATTTAGTTTGAAACCTTTACAGGAAAAGGAGGAAAATCATTTTTCATCTGATCAGCTTAAAGTGAATATATATATATATATACATACTTACTTGAAAAGGAGAAACCTCTCTTGTCAAGTGATTTCCCAATTTCTGTATTATTGTAGACAACAAAGAAACCTCTTTTTTAACCCTTTCCAATTCAATCCCTGGTTTTTACGTCCCTGTGATTTTATAATTGAGATAATATTGGGAAAACATTATAGAAAAAGAAGAAGCCGCTTGTAACACGCATTTTTTTTTCTTTTTTACAATATTTCCCATCCTATTAAATGGTTATTTTTCTAATTTAATTCACATTCAATTTTCCTCTGCAAAACCTTTGAATTTTGACCGTTCTAAAATTTAGCAAAAAAGTGAAGGGATATAGCAATTATTTTTCTTCATCATTTTTTTTGGGGGGGGGGTTGTTTATTTCTTTTCCTTCATCTTCACCACAAATATCAAGTTTCATATTTACAGTAATGTTTCATATAACATGTACACAATAAATAATTACAGTGTGGCATATGTTGAAAAGAGAAGACCATATAACATGAAAACTTAGTTGGAAAAGGAGAAATCTCATAAAGCAATTTCTCCTATTCTCACTTTTTTGACCCTCTTTTCCAACTGGTTACAATATATTTATGTATGTATACATGGTAGAAATGCAAGCATGGTATTTACAATGTTCCATGAATATAGGTTTTAGAATGTTATATGCAAAGTTTCATGAATATAGATTTCATAATGTTATGCGCATTGCTGAGTGCCTATGGATTGATTACCCTCATACTAAATTCACTCTAATCGGACATTTGGTTAAATACCCCCATATCAATTTCACTTTGACTGTAATTGAGCGGATATTGGGTTAATTGCCCTCATACTAATTTCATTCCGATTGTACCAATCGGATTGCTTTAATACCTATTTTATGCTGACTGTACTGAGAGGATATTAGGTTAATCACCCTCATATTAATTTCATTGTGACTGTTATAGAACGGATATTGAGTACCTTGCCCTCATACTTATTTCATTCTCACTGTACTGAGCAGATATAGAGTTAAATGCCCAAATCTGACTGTTATTCAGCGGATATTGGGTTAAATACCCTCATACTAATTTCATTCTGACTGTACTGAGAGGCTATAAGATTAATTACCCTTATACTTATTCCACTCCGAATGTACTTAACAAATATTGGATTGATTGCCCTAATACTTATTTCATTTGTTTGAATGGGTTTTACGCCGCTTTCAGCAATCTCTCAGTTATATCGCGGCGGCTAGAGCACCTAACAATGGATTCCTGGTATTTCTCACACCAGTACCGCCATCACATCCTTTCCTAGCCTCCAGCTGCTATCCCACATAGGTCTACGATTATCGACCCATTGGTGGGAGACAAATAGTCGGAAAGGATGAGTGCCGCCGTCGGGGATCGAACCCGGGACCTCTAGATTGACAGTCCGACAATACTTATTTCATTCTGACTGTACTAATTTCACTCTGACTGTACTAATCGGATAGTGTGTTAATTGCCCTACTACATTTTCCATTCTGACAGAACTGAGCAGATATTGCGTTAATTGTCCTCATATTTTTTTCATTCTGACTGTACTGAGCGGGCATTTGGTTAATTACCCTCATACATCTTTTATTCTGACTGTACAAAGCGGATATTTGATTAATTGCCCTGATACTCATTTCATTCTGACTGTACTGAGTGAGCATTGGCAAATTACTCCTGGAACGCAATACTGGGCCAACTGAGTCAACATTCTATGGTAACAGATAGAGGAACATCTAAAGAATCAATTGAAGGTACGAATATTCCTGACATGTTGACAAATAAACCAGAAGAAGGGGTTGAAGTAATGGACCAATCTCAATTAGGGCTAAATGGCGCCCGCCAGGATTTCAGTGACGGTCAGCGCTCAGACTGGTCTCTGTTTACCAACTCAAGAAAGCGTCACAGAGTAAGCTCTTGTGGCCAAAGTGGACATACTGAGGTAGAAAATTTCGAACGCTTACCATCTGACAAAAAACTTTCTTTCCTTAAAGCAGGACTCCAGCAAATAAACCAAACATTGACCGTTGCCTGGAGCTCCAGACAACTGTAACAGCCCTGTACAATCAAGTCATAAATCACGATGAAAGACTGACCATTCTCGAATATAAATCCATCGATATTGAGGCGCGCAGTAGGCGTAATAACATTACATCGCAGAATCCCGTGATTAATATTGTTAAGATACTATTTCCAGATTCCCTGCTGAACAACTTGATATTAGCCAATACCCCGCTATACCAAGAGTCATAGCCATAGATTAGGCAAGTACAAGAGGGGGCATACTATGTCCATCATCGCACATTTCCTTGACTATCGTGACACAGAATTCGTTATCAAAAATACCAGAAAGTTGAAAGGGACGTCATTTTCTATAGAGATTCCCCCCGTGAAATAGAAGCCGCCCGGAGACAACTATGGTCACAGCCCAAGTAGCTACGTAACGACTTCTCTGACAGTCGGATTAGCATTGTGTACCCAGCAAAACTTATCAAAGATGGAAAAGTGATCAATGATATGTTCCCCAATTGGGCCCCAATTATGAAACAAGATCGAGTTATTATTGACAAACCTATCAAAACAAATAGTAGTAATAGTAAAAATGTTCCCAAGGTCTCACAACAATCACGTGCGCAGAATGATGTCACGCAGGGGCATAGTATGTCTAGGGAGTCAGATAAACAGAAAACGTCAATGAGAAAGAAATCGTTATCCTCCCGTCGAGGGGACCGTAACCAGGGCCCCTAGTAGCCATTCTCCGTCTGCCTCGTATATAGACCCTGATACTCCTAACTCCCAGTTTAGGAGACCATGGGACTCTAACAGTCAAATGCCGAACAACGTATCGCCAGTACCTACTACACACCAGCCTAGATAGGAATCCCAGGGGTCAGACTGTTATTAAAGTTATCAGCATATAAACTTGAAATTTGGTAGCTTAAATGTTAATGGCGCGCTGATAATATGAAAAATTATATCGAACACCTGATAACTTCCTACAAGAATTCTTCGATTTAACAGACATAGCCGATGATTTTTTCGACAAATTTACCGAATTAGAAAATTTGTCTATACCGCTTGATAGATTAACGCTTGATCATAAAACAAATAAGCTCGGTTTTAGACTTATCGAAATCTGCCGCTATAATAATCTCTTTATCTTAAACGGTCGGGTATTTCAAGATAAAACCGTTGCTCTTTTTACTTTTCGAGACCGATCGGTCATAGCTTATATTTTTCAACCGCTGATTGCTTACAATATTTCTCAGATTTTGAAGTAATTGAAACGGCTTCGCTTTTTTTCGATGGGCATTGTATAATTTCCTGGGATATGAAGCTAGTTCTAACAAATTTCAAAATATAGAAATTAAGTCGAACCCGAACCTAATAGGCTGGGATAGTAATTCAAGTAACGAGTTTATAAAAAGCATAAACACTGATAAATTGAATTCTTTAAATGATGTAAATTTGCACTCAACAAACATTCATCAAACTATTGAATCCATAACATATGATATTCAAACATTGTTCTATGACGCGGCAAATTCAACTTTCCCGAGTAAATTCCTATCTAGAAATCAGAGAACAGCTACTAATGATAAACCGTGGTTCTGTTCTTCTTGTCGCCGCGCTAGACAAAATTATCATGACGCCGAAAATGCCCATAAAATCCATCCAAATGATAAAAGTAAAACTAGACTTCGTCTCGCTAGCAAACAAATAAACGAACCATGAACTTCTACATTAAAAAATACAAACAAACTGATGCTTCTAAGTCAATGCGACTTAACGAAAAAAGCCCAAAACAGTATTGGAAACTCTTCAACAATATTAAGCCCCAAAAAAGCACAAAATATCACTCCAAATATAAGCGAATTTTTTTAATATTTCAAATCAATTAACTTGAATGACTAACAGGCGACGAAAACTTTAATTTATCAGCCTCTTCAAATGACCTACAAGAAGCAAATCAGTTGGTAAACTGTCCTATTACAAATGAAGAAATTTTAAAATGTATACAAAATTTAAACAATGGCAATCTCCTTGCCCCGTCGATCAAATTAGAAATGAATACTTAACATGTACGAAAGACCTTTCTCCTTGCCCCGTCGATCAAAATAGAAATGAATACTTAACATGTACGAAAGACCTTTTCTGTCCTCTATTCAACAATTTATTCAATGCCATTCTAAATTCAGGCCATATCCATAAGTCTTGGGTGGAAGGAGTATCGTTCCTATCTTTGAAAATAAGGATAGCCCAACGAACCCGAGTAATTGTCGGCCGTTAACCATTTTGATCTGCTTGGTCAAATTTTTTACGTCTATTTTAAACCAAACGTTAACTAGCTTCCTTGAATATAGCAATAGCCTAAACGTTCGTCGCGGTTATTCTACATCTGACCATCTCTTCACTTTTAACGCAATTTTAGACATTCTCAGAAAAAGGAAAGAGAAAATATACTGCGCTTTTATAGATTTTCCCCAAGCCTTCGATAAGGTGTGAGTTGGTTTGTGGCACAAGCTCTTTGAAAATGATATTAACGGAAAATTTTACAATGTGGTTTTCAATATGTACCAAAATATTAAATCAATGATTTCGCATAAGGGAAATTTTTCGGACGCGTTCATTTCGGAAATAGGGGTAGGTCAAGGGGAAAACTTATCCCCGCCTTATATTAATCTTCCTCAATGATCTTTTTTCAAATTTAGAAAAGCAAGGCTCTGTAGGAGTAGAACTTCAAAACCCCCGTGATAATACACTATAGATTAAGTTGCTAGTTCTCCTCTACGACACTGTTTTAATATCAAATTCCGCGTCCGACTTACAAAAAAGTCTTGACTCATTTAATAACTACTGTAACAAATGGCATCTTCGAGTAAACATCTCCAAGACAAAAGTTGTTATATTTGGAGCGAGTCGATTGAATAACTTTTCCTTCACTATAGGTGGAACAAATATATAAGTAACAGATAGATATCATTACTTGGGTTTAACATTTACTAGTAGCTGCTCTTTCCTTAGTGCTGAAAAACATATCGCCAAGCAAGCTACTGAAGCATTGCATTTACTATACACCAAATGTAACAAGTCTAAAAGATCACATGATTGAATTATTCGACCATACTGTGCTACCCATCTTAACATACGTTTCCGAAATATTTGGCTATGAAGCTCGAAAATCGACACTGCTTTACATGTTATACGGCGAGCTTGGTAGATACCCGATCTCAATCGTTATAAAGTCACGCATGATTGCATTCTGGAATCGCTTAATAACCGGTAAAACTTCAAAGTTATCATATCGAATATATACGTACATTATTAACCAAATCAATACTGGTTTCAAATGGATAAATCAAATAAAGCATATTTTAAACGGTGCAGGCCGGCCTGATTAATGGTTAAATCAAAACCATATCACTAGTGGACATATCAGTAAGGTAAATAAGCAGTCATATATTGATCAATATAAACAATCCTGGGCCTCTCAGATGAGAGAATCAGAAAAAAAGTCGAACGTACAACAGTTTTAAAGTTTCCCATAATTTAGAATCGTATTTTAAAGCCTTAAGCAATTATGATGCGTTGTCTTTATTTAAATTCAGAACCTAAAACTGTATAGTACCAGTTGAGAATCAACTCCATATGAAGAAAGAATATGTCAGCTATGTGGAAAGATGAAATAGGGTCCGAAATCCATTATTTGTTCGAATGCAAGTCTTTATCGAAACAACGAACCATGTTTATGTCAAATCTAAATTTACAAAACGACTATAGACGCGAACTCCGCTATTTTCTTACATTTACTAATTTCAAACTGACTGTACTGAGTGGGTATTAGATTATTTATCCTTGTACTCATTTCATTTTGACTACACTGAGAAGATATTGGGTTATTCACCCTCATACTATTGCATTCTCATTGTACTAAGCGGATTTAAAAACAAATAAAATGTAATCAATTTCTTTCCTCGGTTAATAATAAAAAGAAATAAAAAAAATCTAAAATCTATAGACTCTTACTAGATGCCCGCCGTACTATTTTAGTTTGTATTACAGCTGTCCAGTAACTAAACGTAAGTCTAGTAATAGCTTCCCTGTAAATCATCGGATACATGTGCTCTTCAAAGCATAGCTTTCCCCAAATCTGTGCAGAGCGTTCGTACTCCGTTTCATTAGCATACGACTCTGGGAAAAAACAGCATACGGTAGTTTGAAGTGACCGAAAGCGGCTGTAAATCAATGAATCATTCCACTACACAAATCATTCAGTTAGACGGGAAGTGAATTTTTAACTCCGAGATTTACCTACATTAATGTGATGCATTTTTGTTGGTTTGGCGACCTAGCCGTCGTAACTACAGTTTAATCAAGCAGTAGTTACGACGTTTACGTCGCTAACCAACCATTCTACTATATGTTGTTACATGCAACTGGTCATAAAAGTGGAACTTCGTGTTGGAGTCAATGGGCGGGGCAAACGGAGTAAGTGGGCGGGGGCAGCGATTGGCCAATAATCTGACAATCGAAAAAAGACTTTGGAACACATTTGTTGAAAAAGAGGAAATTAGTTGTTGCAAGCAGTTTCTTCTTTTTCAACAATCAATTTCAGTTAATTTGCAGAATGTATAGTCATTGGCATGTAACAAAAAAGGGAAAGGGAAATGATTGGTTTGTGACCAAAATGACGTAACTGCAGCTTAAATAAGATGTAGTTGCGACATTATAGTCGCCAAACGAACTAAAATGCTTCGTGTAAATGGCGTCCTTTGTTAGAGATCACACCCGGTCTTAATTAATGATTTTCTTCGGTTGAAAGCCGTGATTGGCCAATTTCGCCCGTGTAATACAAAAGATGAAATACGGGTTGTGGCGTATGTGAAATTATAATAAACTAATTTCAAGTTTCGTCTACCAAAAACGGCCATTCGGATTGGTCGGCAAAAAAAATCATAGCTCCGTGAATACTGGACACGCAGCTATCTTATATGCTTCTGCACAAAATAGTCACACACAAAAAAAGTATAACAATTTATAAAGTTTTTCCTTTTTTTGCTTAATGGTATTAAATCATTAGAAATGCAGGGGTTTTGTTGCTGTTTTTACGGAGATATGAAAAAAAATCCCAACATTATCACACTTATGATGAATCCGCTTAGTTTTTTCTGTTCGTACCTCCATGAAAACAAAGAAAAATATCCATCACTTAATTGGGCAATCATGAGTGTCAATCAAGGAATATATATTGACCATGCGATTTATTCTTTCAGCCTGAAATTGATAATTAAACTCCGGCATTTGCCGCCACTTGTGTGAATTTTTTGTTGTTGTTTAGCGACTTAAACGTCGTAGCTAAAGCTTATTCTAGCTGTAGTTAAGACGTTTAGGTCGCCAACCAACGATTCTAATTGTAACATGCAACTGCAATGATAGTTTTTGCAAAATCATGTCGTTTAAAATCGAAACGAGACTACCTGTTGGAGTCAAAGGGCGTGGCCAAAGGAGTCCGTGGATGGGCCAGCTATTGATCGATTGAAAAAGAAAATCTACATGAGCTCACCTTTTTGACATACTGCCCAGCGCTCTTCTTCGCACTCTTGCCAAAAATATTCACCACTACTTGTCAACAAACACCTATCTGAACCATTAAAAAGTTCTTTAGCATCTACTGACTCAACTAAAAAGAAAACATCGTTCAACAGTAAGGTGCATTTTAAAGGCATTAACCCGTTCAACGATCATGGCAAAATTTAGACTTGTCCAAATTGAATGGAGTTGTAGACGACAATATAAAGTTTATGACTTTATGAAATTTAGACTTTTTTTCAAATTTCTGGATATAAAAGATTGTGGGAATTTCTTCTTTTTCCAATATATTTCCCGATTTTTTTTCTTGAAACGGATATTAAAAAGCGTCGATGTTTGGGAACGGGCTAAGGGTATGCGGTACAGTACTCCCTTGGTCAAGAAAGGCTGTATGTAGATTCGTGCCTATGTAAGATTTTCTAACCCAACCCCACTTAATGACGCTTTTAGACGCCCCAAAGAATAAAAGATTTTGAAAGCATTGTGAAAAATAAAAAAAAAAAAAATACTTTTTACAAGCAATTTCTTCCTGGTCCACAATGTTTTCTACCCCTAAAGTTAAAAAAATCTAAAAATTTACTAGCTTTTATTGTCGTCTGCAAATCCTTTCAATTTGGACAAGTAAAAAAATGCCGTTTGGTAATATCATCAATACAATTGACTAATCGCGGCTGTCGGTCAAACGATCAGTCGACCAATGAAAAAATTCATTTAGACTGGATTTTCTTTTAATTCCGAAATTTATGTGAAGTGTTTTGTGTTGTTTTGGCTACTCAGACGTCGTATCTATGGCTAATTCACGTTTTATAATGTATGAGACGTTTCTATTTCACATCAGTATGCTTTGTAAACTTACAACGATTGATTTATCAGTCGAAATATCTTTTCAGGGGTCAGTTGGCGGGCCGCGATCCGTTAAACGGAAGATGCATCTGACAGCCCAAACGATACAACTTGAAAGTTTTACATTTTCGAGAATTATCTACATTTCTTCTACAGCACTATAGTGCACATAAAGTCAGTGATAGAAAGCTTGTTGAAACTAATATATACATGTTTTAATTTTTTACATGTTCGTATGATTGCTTAGCTATAGCGATAGTACAATATTTTTTGAAAAAAATCATTACGTCTTATTGCGTAATGCAAAAAAAATGACACTTCGTCTGTCGCAAGTTAGGTTGCGATATTTCCTAGGTGGTTCTCTTCCATCTTAATTTAAATAATTCTGATCCTTTTTCAAATGAGATTGCAGTAGACACTTAAAATAAAGCCTCCTTCAAAACTTCTCATTGAATTCGATCCTTTTTTATCAAGTGAACAAAACTGTAGCCTATATAATCGAATTCACGGCTGACAAACACATAATCGGTAGGATAATTAAAGCATTCATTTAGACTGAAATGAACTTTGAACTCCAACGGAGACAGTGACCATGATCAGCGTCCCGTCGATTAGCGGGGCTAAATGATAATCGTCAGAAGTCTTCACAAGAGCTACGATGTTGATGGGTCCTTTTATTATATACCTATAAATGTTTCTAGTAAAATGTATACATTCTCATTTACAACATCGTTTTTTATTGATTGAATGTGGTTTAACGTCACTTTTAACAGTCTTTCAGTCATATCGCAGCGGCTGGAGCACCTAATAATGGATTCCTTGAATTTCTCACACCAGTACTACCACTACATCCTTTCCTAGGCTTCAGCTGCTATCCCACTTAGGTTTACGATTGTCCGCCAATTGGTGAGAGACAAATGTCGGAAAGGATATGTGCCATGGCCGAGGATCGAACCCACGACATCCCATTATTGAAGATTAGGAGTCTGATGCGCTACCGACTGCGCTATGACGGCGGCTGTTGACGACATCGGACACGTCAGAAAAATGCGTAATTGATAGTGTCAAATACGGTTCCATTTTAAGATGACGTCATTTTCAATCTGAAGATGACGTCTTAAGGCTAATAAACGTAATCAGAATAGTAAATGAGAATGGTGTTCCTTGTAGCATTACATATTCTTCATATCATTTTGTCGAATTTATTCAATAGTAAAAAAGGTACATGATAATGGAATATTATGTTATGATTGCGTTACATCATCTTGTATTTGCTTCGCGCTGAATGCGGAGGAGAATTTGATATTCCACTCGACCTTCGATCTCGTGAAATATCAATGTTCCTCCGCAGCTCAAAGCAAATACAAAATGTTGTATCTCTATCTAACATAATATCACATATACCAAACACCCGTGAAAGAAATATTGGCATATTTTATGTCCCTTTTTTTACACAATATAAGCATTATAACAAGAAAAAAGTTATGGAACACAATTGCTACAAGCAACGTCCTCATTTTCCACAGTGTTTTCTACCTATAAAGAGATAAACATTTTAGAATTTTCAACAATTTAAAATTGTCGTCTGCAACTTCTTTGAAGATCGATGTGCTCAAATTAGCTTAAATACCTAGGAGATGAACTAGCATGCAGAGTTTACGAAATTCCTGAAATATAGAAGAACTTCTTTTTGAGCCGTAGGTATTTAACGGATTAAGTGGTTAAGCCTCTAGTGGCAGTTTGCACACGCTGAACTTTGAGACGATCTCAAACAATTTTCTGTTAACTTAAGCGATCAAAGCTGACGCTTTGCTAGCTAAAAAGCGCAATCGACATTCCGATGTACATGTGTATTTCTAATAGCAAGTAGAATTGACCATTCGCTGGCCCCGCCCATTGACTCCAACCGGAAGTCGCCCTTCGATTTTAAACGGCGTTATTTTGAAAAGTTTATGGCCAGTAGCATGTAACAAAAAGGTAGCATAGTTTGTTGGCCACCCTAACGTAGTAACTACAGCTTAGATAAGATGTTTATATAGGGGTTTTAGTTCCAAACCAACAAAAAAGTAAAACAAAAATGGCGTCCAATGTTGGAGTTCACAACTCATTTCTAGTCAAAATGAATGCTTTCATTGGTCGACTGGTAATTTGACTGACCGCCGCGATTGATCAATTATGCCGCGTTTGATGATATTAGAGGCATAGATGAATAACTTAATATTTAGTTTCGTCTATCAAAAACGAGCGTTCTGATTGGTCGAAAAAAGTTATTCATAACTCCATGAACAAAATTTTGAGCACGCAGTGATTTAATATGCTTCCGCACAAAATAGTCCCATACAAAAAGGTATCAAAATTTGTAAAGCGTTTGTTTTTTTTGTTTTTTTTTTCGCTCGATGCTATTAAATTATAAGAAATGAAGAGAATATTTTTTGTTTTCATGGAGGTATGAACTGAAAAACCTAACCACACTATGTATGAATCCGCTTCGCGTATTCATACAGTGTGATTAGTTTTTTCGGTTCATACCTCCATGAAAACAAAAAATATTTCCTTCATCTCTTAATTGAAATATTTCGAATATTGATGTCAAATGAGCAGAGGAGAAAATAACAATTGAATTGATGAATCGAGACTGCCAATCAAAGAAATGAAGAATCAATCAAATCATAAATTTACGGTCACGAAAGATATCTATTTTACTCAGACATTGGTCGATATTTTTGTTGGTCGGGCGAATTAAACGTCGTAGCTATACTCCTTATTTAAGCTGTAGTTACGACGTTTAGGTTTAGGTCGATTCTATCATTCTATTGCGTGTTATCATTCTCCAAAGTAATGCAGTTTCCTATTGTAGCTCAGTGGTCGTGTCTAGCGATCCGTTAATTGAACTCTCTTAACCTAAGCACACAAACTGTTCAAATTGAGGTTATACCAAATCCTATATACCTCTGCTGTAAGGAGGGGATTTTTCTAGCATTACGTCGTCTAAATGACTTTTCGAAATGCTTCCATCCAATGAAATACTATTGCGATTATACTGCGATAAAGTGCAACAATTGAAGTAGAGCCAACATCACATGTCTGATTTTTAGCCAATGTTTTTTGTTTTTTTTTTTATCAATTTTCTGTTCGCGATACACTTGACCAATCACTGGCCATGCCAAATGACTCCTCTGGCTCCTCCTACTGACACCGACAGGAAAGTCCGCTTCGATATCAAACAGCATTATTCTGTTAAGTTTATGGCAAGTTGCATGTTACAGATAAGTAGAATGGTTGGTTGGCGACCTAAAAGTCGTAACTACAGCTTGAATAAGCTGTAGTTACGACGTTTAAGTCGCAAGCCAACTAAATTGTTTCACACAAATGGCGGCAAATGCCGTAGTTTAAATCTCAATGCCGGGCTGGATGAATTATTTTATCCTTGATTGTGAGCCCCGATTGGTCAATTGGTAGTGAAACGCATACCTCCGCGCTCCTGATAGACGAAAATAAACCTCGTGATAGGAGTGTTTTCCTGGTAAAGTAAGAGAGGACCAGTGTTGGGAGATAACATCTATGAGAAAAAAAGAAAGCCAAAGGGAGAGTATGCCAGATTTGTAGGAATAAAAATAAATCAAGTGCTTTTCTTACCCTTTTCATAAAATGAAATATGTCTTTCCCCTCCACACCAGAATTGGTTATTGGAACATTTTGTGTTACATTCCCCACTCTTTGCTTCAAGCTCTTTAACTTTTCCCCCAAAACACTTACAGCGTTTGTCTCCATGTCCCTGAAATTATAAATCGTCCTTGGGCGACCAAAATGTCATAAATACAATTTTTTTTCAAACTATACTTACGACATTTTTGTCGAGAACTGTTGAAACGATGCACCAGTGTAATAGTAAACACTCTTTGAAATATATATAGGCATCTTCGTCCACACATGCGGATTAGCTAAATTGCTATTACGTACTATGTTACACATTTCCAAACTTTACGTCTATCAAGAAGAAATCGTTGAAATCATGCATTTTTTTCATTCATCATGATGTTTTCTTCCAAAAGAAAAAAATCGAATTCCGTTAACTTGGAATTGTCGTCTGCAAATCCTTTGAATTTGACCAGTCTAAAATATTGTCACCTGTTTAAGGGTTTAGCATTGCCATTTATGTACATAGTTAGTTAAAAAATATGAAATTTGTCTGATTCAAAACGGTAATTTTGGTCGATATCGCTATTTTTACTTATTCAAGGTTATCAGTCTAGTATCTGATGGCTAACTGTCACCTACTGTTACGGTTAATCGTCGAAATGTATTTTTTCCAAATAAATTGATTTCACCCTTTGTCAAACCCATGATCATGCTTCACGCCAACGTGAAGCATTAGTAAATATCTTTTTTAACTTGAATTAAAATCAAGTGTTGCTTTATTGACAGACATGAATTGATCGGCTGAAACGATGTTCGACACTCATTTACAAGGTGTCTAGAAAATGCTTTAAATTTTAAAAATATACATATACTTAAAAGCTGTATGTAAATCATAGTCATACTATGCCTGCTTGAGGTGCCGTAATGCACTTCGTCATCAGGGATTTTCTAGAGATTATCACGGTAATACAAAGTATCTTAAACTTTCAGAGTTCCAATAGTTGTGATGATTGGCCGTCACAATATTTCTTAATAGCGAGAGCTATCCGTCCTTTTTCCTGATGCTATTTTGAATTTTTTAACTTCAATATTAGATTGTGATTATCAGACATCACAATGACAGTTAAAAATGTGATGATAGTCCATCACAAGGAATGGTGACAGTTAGCTATCACATACTAGACTGGTTAAGCCATCTCACACATAATAATATAGATTTATTCCCTACCTATTCCTTATATACCCGATGTTTTTTTATACATATCAAGCATTCAGCAAGCGCGTA
The DNA here is from genome assembly GCA_946902895.1 of Fragum fragum. NCBI lineage: Eukaryota > Metazoa > Mollusca > Bivalvia > Cardiida > Cardiidae > Fragum > Fragum fragum. The sequence goes on from OX336370.1 coordinate 48,497,333, forward strand.
ACCCTTTACCAAACAATTGATTGAATGAATGGGTTTAACGCCACTTTTAACAGTATTTCAGTCATATCGCGGCGGCTGGAGCATCTAACAATGGATTCCTGGTATTTCTACCATTACATCCTTTCCTAGCCTCCAGCAGCTATCCCACCTAGGATTACGATTATTCACCATTGGTGAGAGACAAATGTCGGAAAGGATATGTGCCGCCGCCGGGGACCGAACCCATGACATATCCCATATTTGAAGATTGGGAGTCTGATCCTTAACCAAACAACAAAATTCTACACTTTGGCAAACCTTAAATGATAAGTAAAAGATATGGTTTGAAATATTGTGAGAAAGAGGACAATTTCTAGCAAAAAGAAATATCTCCTTTTCTCACAACTTTTTCAACAGCTTAAATCCCAATCCATACAATATAATACGACGTTGTCTGGTAATAAAATTTCAAATTTTAAAATTTGAGAAAATACATGACTCGAGCGACCCTCTTTTAAGCGGATTTATACAGTGTTATTAAGTTTTTATGTTCAAACCTTCAATAATATAATTTTCAGTTTCGTCTATCATAATCGGGCGTTCTGATTGGTCGAAAAAAATATTCATAACTTCACGATCAAAATTTTGAGCACACGGCGATTATGAATGCAAGATAGTTCCATACAAAATTGTAGAGTTTTTGCTATTTTCGCTCGATACTATTTATTTATAAGAAATGAAAAGACTATTTTTTGTTTTCATGGAGATATGAACCGAAAAAACTAATCACAAATATGTATGAATCCGCTTCTTATTCTCTTCATCTCTTAAATGAAAACCGAAAATATTCTCTTCATTTCTTACAATCAATATTAAGAGAATTATCCACAATGAAAATATACCTGCATTCCAAACACTGGCGAGTTCATGCCACTGCATATATTGAAACAAATTCCTAGTTCAGACACTGTCGGTACATTTTCTTCATATGTTATAGCCCCATATGAGGTCGCTTTTGTATAACTTATGCAACCTGTAATAATATATATTATAGATGTACAACTTATTTTATTGAGTGATCAAAGGTCAATTTTGTCTATAACTGTATGGACAGAATTGACCTTTGATCAATCACTATAACTTGTACATCTATATTCCCAAATATGCAGCCCTTTCAGTTATATAATCAAAGGCTTTAAGTTAATTCACGAATGAATGATTCTATATATGCGCCAAATACATAGAAATGTTTCATTTAACTGAAACTGATTAATAGAGGCGTGCTAAGGAAGTAAAAGTCAAAGACAAAAATGTATGAATATTCTTTTTTTTTTAAATAACGACGAACGATCCTACTGATTCACAAAATTGAAAAAGTGTCTTTAACAAAGTTACGGCGGGTTTGATACATTGACCCATTATCCTACGACAAAATTTTAGACTTGTTCAAAGTAAGGGTAATGAAAAAAGTGCCCGTTACATGTAAAATAATTTTCTTCATTTTCCAAAACGTTTTCCAAACCTTTTCTAGAGGGGCGTAGCAATAATCAGATAATTGTGACGTCCCAAAATCATTGGAACTAGCTTAAATTAGCTGTATTTACGATGTTAAAGTCATCGAATCAAAGAAACGCTCAATATTAACCCTCGTCATGCTGAACCCGGAATAATCCGGTTTTGACAGGAGGTTTAGACCAAGATCAGCCTGCGCATAAGTGCAGTCTGATCTTGGTCTACACCTCATGACTGTACTTTGCCTGCCAGAGCTGCTTATGAAATTTATTTCTAAAAGAAATATTGATTTTTTAACAAGTTCTATCAGTGCTTTCAGCCCTTTGATTTTACAGCAATTCAATAAGGTAATTTATTCAGCATGACAAGAGTTAAAATCGGAATTGAAACTCCACTTTCGTTCTACATAAAAGTTAGATTGGTCAATCGGTTTGGTTGACAATCTCGGACCGTCAATTTATTTGACTAAAGCGATTTCAGTTTATTTTTCAGAATGCAAAAGTATGGGCCTCACATATTTTACATGGAAAATTACGCCGTTTCTGCCTAAACCTCGTAACTGCAGCTTGAATTAAGCTTTAGTCGCGAAGTTTTTGGAGAACATCTACGATTCGTGTAACCTTTAAATACATACCGATATACTGAAAAACAACTCGTTCTCTAGCGTAACCGATCCATGCCTTCTCTCCGTCTTCAAGCAAGTAACCCGGGATTCTGAATTTGGTTTCTTGTATTTCTGGAGAAGCTAGAGTACATGGTGGGTTTTCTGGATCACCGGATAAGACATGTAAATTGCAGTGGACTACAAATATAAAATGAGCACATGCGTGACATTTCCAACCATTACACATGTGCGCCAAGTAAAGACTCAGATCAGCCTATGCATCCGCACAGTCTGATCAGAGTCTTCACTCTGCGCACTGTAAATAGATACTGACCCAAAGCTTCTTTAAACAGTCAACGAATATTCTAATTGCCCCGAATTGCTGTCCAGGGTGCTCAATGTGTGCGAGTCACGCACATGTGTAATTAATGGAAATGTCACGCATGCGCTCGAATGAAACAGATGCGATTTCTCAGGGATCCGCCTATTCTTGGTAATTCACAAATGGAGATAGACTTCAAATGTAAATTAGCCCTTGTCATGCTGAACCCGAAATGTTCCTGTTTTTTGCAGGAGGTATAGACAAAGATCAGCCTACACATAAGTGCGGTCTGATCTTAGTCTTCACCTTCTATTTGCCTCCTTCAACCAAGAGCTGTTTATAAGATTAATTTTCAAAATATTTTCGACCCTTTACTATTGCTTTCAGTGCGTTTTGGCATTTGATTTTAATGCAGGTTTAGATAAGGATTTTATTTAGCAAGACCATGGTTAAAAGATCACATTTTCCAAAGATATGTCTATTTTTTGTAACACTTGCACACATTGAAAGGCATGCTTTGTGACAATACCTGTTAAAATCGTTCATAATTTTCAATTCTTTAACCTGTCAGCCTCAATTGCGAAACTCGGACGACATTTTAGCCCTGACTAATAGAAGGGCTTTGGTCCTGTTGATTACAACTCAAAATTTGCTAACGATCACCTTTTCGTTCAATGAATGAATACTAAACAAATCGATTTAAAAAATATTATTTTTTTTTATAAAGATAGGTTAATATTCGGACTTGAGGACTCTGCAAAAAAATAACAATTCAGCATGTATACTATGCACAAGGATCTCGGGTGTTTCTTTTTGAATTGTGTCTTCCCGTGCATTAGTATATTTAGCGAACTTTCAACAAAGTTATCACTTATATTAGATTGATTTCCATTTCAATGTGACAAAAGAGACGTTTAAGACGCCATCTTAGTCAAGATGAGATGAATAGGGGCATTCTGTTACATTCTGGATTATCCCAAAGGCATGCTGATAATGGCCTTATAGTGTGACTAAGAGTGTTGTTTCCAGAATGTGAAATCGGTTAATTACGACCAGAATCGTCAGGCATTTGCATACTAGGTCGAGAACGCGCAACTAATGTCGTTTAATACAAAATTCAGGTGGTTCAGTCACGGCGTAACCGATTTGGTAACGCGACAAAGTTACGTAGGAACTTCCAAAACGCTGAGGTGTTCTCATCAGTACACCAATCATCAGAAATCAGTTGCATAATGCTGGTCTGAGCTCTTAAATCCGGGTTCCGTGGAAAGGCGCTTAGGGTGGGCACGGGATCACGTCACTTGGACCCAAAATGACTGGGTTCCAGTCCTGTTTACAGGCGAGTCCAGGTTTTGTGATAGACGTGCTAGGATACTGAGAATATCAAATGAGCGTTTTACTCCATTCTGTGTGGCAGAACACGATCGGTTTGGCGGGGGTTCAGTCTTGGTTTGGGCAGGAATGAATGCTCAGGGGAAAACGGACCTCCAGGTCAACGGCATGTTTTCAGCTCTCATGTACGTAAACGGGATCTTTAATGTTTACTATCGACCATATGCAGGTGCTGTTGGTGAAATTTTCGTTCTGATGGATCACAATGTGTGTGCATACAGAGCAATAGATCAAAACATCGAACAAGACATTAAACTAAATCCAACAGAGCATACTTGGAATCTATGACATACAACCGTTTCATCACGCCCGTGCAACCAACATCTGTACAGGAGCTCAGACAGGCTCTTCTTGAAGATTGGGATCAAATTCCACAATATAAGTTCAGGAGTCTTATCAGAAGTTTTTTGAATCGTTATCATGTGGTAGCACGGGAATATCAAACATGCTATATATTAAACTGCATAAAATTTATCAAATTTGGGAAATACTGGATTTCTTTATTTTCATGGTAGCAACGAAAATGTTGATTTTTTACCATTACGTCTTTCGTGTTAGCCGTACTCTCAAAATAACAACGAAACAATCGATCTTTAACAAAATCTCAATACCTATTACATAACACACTAGAGTTCTAGGAAACACAAATATACATATGTAATTTCCTCAAGATTGATTGATTGATTGATTGGTTTGGATTTAACGCCGCTTTTAACAGTATTTCAGTCATATCGCGGCGGCTGGAGCACCTAACAATGGATTCCTGGTATTTCTGAGACTAGTACTACCACTACATCCTTTCCTAGCCCCCATCTGCTATCCCACTTAGGTTCACGATTATCCACCCATCGGTGAGAGACAAATGTCGGAAACAGTATGCGCTGCCGCCGGGCATCGAACACATGACACCCCATGATTGAAGATTAGGAGTCTGAAGCGCTACCGACTGTGCTATGACGGCGGTTTTTCCTCAAGATACAAAATATTTAACTAAAAAGTGACTCATAGCTAATTTTGAGTAGTAAATATTTTCCATGTGGCATGAGAGCGTAAGCGTTTATGAAAACAATATCTCAAAACGAAATTTACAGTTATAAAAATCCACATAAAACATATGGCATCAATTTGTCGTATCATCGTGATAGGGCTGTGATTGCACGGGAGAATTGTTTTTCTAACGCTATAGGGTCGTGAGTACGATCATGAGATAGGGAGAGTACGATGGGAATAATACAAGGTTACAATGGCGAGTTTGCGAGCGCATGATGAGAGTACGATGTATTGAGACAAGAAGACGCAATAATCACGCAATCTCCAAATCGTATTCGCATCAAACGTAAGGTCAAAGTACTGAAAGTATTGTAAGCTAGCGAAACATGATTTTGTTAACAATTCCTCTTTCTCAAAATGTATCATGATAGATAAACGAGGTTATAGTAACCAAGGAAATAATATATTATACTATCTTAGACTGGTTCAATCTGAAAGAAGTCGCAGACGGCAATTTCAAAGTGGTTGAATTTAGAAAACCTATGTCTTGTAGGTTAGAAAACATTGTAGATATTGAAAAAAATGCTTACAAGCAATTTCTTCATTGTTCACAATGTTTTCCAAAAACTTTTTCTTGAGTTGCTTCTAAAGCAGATTTGGTGGGAATGGGTTATATAGCATGCTTTTAAAAGAGTTCTCTACAATTAGAGTTTTCAATATTCCTGAAATACATAAAAAAAAACCTGCTTTTTATGGCGTATGCATTCAGTGGGTTTAGCGGTTCAGCCTCCAGTAGCATTTTGCACTGTTTGAACTCTGAGAAGACATCAAATTTTTTTTTTGTTAGCATAAGCTATCAAAGCTGACGCTTTGCCACCTAAAAACAGATGGTTTTTGTTTGTTTGTTTGAATGGGATTTTACGCCGCTTTCAACAATCTTTCAGTTATATCGCGGCGGCTGGAGCACCTAACAATGGATTCCTGGTATTTCTCACACCAGTACTACCATTACATACTTTCCTAGCCTCCAGCTGCTATCCCACATAGGTCTACGATTATCGACTCATTGGTGAGAGACAAATAGGCGCCGTCGGGGGTCGAACCCGGGACCTCTAGATTGACAGTCCGACGCGCTACCAACTGCGCTATGACGGCTGCTCCTAAAAACAGATGGTGTCGCTTTGTCGTACCACCGTGGCCAGTAACACGTAACAAAACATAAAATGCCAAACTAACAATGTCTGAGTTAAAACTTCAATTTAGGTCTTGAATAGATGTGAACTTTGAACTCCAATTTGGCTGACATTTATTGTGAATTTTTGTTGGTTTGGCGACCAAAACGTTTTAGCTACAGCTAATTCTATACGTAGTTACGAAGATCATGTCGAAAAAAAAAATATTTAACTTGTTTCTTGCACGTAACTGGCCAAAGATTACGTAGTTCACGCCGTGTAATATAAAAGTGGAATTTCTTGTCGGATTTAGTGGACTAGGCCAACGATCCGTCAACTGGAAAGAAAAATATGTACGATGACGATATCGAGTTAGTGCGATGACGATTTCGCTACTCGTCGCTAGTTCCGTTACAAATTGGGTTATGTACGACGATGATATCTCGATAGTACGGTAATATTGGAAGTTGAACTTCCTGTTAGTTACCGTTGACCGGGCAAGCGATCCGTCAAAAATCACATTAATTGCTTTTTTTGAAATCGGGTTACAATGATTACGTGAAACATTCAAGTTCAGGTATAATTTTCAAAGTTTTGAGTATGATATCTACACCAAAGCAAACTATTGTCACACAATCTGTTATTGCGCTTGAATATCGTTTTACTATCCAAACCAATCCATATGGATTTTTCTTTGACTCTTACGGTAAACGTTCATGAGAATTTCTGCATTTGACCAGGGAAATTGACACAATTGCCTTAATCAATGATTATTAAGGTACTCTATGCATTGTAAACCTCGTTTCATAAGTGAAGATTTACAGAAATCAGAAGACAGGTTTCGCAAATAGGACCGGGATAGGAAATTTTACATGCAGATTGTCAAGAGTTTCAGTACTGCGATGGCGGCGATGTCACGTGATAACAATATGACGGCCGCGTTAACTGGTCAAACCCCACTCCGCATTGTAGCAGCCTAGACCCGTTGTACCCTAAAGGAATTGCGTTGAAATCTCGTGTTTCTCCATTTGGCATGGTGTTTTCGAGTCTTAGTGATAGCTAGAAGCCTAAAATCAAAAAATCATGTTCTGCGCAATTGCAGACAACTGCTTCGCTGTATTCATGTGTGCTAATGGATTCCTGGTCGGAATATGTGTTGTTTAGTGATGAGGATTGAAATCCTTCCCCATCCCCGGGTTAGGCTGTCCCGAATAAGGAAATTTCGATGGTTGTTGTGTTCAATGTAAATTTGTCGAAAATTTTATCCTTAATATTATCATTTTCCCACCACAAAATTCAACATAAATGAACGCTCTTTAAGATGAACTCAGGTTCGAATCCTAACGAAACTGACGAAAAGAGCTATACACTGCCAAACCAGACCTTTTAATCCATTTTAATTAGTGAAATTCGGAAAGGGGTGTAACCATCAATGAAAATAGAATGGTCTTTAAACGATTCCCTCCTTAACAGTGTGACAATTTTGGATAAAATCTTGCAAATGTTGTTTTCAGCGTCACTCCCAAAATGCATTGTGAAACATTAAACTTTCCATTGAATTTTGCGGGGAGTCGGATTATTATCTGACCAGTTTTTTTTCTATATGTTTTGTTTTCTATTTATCTTGATCATTTTCCAGTTGTTGTTGTTTGTTTGTTTGTTTTAGCTTTTTTGGTGATGGTGGTGGTTGTTGTTTTGTTTTGGTTTTTTGGGGGACGGAGGGGGTGTCGGAATTTTGTTTTTGTTGTAAGTAATAATCGAAATACTCGTTATTAACAAGAAATTTCGTAAATCGAAATATTTCATTGTAAGAAAAGGCATTACCTGGTATACTTTGGTAGATTAAAATATGTAACAAAAACAAGAAAATGATAGTCCTCATATTTCATTAAATTTGGCATATTAATCAATTACAACATCTCCTACTTAAGTATGTTAACTTCCTTTTGTCAAAGTATTCAATCCTTTCGCGATACGTTTACAGCATACATGGATTTCTATTACGCACACTACTTCAAGTAGACATACGAGGGGTAATTAAAACGTCCGTGGCCTATTGCAGTGGGAAGCGGTTTAACCTAAATATGTTCATTTATTTTCAACGCGGTCACCTTGCAATCTTACACACTTTTTCTAAACGTTGTTAAATCATTTGGATACATTCAATCTAGAATGTAAAATCTCTGGGTCCTAAAATGCGTCAACGGTTTTCTTGACGTCATCATTTATGCGACAATGCTGATGCTGATGATTTTGCTGAAGGTGTTGGGGTTTTTTCTTCATCTTGAGGAATAGGCTAAAACGAGAGGATCCTAAATAGGTGAAAACGAGGACTGTCAACTAGTTTGAAACCAAATTCCTGAATAGTAGCCATGACAACAGTGGACTTGTGTGCTGGAGCACTGTCCTGGTGGACGAGCACACATAAAAACATTTTCCCATGCCTTTTCTCCTTGATGTTCCAACTAAGCTTACTCATGACGTCAGAATAATACCTCCTAGTTATAGTTTGACATTTTAATACCGTGCTAAAGCAGCACATCTTTTGCACACCAGAAAACTGTGAACATCATCTTCCCAGTGGTTGTTGTTGAATTGGCCTTTTTCGGGGGCAGTAGCCCTAGGTGTTTCCACTATTGTGATTCGGTTTTTTTTGTGTTTGTCATGCTCGAAGTAGTGAACCCATGGTATATCAACAGTAACAAACCGCTTGAGAATTTTCTCCGGATCCCGCTGAAACACTGCAAGGTTTCGTAGGACGTGGACGCGTTACTGTCAAATACCCACCGGTGTAGCGCTGTACCGATGTGTAATTCATTGGTCTGCCATAATCATATCATGGATCTTATTGATGGTTTTGTATGAGCTGACATGCGGTGGTCTACTGGAACGGGGGTCAACTTCAAGATTTTTCTACCGCATTTTTATTCGGCGGCCCATTTCGTCACCATTCCTTGACATGGGGCATGCTCCCCTAATGCTGTCTCTATGCCATCTATAATCTCTTTAGGCAATAAGTCTTTCGGGCCAATAACCGCACGATCACCAACGCTGTCCATTTCTTCACTGTTATTCATACTTGATAGGTTTAAGATCAAATTAAATTAGACGACAATGAGAAATAAAAGCACTAAAAAGTTCTGTAAGCTAGCAAAGCTTTGTTTTGTTCTGTAATCTTCTTTGTCAAACGTTATCATGATAAAGAAGCGATGTTAAAGTGACCAACACAATCCCCCCTTTCTTCACCCCTTTAGGAAATAGCTGTGGAAAACAATGTGCATTAAAGAAGTTGCTTGTTACAAGCAATTTCTTTATTTCCCACATTGTTTTCTACCTAGAGAGATAAATATTTAAACAATTTGAAATTGTCACCTGTAACTTCTATGAAGACTCTGATCAGACATCTTTAACACGAAGTGCTCAAGTGAGCCAAAAATACCTTGGAGATTAACTTGAAGGCAGAGTTTGCAATATCTCTGAACTACATAAGAACTACTTTTTTTATGGCGTAGGCATTCAACGAATTTAGCGGTTAAGCCTCCAGTGGCATTTTGCACTCGTTGAACTTTGAGACGACCTCAAAATTCTGTCTGTTAAATTTAGCTATCAAAGCTGACTCTTTGCTAGCTAAAAACACCCACTGTCACTGCAAAGAGATTGTACTGCTTTATCTACATAGACATAAATATGTATGATTGTAAGAGGTCTGTGCTCTAGGCCGAGGACTTGCCAATCGGCCCTCGTAAGATCGTTAATCTCTTAACCCTATCCTGTTCAATCCCTGGTTTTTACATCCCTGTGTTTTTATACTTGAGATTTTTTTTTATTTTCTTTAAAGATGAAATTGCTTGTAAGAAGCAATTTCTTTTTTTTTCTACAATTTTTAATCGATAAGAATGATTGTTTTTCAAATAAAACCGACTTTGAATTATCGTCTGCAAAACTTTTGAATTTGGACAGGTCTAAAATTTTAGAAAAATATTGGAAAGGGTTAACCTTTTCCTGTTCAAACACGGGGGTTTACGTTCCTTTGATTTTTATACTTTAGAAAACAAAGTGTTAAAAGAAGAAATTTGTTGTAAAAAGCAATTTCTCCTTTCTCCACAATGTGTTCTACCACATAGGATGGTTTCATTTAAATGGCGTCCAGTTTTCATTGTCGGCTGCAACCTTTCTCAATTTGGACCAGTCTAAAATTTCCAAAAACTGGAAAGGGTTTAACAGGAAATTGGAGTGCTTCCTGATACACTAGTCCTGTTGGTCATTTGCTTTTCTAGAGAGATATTCACCTCAGTTAAACCTCAAAAAGATAAGTGCACGCCCACATGTTCGTAAAACACAGGCAGTAAGCAGACTGGACACTGGCAAGGTTCATGCAGATTATTTGCTGGTTGTCTAAAGAATTTTTCAGTTGATTGCTATCTATAGAGCGTGAAGAGACTGGTTAGACGGTCCGGATGTACATGCTAATCTTTACATCACAATCTGGCTCTTTACTGGACGCGCTTGTGAAATCACCGGAAATGTCAAATACTCGGTAATATCTAATAATGTTGTCATCAACGAATTCTTTTTAAACATAAATTTATATTAGCATTAATATCGAAAATTTATGGCTTGGCAGGGATATTCAACGGGTCGCCTCTGTCAACCAAAAAATAGTTTAAATGGAAGTTGAACTCCATCGTCTATTTATTAATGTGTGACCATAATTGACCAATATCGATTGTCAATCAATGAATCAGTTGACTAATTAAATCATTTATACAGCCCGGAATTTATTTTTGAATTCCGACATTGGCCACCATTCATGTTAAACATTTTTGTTGGTTTGGTGACTTAAACGTCGTAACTACAGTTTTTGTCTAGCTATAGTTACGGCGTTTATATCCTATTTTTGTTTTTGCCATAAATTTGGAGAGAAAAAAATAAAACGCCGTTTAAAATCGAAGCAGAACTTCCTGTTGGAGTCGATGAACGGGACTAAAGGAGTAAGTGGGCGGGGCATGCGGTTGTTCAGTTTGTTACCATCTTAGTCACCCTGTTCAATATGTAATGTATAATTAGCATGAATGATAATCTTAAGTTTAGAAAAAAAAATTTGGGGCTAGAAAACATTGTGGACAATGAAGATATTGCTTGTTACAAGCAATTTCTTCATTGTCCACAATGTTTTCTTAAGCTTTTTTCTTGAGATTCCTAAAAAGCAGAAATTTGAATAGAGTTTGAAATATTCCAGAAAAACATGAGAACTACTCTTTATGGCGTAGGCATTCAATTGATTTGGGCCTCCAGTTGGAGTTTACACTAGTTAACTTACACTTTACACTTTGAGAAGACCTCAAAATTTTGTCTGTTAAGTTTAGCTTTTAAAACTGACGCTTTGCTAGCTAAAAAACGTTACTGTCAAGTTTGTTTTGGTAGTCGCGTGACTGATATTGTTTATTTTCGAAATAATGCCAATAATTGTTTGTTTTTTGTTTGTTTGTTTTTTTTCTCGTGAGAGATGTGCATGAAATTGATTTTTTCCGGAAATCCACGTAGAAATGAGAGTTAATTCAAATGCATGTCAGTGTAATTTTGGTAAGAAACTACGAAAGACCGGTGGTGACATCATGTATTCACAGTTCACACTTCAAACTTCATACATATTTAGTCTGAAATTGGAAGTGTGAAATGTGAATTATGAGACCAGTGGTGACTTCTTAAATTCACAGTACATAATCAAACCAAATTAAATATGAAGTTTGAAGCGTGAAGTTGGAAGTATGAAGTGTGAAGTTGGAAGTTTGAAGTGTGAAGTTGGAAGTATGAAGTCGGAAGTTTGAAGTTTGAAGTTGGAAGTGAGAAGTTGGAAGTTGGAAGTTGGAAGTATGAAGTGTGAAGTTGGAAGTATGAAGTGTGAAGTCGGAAGTTTGAAGTGTGAAGTTGGAAGTTTGAAGTGTGAAGTGTGAAGTGTGAAGTTGGAAGTATGAAGTGTGAAGTTTGAAGTGTGAAGTGTGAAGTTGGAAGTATGAAGTGTGAAGTTGGAAGTATGAAGTGTGAAGTCGGAAGTTTGAAATGTGAAGTTTGAAGTCGGAAGTTTGAAGTGTGAAGTTGGAAGTATGAAGTTGGAAGTATGAAGTGAGAAGTTTGAAGTGTGAAGTTGGAAGTATGAAGTGTGAAGTGTGAAGTTGGAAGTTTGAAGTGTGAAGTTGGAAGTTTGAAGTGTGAAGTTGGAAGTATGAAGTGTGAAGTGTGAAGTTGGAAGTGTGAAGTTGGAAGTTTGAAGTGTGAAGTGTGAAGTGTGAAGTTGGAAGTATGAAGTGTGAAGTTTGAAGTTTGAAGTTTGAAGTGTGAAGTTGGAAGTTTGAAGTGTGAAGTTGGAAGTATGAAGTGTGAAGTGTGAAGTTGGAAGTTTGAAGTGTGAAGTTGGAAGTTTGAAGTGTGAAGTGTGAAGTTGGAAGTATGAAGTCGGAAGTTTGAACTGTGAAGTTGTAAGTATGAAGTGTGAAGTGTGAAGTTGGAAGTTTGAAGTGAGAAGTTGGAAGTTTGAAGTTGGAAGTGTGAAGTGTGAAGTTGGAAGTATGAAGTCGGAAGTTTGAAGTGTGAAGTTTGAAGTATGAAGTTGGAAGTTTGAAGTCGGAAGTTTGAAGTGTGAAGTAGGAAGTATGAAGTGTGAAGTTGGAAGTATGAAGTGTGAAGTTGGAAGTTTGAAGTGTGAAGTGTGAAGTTGGAAGTTGGAAGTGTGAAGTTAGAAGTTTGAAGTGTGAAGTGTGAAGTTGGAAGGTATACATACATCCAACTTCCAACTTCCAACTTCACACTTCAAACTTCCGACTTCATACTTCCAACTTCCGACTTCATACTTCCAACTTCACACTTCACACTTCAAACTTCCAACTTCACATTTCAAACTTCCGACTTCACACTTCATACTTCCAACTTCACACTTCATACTTCCAACTTCACACTTCACACTTCAAACTTCCAACTTCACACTTCAAACTTCCGACTTCACACTTCAAACTTCACACTTCATACTTCCAACTTCATACTTCCAACTTCACACTTCAAACTTCCAACTTCACACTTCATACTTCCAACTTCACACTTCAAACTTCCAACTTCACACTTCACACTTCCAACTTCCAACTTCACACTTCAAACTTCCGACTTCACACTTCAAACTTCACACTTCATACTTCCAACTTCCAACTTCACACTTCAAACTTCCAACTTCACACTTCATACTTCCAACTTCACACTTCAAACTTCCAACTTCACACTTCATACTTCCAACTTCACACTTCACACTTCAAACTTCCAACTTCACATTTCAAACTTCCGACTTCACACTTCATACTTCCAACTTCACACTTCATACTTCCAACTTCACACTTCACACTTCAAACTTCCAACTTCACACTTCAAACTTCCGACTTCACACTTCATACTTCCAACTTCTCACTTCATACTTCCAACTTCAGACTTCATACTTCCAACTTCCAACTTCACACTTCATACTTCCAACTTCACACTTCAAACTTCCAACTTCACACTTCATACTTCCAACTTCACACTTCACACTTCACACTTCATACTTCCAACTTCACACTTCAAACTTCCGACTTCATACTTCCAACTTCTTACTTCCAACTTCAAACTTCCGACTTCATACTTCCAACTTCTCACTTCACACTTCCGACTTCATACTTCCAACTTCTCACTTCAAACTTCAAACTTCCGACTTCACACTTCAGAGTTACTATGTATGAAGTGTGAACTGTGAATTCTTGATGTCACCATCGGTCTTTCGTAAGAAACATTCCTTATTGGGAGGTAACCACCTGCCCTCATCTTATCGTACCAAGAGAGGCGAACGGTCAACTTTATATTCGAGAAAAAGTCGGAATCCGGAAGTTTGAAGATTGAAATGTGGTGTGTGAAATATTGTGTATGAGGTATAAATCTTCCGACTTCCGATTTCATAGTCCACGCTTTAGATTTCCGACATCACACTTCAAACTTCACCCTACTTATTTCAAATTCCATACATCTATATCAGTCCTGAAGAGTGAATTTGTGAACTCAAAGACTGGTAGTGACTTCTTAAATTGATGCTTCACACTCAAAACTTTTCAACGATGAAATCTAAAGTTTGAAGTTGGACCTCGGTAGCGTGTAGTGTGAAGTTTGAAGTATGAAGCGGAAAGTGTGAAATCGGAAGTGTAAAGGTGGAAGTGTGAAGTTTTAAGATTTAAGTTGGAAGTCCAAAGAGTGAGGATTGAAGTGTGAAGTCGGATGTGTGAATCTTTCGACTTCTTACTTCACATTTCAAAGTAAATATTTATGAAGTGTGGACAAGTGAAGTCGTCCCCCGGGCTTTCGTACAAATCGGTGCTGACTTAAAACTTCTTAGTTAAAACTCTACATTCTTCATAATTCTTGTTTCATGATTCATACCTCGTAATTCTAAGTCCACTCTTAACTCTTGTCATGCTGAACTCGGAATATTCCGGTTTTGGTAGGAGGTGCAGACCAAGATCAGCCTGCACATAAGTGCAGTCTGATCTTAGTCTACACCTCCTGTTTGTAATTTTCCTGCCAGAGTTGTTAATAAAATTGATTTGTAAAAGAAATATTGATATTTTAACAACAAGTTCTATCAGTGCTTTCAGCCCTTTGATTTTAATACAATTCCGTAAGGGATTTTATACAACATGACAAGGGTTAAGACTACTCACTTCTCAATTCAAAGTTCACACTGGACATCCTATTTTGCTTTGCTGAACTTGTTTCTTTCTTTTAAAAGTAATATACACGTACAATGAGGTAAGGTATGGTATACTGGAATCGCCATGGCTGTCGATCAATCTGTCAGTCCGCCAAAAGTAAGTGCTCATGAAAATATCGACATGATTTTGTTCGGAACCTCTCCACCTATAGTTTTTCAAGCAGTGCTCCAAGACTTACACTCAATATAATCTGAGAACTCACTAGTGCTCGTGCGATTTCCATCAGCTTTCTGTCGTTAATTGCAGAATTATCTCGTTTTAATTAACCTCTATCTTCTTTATAATTGTCGTCTGGAAAAACTGACGGGTTGCTGACCCCACCCACTGACTCCGCTGGTAACACAAACTTACTCCGACAGGAATTTCCTCTTCGATATTAAACAGCGTTATTTTCTTAAACCCATAGCCAGAACCACGAAACAAAAAGTAAAATGGTCGTTTTGCGAACTAAACGTCGTAGGTACAACTTTACTAAACTACAGTTACGACGTTTAAGTCGCAGAACCAATAAAAAATGCTTCTAAAATGTTGGCAAATGATTGGAGCTCAAAGATCACTTCCGGTTCTAATGAATTATGTGGCTGGTCGATTGATTCTTTGATTGACAATTGCGATAGGTCAGTTTTCTACAGTTTCATTATTCTAAGCTTTACATTATGAGCTATGTTTCAGTTAATATGAGGTAGTGCTTTTTAGCTAGCAAAGCGTCAGCTTTGGTTGCTTAAGTTAACAGACAAAATTGTGAGGTCTTCTCAGAGTTCATTGAGTGCAAACTGCCACTTGATGCTTAACCGCAAGAACCATTGAATGAATACGCTGTGAAAAGAGGTTCTTATGTATTTCAGGAATGTTTTAAACTCTAATCAATTTGTAGAGAACTCTTTGAAAAACGTGCTATTTAACCCGCATTTTAAGGATCTCAAGAAATAAGCTTCGAAAAACATTGTGAACAATTAAGAAATTGCTTTTAACAAGCAATTTCTTCGATGTCCTCAATGTTTTCTACCCAACAAGGGAAAGATTTTCTAAATTCAACCATGCTTCGCAAGCTTACAGTACTTTCATTACATTGATTTATTTTCCGCCCCTGCCTTAAATTGTTGCCAAATCATCTCCCATTGAGCTAGTAATATTTACTGAAATGTTGTCGTTCTTAGTAACATAATCTCCTATTTACGCACAGTTTCTGTTGAAATTAAACTGTGAAAGTCCAGTATCATTGGCCTTCAGAAATCGGTTCGAGAATTGTCTCCCTTGAACTTTGATGTTTGGGCTAAATTCAGGATCTTGTTCGGGTCTGGCACTCTATTTTACACAAAATATGTCAACTCAAAAGGAACTAAGGATAACGAATTGCCATGATACTTCGTCATTGACCAATCGTGGCTGTCAATCAAGGAATAAACCGACCAATCAAATAATCTTTTCAGCCTGGACCTGATCTTATCAAATCCGACATTGGCCGCCATTTTTGTTATCCTTTATTGTCCGTTGGCGACTTTAACGTCGTAACTACAGCTTATTAAAGCTATAGTTTCGACGTTTAGGTCATCAACCAACCATTTTACTTTTTTGTTAAATGCTATTGGCCATAAATTTTGCAAAGTAAGGCCGTTAAAAATCGATACGGGACTTCCTATGGGAGTCGGTGGGCGTGGCCAACGATGTAAGGGGGCGGGGCCAGCGATTGGTCAATTGTGACATTGACATTTAACCCACAAAAAAGAATTTGTACATGAAAATTGGTAAACCTTCTACATTTCATTATTCTGTCTTGTACAAAGCTGCTTCAACCCATTCCAACACAGTCTCGCTTTTTAACGCCCCCCTCCTCCAAGAAAACATTATCGAAACATTGTGAGACTACTTGTTACAACAATTTCTGCATTATCTACTGTGTTTCCTACCCAGAAAGGCAAAGATATTTACATTTCAATCACTTGTGAATTGTCGTCTGTGATTTCTTTCAGTTTGGACTAGTCTAGTATTTTGTCATCTGATAATGGGTTAAGTCACATGCTTACACGTTGATTCTAGTATGATAATATAGACATACGGCCAGTTTAAAAGAAGTTGTTTGAATCTTTGTACAGAACTCCGACTGGTCGTGGTCTCTCTCAAGTATCTCAATCAGGAAGGTCCATTTAGATATTTTTGGAAACGGTCTTATTTTAAAAAAAATGTACGGTGAAATGAAAAGAGGACGATTGTTGGCGACCTAGACGTCGCAAATATATTTGGAATGAGCAATAGTCGCCAAACCACAAAAATACTCAAAATATATGTCGGAGTTAAAATGTCCAAAAAAATCCAAGCCCGCCGGTTTGGCTGCTGTTAGAGACATATACATGTACATTTCTTTATATCAGATACGTCTAAAACATGTTAATCAGATGTAAACCTAAAACATAGGCTTTCTATTTTATGTTTCTATTTCAATTTCGAGCGCTGAAGCTATTTCTATTAATCGGCAATAGATATGATTGCACCAATAAAACCACAAAATTCAAACCAAGCAACCAGCCAAGGCGCACTACTTCTTACTAACCAGATGGTGACAGACAAATGATGCTTGTTGCGACAACTTTTGCAGAACATCGGAAGGAGTGCTTGCCGACCTGGGGTTCGAAGACAATAGCCGATGATTAAGGGCACAACAGGTTGCCGACTCAGCTGACCAAGCTCTGGAAACTTATCGACCGATGATAAAAAAAAAACGATATAAAATCTGATCATTCTTTAGACCGTAAATGAACCGTGAACTCCGACATCTACAACTGGCTAAAGTTATAACTACGCGGTTTCCAGATCCGGGGTACTCTCACATGCATCATCAGATTTCATTGAAAATTTTGTTACGGTCTTAACTCCTACAGAACATATGCATATTGTACACAGTAGCGAGTAAAAAATTCTTAAATACTTGTTTTGGCAGATGAGCTTGAAAACAGCAATATCTCTTGTGAATCCTAAAGTGTTGTAACAGTTGTAAATTTAAATAATCAATGTGTAATCTGTTGATTAGCAATGCGAAAGACAAGCACATATTGGTCACATATCAATAGAAGACAGGGGAAACGCTATCGATCTTGTCCAGGGTTGCTTGTCTTAATCACCTGGACCTCGTGGAAGATGCGATTCGACAATGAACACAGAGTTCATGACGACGAAACTGCTACGTACTAACATGATGACAGTTTTGGTGAAGAAAACAAAATGGCACATCTTAACCCGCTCGAAAGCGTATTTAGACCGCACCCGGACAGAATTTGGTAACGCATTTAGCTAAGAAACATGATCCCCACCGCGGGCAAGATTCCTGCAGTCAATTAATACGTTGGCTAGTCTCTTACCAATGGTTAAATGATCACCTTGGTTGGCTGAGTAGCCAGTGAACCGGATACGGTATTCAGGGCCCGAGATCATAAAACCCTTTTCGTACTCAGTTGAGAATTTACTCAAATTTCAAATCGAAATTAAAGATATCTATTGGCTTAAATACTACGTCAAGTGCGTTAAGATGAAACATTATATTGGTAAATTATAATTTTAATTTAAACACAAATTCTACTGTTAACATTGAAACGCAACATTTATTTAAACTCGAAGTTTGAGTAAAATCCTACTTGAAATTGTGCGAAAAAAAGTTTCATAACCTCGGGCACAGGTATCACTGGTGTGAGAAATGACAGGAACCAATGTTTAGGTGCTCCAGTCGTCTCATTAGACTGAAATACTGTAAAAAGCGACGTCAAGCCCCTTAAGATTAATGATTTGAAAACGTATGTGTGTATGGGTGTCAGAAAGTTTCAGAGGTGTTCGTCAAAAAGATTTTGGTTTTCAGGAAAAGGATAAAATTTGGTCCCTCAACGATTACTTCATTGCTTTATCCTATCGAGGAGACTACGTTGTAATTGGTTTAACTCGTATACACGAAGGTCACACCCGATACCTCGGGTTTTGTTAAATTGTTTTTAAACTCCAGTGTTAATAAATTGCTTGAAAATGCAACCAATCTATATGATCTAGAAAATAAAACGGGCATTATCTTGTACAAATGATTTTCCTATCTATTTTATACAAATTTCACCCCCTAGTCCAATTTTTAAAGGAGTTATATTGATATTTCCGACCGGTGCACTTATAACATTGGAGTAGTATGTTGGTTTGGGAACTTCGGTCGCCACCCAACCGTTTTACTTTTTTATTGCATGTTATTGTTCATACATTTTTAAAAAAAATAACGCCGTTTAATATCTACGTTGAAATTCCTGATGGAGTCAGTGGGCGGGACCAGCGATTGTTCAATTATCATGTGATGAGGTCGAAAGATCAAAGACCATATGAACTAACAAACTAATTGTCTATCGGGTGAGACGTTAAACCTAGGCCCCATGTGACGTTGCTATCCATCGAGCACGTTAAAGAACCAGGCGTAGTTCTCAGCAGTTTCGTCCTGTATCACTCGCACTATCCCCCGTAACAACTAACCGTTTTCTGGGGGCATCGCTCTTATCGGAATGATGAATAAATTGAAATAAACACGAAGCTTATCAGATAAGAATAAAAGAGGGAAACACACAAAACCCAAATGAGAGGTCATATAACAAAATTTAATGAAAAGGTAATGGGTTTAAATGGGAAACTGTCGCAATCATTTTGTCAACCTGGATCCCTATCTTGAAACGTTGAAGCTTTTTTCTTTTGTAATATTTGAATTGGAATTGACCAATCGCAGCTGTCAATCAAATAATCAATCGACCAATAAAATCATTAATTTGAACGGGAAGTTCAGTTTGAACTCCAACATTTGTCACCTTTTTGGTGAATCATTTATCATCTAATTCAAGATGTAGTTAAGACGTTTGAGTCGCAAAACATTCTACTTATTTGTAACATGCTACTGGCCACCAATTTTGCAAAATAACGCCGTTGGAAATCGAAGCGGAACTTCTTTTCGGAGTCAATGGGCGGGGCCAGCGATTTGTCAATAAAGAAAAAGAAATCAAAGGTTCAATTAATCCATTACTCGGTAACAAAAATATAACAAGGAACATTATGTTGACAATACAAAGAAAGCAAGTTGGGTTCTGCTTCAGATAATGCGGCCGAACTCGCACTGAATTCGTGGGTCGGATATTAATATAAAACCGTTCTAGAGAATCCAACTAAAGACCATTTGATAGAGAAATCGTGGTTCTATCATGATCACAACCTTCGATATTTTGTCTGAGCGTTTGATTAGACTGGGAACCTTGGTAATGATAAACAGTGCACTGCGTGTCTGATAATGCCATCGAGCCTCCGTCGCACCTGTTCATAAGAAGTCGCTGCTTGATAAGGTACCAGAATACAGTACGATCCCTTATTTTGCATTGAAAATGGAAAGTTTACTTTACGAATTGAGATTTTTGGGAAAAGAGCATAATGGTAACAAGTATGTTTCTTTTCGGTGAGGACCCATTTTATAAATAGTTCTCGCAAATATTTATCATTTGACGGATCTCTGTTCGAGACAGCTGACTCCGCTGACGCAACCAACTGACTACGCAAGGCATGCCCACTGACTCTTGTGTTTACGCAAACTGACTTAGCTGGTCACGCCCACTGACTCCGCTGGTCATGCCCATTGACTCTTCTGTTCAAACCCACTGACTCAGCTGATCACGCCTACTAATTCCGCTGGTCACGCCCACTGATTCCGCTTGCCACGCCCACTGACTCCGCTGGTCACGCCCACTGACTCCGCTGGTCATGCCCACTGACTCTGCTGTTCAAACCCACTGACTCCGCTGGTCACGACCACTGACTCCACTAGTCACGCCAAATGATACAATAAGGAAATCCCACTTCAGTCGTTTGAAAAAGTTATTCTGAAAAATGTATAGCCAGTTACATGTATCAAAAAGTTTAAAATGTTGGTTTGGGCACTAAACGTCACAACTACAGGTTGAATAGGCTGCAGTTACGACATTTAAATCGCAAAGCCATAAAAAATGCTCCAAATAAATGTTAGTCAAAGTCGAAGTTCAAAGTTCACTTCCGGCTGAAATGAATGATCTGATTGGTTAATGAGTTTACACTAATTTATTTCAGTTCGATTGCGACGAAAGCTTTAAGCTTGCAGGGTCGCTCTTGAACACACAAACCAAATTTTTTCCAGACTGGGTCTGGCTATTAAGTTTCTTGCCCATGAACACAACCCCAGTGGCGGTCCGGCTCGAACCCGTGACCTTCAGATCAAGAATCAATTACCTATACCACTCGGCAGGCTTTAATGTGTTATTTGACAGTCTCGATCGAAAGAGTACTCGACTTGGATACTCGGGTCCCTAGATTTAACCCATTCCAACTCAATCCCTCCTTTTTACGCCCCTCAAGGAAAAAACTTTGGAAAACATTGTGGAAAATGAAGAAATTGCTTGATACAGTGTTTTCTATCCAAAAAGACAAAAAAATTCAAATTCCATCAACTCGAAATTGTCGTCTGCAGCTTCTTTCAATTTGGACCAGTCTAAAATTTTGCTGTGTTGAAATGGGTTTAGGATACTAGCCGTGATTCGTCAAATACGTGTAAAAGCATATTGGTCATTCAGTATTCGGAAAACCATTAAGGGCGAAAATGTTTCGTCTCATGTCTGCTTTGCGAAGTCCTAGCAGTCTGCTGAGAGTCGATACTTTCCGCATGGATATATCCCTATAGGTGTGAAAATTCGACATCCAAAGTCAATCGACCAATCGCGGCTGTCAATCAGTCGACCAAAGAATCAATACATGGCAGAATAGAAACTGAGATTGAACTCCGGCATTGGCAGCCATTTATGTGATGAATTCCTGTTGGTTTGGCGACTTAAACGTTGTGACTACAGCTTTTTCAAGCTGTAGTCACCACGTTTACGTAGTCAACCAACCGCTTTTAAAAAATCAAGGTCGAAATTCCTGTCTGAGTCCGATGGGCAGCGAAAACGGAGTATGTGGACGGCGACAACGATTGCTCAATATGGACAAATGTCGATTTATGCTACATACCCATAATAATCATCATAACGATGATTGTACTTAATTAAAATGAAAAAAATGAAAATAATAAAATTAATGATAATTAATAATGTTTTATCTTACTAATATCAATATCATAGTCATAATTACTGCAATAATGATAGTAATTTATTGGGTATTTTGATAATAATATTTACAAATGAAGGAAGATAAATTCCGCTTTATTTATTTTAAGGTGGACAAATAAGCTGATTAAAGCTGGTAAATTGTTCCCCCTAGAAAAAACCCAATATGTTTATTATGCAAATAATCCAGGAGGAATCTCCGTCGATGAAAATATGGATAACCACCGTTATCTCGCTAAACTTACCTTTGTTTACTTTTTCAGTTAAAATTATCAAATTCTTCTTTTTGTGCTGTATCATACGATTATCCAAATAACTATGAATTTTTAATAGTATGAGTTTCTAGTCTATATAATGACGTCGTCCCTGGTTCCGAACTTAGATGATATATTAAAGTCTGGCGGTGAAAGGCAGAACGCCAATCAGGGGAATTCCCATGACTTTTTTGGATTTCCCAGAAGTTCTAATTCAGCTAAAAACTAAAGAAAATAGAGATGAATTTGACAAGAAATGACGTAAAAAGATAATTTTGACGTTCACTTTGACAATTTTCAGGTAAACATTTTATTCACTACTGAAGCGGAATTTGTACAACATAGAAACTTTGATTCGTCATCGCCTTCCGGGAAAAGGAAACGAAAGTTTCACTTCGTATTTAGGCTGTCTTAATAATCAAAGGTCACTTGACCACATGAGAAGACTCGAATCTTTGTTACATCTATCAACGTTTTCATTAAAAGGAGAAAAGATTCGTCTATTGATACCGTATAACAAATATTTTAAAATGGGGTATCCAACTGGTCTATCTATCAATATATACTGCCCAACTCCCCTTTCGGATATTACTGGCAGGTGCCTGTCAGTCAAAGAAAATAGGCAAAGAAAATCATTTATTTATAAAGAGATTCTTGAACAGATTATATTATTTATCTCTTAATTTACAATGCATTCAGATATTAAAATATTATTAAGCTGATTTTTTAATAAAAAATCATAAGTTCATAGCCTAAAAAAACAACAAAAAAATAAAAGAAGCAAAAAAACCCAACAAAACCTTGTGTTTCAGTCTTTGTCAACATCACCGGAATACTATCGACTTCATCCAAAAATTTGTGATTTTTCAAAGCAAAGCACAAGGAATATACTGTAACAGAAACTCAGTCGTCTCAGAAAATCTTTATTGGCGTCAAAACTTTCAATAGTAATCATGTCATATTACAATATCACATAATACCCACTTTCTGGTGACCCATAACCTTATTTTTATTACTATAGCACTGTTGAAACTCAGCATTGCACACATGTTCATCATTATAAACTCCTACAAACTTCAGAATAGCTACTACATTTCAGTGTCGATACTTTTTGCAGATCTATATACTAGTGTAATATGTTTTCTCCTTTCTCACTTTACCTTAATCTGTTTTTCAATCAGAAACTTAATATCTTCGACACTCCATTCTGCACTACCCAGTTTGTGTCATCAGACAATTATATGTCATTTTATACAGCGCACATGCACACAAGCCAAGCATGGCTTTATAAGGCAGGTTCTGCCGTGTATGCTTTCTAAGTTAAAATGAGGTAGACAGGTAGTGTCTACCTTCTGGATGACCTGGCTAAACTTTCTTTCGTAAATCTTACTGTCTTTCTCTTTTCCCCATCCTATTCTTA
The DNA here is from genome assembly GCA_946902895.1 of Fragum fragum. Classification (NCBI taxonomy): domain Eukaryota; kingdom Metazoa; phylum Mollusca; class Bivalvia; order Cardiida; family Cardiidae; genus Fragum; species Fragum fragum. The sequence goes on from OX336370.1 coordinate 48,520,879, forward strand.
AATTCATTGTTTTGTTTGTTGGGATTTAGAAATTATTGCTATATGATAATGGTCCAATTTGCTTAAAAAATAAATACAAAATCACTAAACGTATTTAGCTCCCAGTGTTTATTCAAAAGAGACACCATTTTTTGATAATCCATCTGTCTGTACGTATATGTCCGGTTATAAAACTATTTTAAATTGAATTATAGGGTATTTAGTAGATTTAACACAAAGAAGACCATATATATCATGAAAGTGACAAAATAACTTGGAATACTGATACTTTTCTGTTATCAAATTTTTACGAAAATCTGTTCAAGAACTGCTTTAAAGTGGAAATGAAATTGAACTTTAAACTCAAATATTAGACAAGACACGTCAAAGCCCCAGCTAAGTACTGGTGATACACAGAAAGTATTTGAATAAGCAATCATCAAGATACAACTGATAGATTGTTCAAAGCAGTGTTAAACCCGATTTAAACAAATAATTGCCTGGCAGGTAAGATAATTGACCAAGCACTGACCCCGCCCACTTACTTTGTTGTCAACGCCCATCGACTCCGACAGGAAGTTCGGCTTCAATTTTTAATGGTGTTATTTTGAAAAATTTATGGCCAGCACCATGTAACCAAAAAGTAAAATAGCTGGTTGGTGACCTTAACAACATAAAGAGTGAATTATTTGTTTAAATTTGGAACTTTTATGTACCATCAGACCTTTGTCTTGTGTATGTTTATTTAATTTGTAAATCTCTAAAAAGATACAAGTATGTATACAATTTACAATGCATCACTGAAAATTTGAGGGATCAATATACAAAATGTTTTGAGTCTCTTTACCCTTAGAAAATACAAATGTTGGACTTTTAGAATTTTAGCTGGGCTGTTTTTGGAGAAAATTCAAGGTATTGGGATAGCCTTGGTGTCGTCGTTTGCGTTGTGCGAAAACTTTGACATTTTGTGATATCTCTGGTTCTAGTAAAGGCATTCACTTGAAACTTGGCACACTTGTTCACTTTTAAAAGAGAAACCTATACTATCAAGGGGGATAACTCTAGAAGCATTTTGTCCACTATCCAGCGCCAAACAGCCAAGCATAGGCACCAGTAGGCAGTGCTCTTGTTTATTCTAATAGCTTGTACATATTGAGCTGATTATTGTACAACAATGAGTTATAGAATAATTTTGAGTTTTGTTCAGGTCCTTAACTCCTTATTATCGATGAATAAACAATGGTTAAAATGGCTCTTAAACAGAATTCATGAAAACTTGATAAAGGAAATGTATCTGCGTTTCCAATAGTTATTAACGTTTGTTCACAATAAAGGTTTTTTCGCCATAGTTTTTCGCCTATAAATTGAATTTAGTGAAGTATATTCCTTATATACCCTTCTTTAATACAAACAAAAATTTATCAGGCGAGGATGGTATTCTTTGGGTGATGTGATGTTGATAATGTGTGAATTGTTGGCACGAAATGAGGTTACATCATGGAAAATACAAATAAAGCAATTTTCAGTGCAATCAAAAGATAACATAATTACCCAATGAATTCTGGTTCAACTCAATTTGTACTTTGTCGACTATTTAGTATCTGATGACAAGATATTAAGTCTTGATCAGTCATTTTGATTACAAATCCCCTTCTTTCAAATGTCTGGATGTATCAAAGTGCATTGATCTAAAGATGTTTTGAATTTTGTTCCGGACAATCTTTATTTTTTTGAGTGAAAATACTTACTTTGCACAGATTCACAGAAAACATATATTTTGTGGACTTGGATCTTCAAATTGCTGCAATACTTCAAAACACTTGTTAGCCCATTTCCATGCAATGATACTTTTTGATGCCCATAAGGAAAAAAAGAAAGTCCTTGTTGCACCAGATTTCTTCATTATCCACAATGTTTACTACCCAAAGAAAAAAAAATCTTTAACTAAATACTGTTGGTTGCAACTTTTTTCAATTTGCACATATCCAAAATTTTGATGTGTGGTGATAGGTTGAATTATATCAATCATAAAGCCTTTGTAACAGCTTCATTTTTTTTTACCCATTCCCACACAGTGTTATTTTAGACCTGTCCAAATTATAAGAAGCTGCAGACAACACTTTAAAATTGTTGAAATTTTTAAAATCTTTGTCTTTTTGGGTAGAAAATATTGTGGATAATGAAGAAATTGCTTGTTACAAGCAATTTCTTCATTGTTCACAATGTTTTCCAAAGCTTTTATATTGAGGGGCGTTTAAAAGCGTCATTGTGTGGTAATGGTTTAATGCATGTACAAATATTTGCTTTCAGAAATTATCCAGTGTCACGGTATTTTCAGATTGAAAAAAGGACAAAGGGCTGTATAGACTTACAAAAGGTTTCCTTGATATTGTTGGACAAAGAACAAGATGGCAGGCAGAATAGATGTAGTGTCTGACCTTGCCATGGATGCTGCCCCTTTGACTGCTCGCTCATTTCCTGAAAGTTCCATGAATTTTACAGATCTGTCACATGATGCTATGCCAGGAAGAAGACAAACATGTAATGCAAACACAAAATCTATATTTAGAGTTGCTGCTTAAAACCATATCTTACAAAAAAAACCACTATGAAATTAAGTAAATAACCGTACTCCAATCCAAAGTAATGATTGGAATTATAAGATCAAAATAATCTTACACTTTTAACCTTCACTTAATGAAAAAAGATTTGATATTTTAAAATGTGATCCACCACAGATTAAGGTTTGTTCACATGAAATAATGATGTCAGTGATGATGTTTTCATTTTTTGCTAGTCATTAAAAAATAATTTGTTAGTTTCGTCTGTCATAATCAAGCATTTTGATTGGTCAAACAAATTATTCATAGGTCTATGTACAAAATTTTGAGCATGCAAGGTATTTTGTATGCTTCCGCAAGAAATAGTTCAAAGAAGAAATTTTAAAAATTTGTAAAATACATACTTTTTTTGCTTGATGTTATTGAATTATAAGAATTGAAGAGAATATCTTTTGTTTTCATGGTGGTATAATTTAATTTTTAGTTTCGTCTATCAAAAACGAGCGTTCTGATCGGTCGAAAAGAATTATTCATAACTTCATGAACAAAATTTTGAGCACGCAGCGATTTTGTATGCTTCCGCACAAATTAGTCCCATACAAAAGATATCAACACTTGTAAAGCTTTTGATTTTTTTCGCTAGATGCTATTAAATTATAAGAAATGAAGAGAATAGTTTTTGTTTTCCTGGAGGTATGAACCGAAAAACCTAATCACACAATGTATGAATCTGCTTCACGTATTCATACAGTGTGATTAGGTTTTTCGGTTCATACCTCCATGAAAACAAAAAATATTCTCTTCATCTCTTATATGAAATGAAAAAACTAATCACACTTATGTATGAGTACCTCCGTGAAAACAAAACCTTTCTCTTCATCTCTTAAAACTATCTGCTCAGTCACAGAGTTTATCAAAATCTTCCATCAAGTTTAGTAATCTCTGCTTGTGCATACTACAGTCAATGCCAAAGATTGCCAAACATTTCAGGTAAAGCTTTCGACTCAATCTCAAAATGTAAACAAATGCAAGTTGAAATTGATGATAAAAAACACAAGGTATGCTTCCCGAAAAAATTCAATCATACTCTTCTTTTGCATATTGATATTAAGGAGGCTCTTATTTGTTTTTGTGATCAAATAAATGATAGATTGTTTGAAATGTGTTTTCCTTCCTCGGAGGCAAAGTCTGGCTTTAACCTATTACTAGGCAATTAATTTTAAGACAAGTACAAATCAAAGGATGCTGCAACGGTATGTTTTAGTTGATGAAATTTTAAAATCATTTGTCTTTTGGATAGAAAACATTGTGAGTAATTCTTTGTAACAAGCAAATTATCAACAGATCTTTTCTTGAAGGTAAGGGTCATAAAAAATTGGATTTTTAAGGTCACCAGTCACCACGATCACAATAGTGTTTGGTCTGCTGTCATGCGTTATCCTTTTACATTTTCGACTTCTTCTTAAGAACCCTTTGATAGATTACAACCAAACTTGGCAGGAAGCATCCTAATAGGAAGGTGCTTCAGATTTGTACACATCATGGAGTTATCTCCCCTGGGTGCCCCATAAGGGCTAAAAAGGTACATATTGAAAAATTTTCTTGTAATGAACTGGCTGTTGGATTGAATTCACATTTGGTATTCAGAGTCTTTAGGGCAAGTACTTTCAAGTTTGTTCAAGAAAAAGAAAGCCGTCATGAAATGTCTGTGCTAGGAGGTGGAGGGAAGCAAAGCTAGGGTGGGGGTTGCAGAAGCTTACATAGTGACAACTTTGAAAATCTTTTTCGACCAAACAAAACCCCCTAAATCTCTGATATATAGTATGTGGCATTATCTGGTAGACCTCTATCAATATGGTATCGATTATGAGCCCAGGGTAATAATTAGCCCGTTCCAAGACATCACAAGTTTAACATAGGTTTTTATACTGAAAATTTTAAAACTCTTCCTCTCCCTAACAGGAGGGCCTAGAACTTTGATGCTTGGTATACAGCATCATCTGGTGAACCTATATCAAGATTGTATAAATTATGGCCCAAGTAACAAAAAGAGTCCATTCCAGGATGTCACAAGTTTAACATAGGCTTATATAGTGAAAACTCTATAAATCTCCTTCTCCAAAACAGAGAGGCCTAGAGCTTTGATATTTGGTATGTAGCATCATCTGGTGGATCTGTATCAAGATTGTATCAATTATAGCCCCAGGGTCATATTTTGCCCATCCCCAGACATCACAAGTTTTACATAGGGCTTATATAGTGAAAATTAAATACTCTTTTCTCCCAAACAGGAGGGTCTAGATCTTTGATATTTGGTATACAGCAACATCTGTTGGACTTTCATTAAGATTGTATTAATTATGGCCCCAGGGTCATAATTAGCCCATTCCCAGAAGTCATAAGTTTAAAATAGGCTTGCTTAGTGAAAACTTTTAAAAAATCTTCTTCTCCCAAACAAGAAGGCCTTAAGCTTTGATATTTGGTATGTAGCATACCTGTTTTAGTGCCCTTTGGACTCAGGTGACCGATAAGGCCCTTTGGGCCTCTTGTTTTATAAAAAGGCTAGTGGGAGGGGCCAGCAATCTGTCATTTGTTTATGGCATAAAGTAAGTGCTTTGACTATTAACCCTTGTCATGCTGAGCCCAGAATATTCCGGTTTTAGCAGGAGGTATACACAAATATCAGACTGCAATTAAGTGCAGAAAATTTTCTAAATGCCATGTCCTAACGGTATATAATAAAAGGAATATTGCAACCGGTTGTTTTTCTATTTATTGTTATCGTGTTCTTGAAACTTGTGTAGGCATTTTTTTTATTGGATTCGACCTTCACACCTTCAGGCTAAGAAAAGATGTAGTGGTAGTACTGGTGTGAGAAATACCAGGAATCCATTGTTAGGTGCTCCAGCCGCCACAAAATACTGTTAAAAGCGGCGTTAAACCAAATTCAATCAATAAATAATATTGTACAAAAAGGGACTTGCTTATTACAAGCAATTTCTTCTTTTCTCACACTTATTTTTACCACATAGGATGGTTTCATTTCAAATTGTACTTTATTTTAATTGTCATCCCCTATGTCTTTTAAATTGGACCATTCTAAAATTTAGAAACAGAAAAGGGTTTAACTAAATCTAGTAAAGAAAAGTTAGAAAGCGAGCCTTTGCAAGCTTAAATTTCTTCAACTGGGAATTGTCATCTGCAACTTCTTTCAATTTTGACCAGTCTAAAAATTTTGAGTTTGGTAATAGATTAAATGGCTCTTTTTCAGCGGGCATGCAAGCACAACAGGGCAACCCTAATAATTATTCACCAGCATCGGGCAGTCAAATGACAAGGCCAATGCAGAACAATCAATCTCATAATCATCAACAGCAACAACAGCAGAAAATAAGGGCCCAACATGATAAGAGTGAACAGCAATCTAGGCAGCCTAACCCAGGTAATGCAATACTGTGTAGAATTGACCATTCGCTGGCCTCACCAACTGATTCCCTCCGTTCCACCCCTTAACTCTGACAGGAAGTTCCACTTCAATTTTTAATGAATTATTTTGCAAAATTTATTGCAAATAGCATGTAACGAAAAAGTAAAATGGTTGGTTGGCAACCTAAACGTCCTAACTTCAGCTTGAATAATGACGTTAAAGAAGCAAAACCAACAAAAAGTTAAGAAAAATGATGGCCAAGGTGGAAGTTGAAAGCTCAGGCTGAATAAATGATTTGATTGGTTGGTTGATTCCTTGATTGAAAATTGTCTGCTTTTACATATTTAGTTTTAAACCCTTTCCTGCACAGTCCCTGGCTTTAATGTTCATGTGATTTTATACTAAAGAAAAGAAGAAATCACTTGTACAAACAATTTAAATTTCTTCTTTTCTCCCACAATTTACTACCACATAGGATGGTTTCTTTTCGAATTGCATTCACTCAATCACACATAGTCCTGCCCTTCTAAGCCAAAGTTGAAAAAAAAGCTTTGGAAAACATTGTGGAAAATGAAGAAATTGCTTCTTCATTATCCACAGTGTTTTCTACAAAAAGAAAGCAAACAAAAAATTCAGGAGCATTCGTTGATACATTAAGATCTATTGAACTGGAGGAATATTGAAGGATCATGACGGAATCCCTAGCCTGAGATTGCTTGAGTCCCTTCCAATAATTAGGGATCCTCGGGATCCCGGGACACTGTAAGTGTTGACCCCTGGTCCACTTACTCAGTTAGCCCATTAACTCCAGCAGGAAACTCCACTTCAATTGTACACGGTGTAAGTTTGCAAAATTCATAGCCAGTAGCAATTTAGCATGTAATAAAAATGAGAAATGGTTGTTTGGCGACCTAAATATGGTAACTACATCTTAAATAAGCTGTAGTTACAATTCTTAAGTTGCACACCAAACAAAAATGCTTCACATAAATGGCTACCAAATTTTGGAGTTAAAAGTTAAGTTAACTTCCCGTCTAAATGAATGTTTTCATTAGTCTATTGACAATTTAATTGACAGTCATGATTGTCAATTTCAAGATAACCTGCTCAAGGAGAACTTTTGTGTTTGTGTGTTGGTCATTGGCTGTCCATTTTCAACAATTACCTTGTAGACATTCTAGAGGCGAGAGCTCTTGCTCAATCAACCTGCAAATTGATCAGAATCTTTGGAAGTTGGTAATTAGGTCATTTGGGGTAAAAAACTAGGTCAGGGGAACATGTTTGACAAACTTTGTGGCAATGATATCACCCTCTAGTTCAAAACTCTGGTATTCAGTTTAGTGGAATTTTAACACCCTACGGAATTAGAAATTCCTTTAACTTACGGGCAACGGTCATATATATCTTTAATTACTCTTTTTCTACTAATGCAGTCGAATACCTTTACCTCGAACGTCCCTTAGCCGAAGTTCTCTCTACGTCGAAGTTTTTCTAAAGTCCCGATCTTATTACTCTTTAGTTCTTTGTATTTGAACCTCCATACGTCGTTCTCTTTATCTCGTATACTACCCCTACGTCGAATCAATTGCAAAGTCCCATCACTATTGTTTCCACATATTCACACCTCTTCAAGACAAACCTTAATCACAAAGGTCGATTTTTGCAGTCAGTTTTTCACACATTTCAACGTGTCAACGCAGTTAAGAGATAGGTACGTTACGGTATCGGATATAGATTGCTAACTCGATTTGAATGTTGGTCTACGATCTGATAATTTGAAAGATTGCATGAAGTGGAGACAATGTTACAGACGAATTTTACAGTGAATAAAAAGGCATCTTACACCCATACCACGCAGGACTTGTTTGGCGCCGGACCCGGTCGATCAAAGGAATGGCCAGCAACTTCGACCGACGGGACGCGCTAAAGGAAGAACCCGGTAACCATTCAAGATGGATACTTGGGTTTTTCGACAGGATAGAGAAAATACATGTAGTCAAACTATGCAATCGACACGAAGAATAAACAATAATAGAAGAAGAAAAACAAACAAACAAAACAACAACAAAAAAGCGAAGTCTAAACAATACTTAATACTTAATATAAGAAATTACGATAAGTACATCGTCGTTATATCTTTCGTCCGATTAGATAATCATACTAGTACAAATCATTTGTGGCCTTATTCAGTTACGGTATTTCGCCACCGTTTTGGTCGTACATGGAAACTATTCGATTATCTACACGTCGAACAATCTCTACGTCGAAGTTTTCCAGTAAGTCCCCTGAACTTCGAGGTATAGGTATTCGACTGTGCTTTGAAACTTTGCACATGCTTTTGTGACCGTCATACAATCTTTAAGGCAAAGATACATTGCAATTACATGTATCATTGAGTTTAACCCTTTCGGACTTAAGAATTCTTGGTTAAACCTTGTGTGCAACTGTCATATATCTTTAATAACTCTCTTTCTACCAATGCTATTGCTTTGAAACTTTGCACATGTTTTTGTGACAATAATATCAGCCTCTTTCCACAGATTCATTACTCTGACATTCATTTTGGTTGAATTTTAACCCTTTTTGACTTAGAAATTCTTGGTTAAACTTTACATGCAACTGTCATATATTTTTAATAACTCTCTTTCTACCAATGCTATTACATTGAAACTTTGTACAGTTCTTTGTGACCAGCATATCATCTTCTAGGCAAAGACCCATTACTCAGACATTCATTTTAGTAGAATTTTAACCCTTTCTGGTATTAGAAATTCTTGTTTGACTTAAAGGTTTCGTTATCTCTATTACTACCTTAGGTTGATATTTAATTGTTTTTACTATCCAGCACTCATAATAGTAGCTAGAGCATTGATAGTTCTTGTTAGAAAAACCTTGTTTACGATCTAGAGGTCACAGATTTTGAAATAGCACAAAATGTTTTTCTAGATCAAATCTTCAAAGTTTGAAATTGGGTCGCTTTTGGTCAAAAACTAGGCCACAAGGTCAATTCTCAATAAAACAAACTTCTTAACTTTATATATGCAATTTTAATAACCATTATTTGTCAACTACACAGAAATGATCCATAGATTGAGTTCTTTCAAATTACTTCAAAGAATTAGAAGCAAATAAGAACTCTAGTTGACATGGCAACAGAATGAAAAAAAAAATCTTTAAAAATCTTCTCCTCCTAAAGTAAAAGGCTTATGACTTAAAAAAATTTGCTTGCACTATTGCCTTATTGTTTTCTATCAAAATTTATTTACTTTAGGATCAACAAAAGCCTTATGTTGTTAGTTGGGGTATTTTATACAGAGATAAAGTAGGAAATCTTTAAACAAAATCCCCTCACAAGCCAAATCAATTTCTTTTTATTTAACATGGAGATTTGACATGGAGATAAAGGAATCTTTATCTCCAAAATCAAAAGTCCAGGTTCCAGGAGAATTGACCAATACCTGTCCCCACCCACTTACTTCGTTGGGTACGTCCATCGACTCGAATAGGATGTCCCGTTTCGATTTCAAATGGCGTTATTTTGCACAATTTATGGCAAGAACCATGTAACAAAAAGGTAGAATAGTTTGTTGGCAACCTGAACGTCATAACAACAGCTTGAATAAGCTATAGTTACGACATTTAAGTTGCCAAACCAACAAGAAAAGGTTAACAAAAATGGTGACCAATGTGGGAGTTGAAAGTTCAGGTCCGGGCTGAATAAGTTATTTGATTGGTGGGTTGTTCAGGTCCGGGCTGAATAAGTTATTTGATTGGTGGGTTAATTCCATGATTGACAGCCGCGATTGGTCAATTGTGCATGCAGAATCCCTGTATCAGTACTCCTCTCCAGTGCATAAATTATTACTCTGGGATCAAGATAAGCCTGATGTTGTGGGTGCAAAGATTATATAGAGAGATATTCAGAAAATCATGTAAATCTCATTTTTCCAAGACATTGGTTTACCTAGACTTTTATCTCTTGCACAAAAAAGGGCTTAACCCGTACCCACACAATGATGCTCTTTGACTCCCCTCAAGAACAGAAATTTGGAAAACACTGTGAAAAAAGAAGAAATTGCTTGTGAAGAGCAATTTCTTCACTTTCCACTATGTTTTATATCCAGAAAGTTTAAAAAATCTAAAATTTCATAAACCTTTATTTGTTGTCTGCAACTCCTTTAATTTGGACCAGTCTAAAATTTTGTCATGTGGGAATGGGTTAATGGTTGTCTTTCAAAACTTTGCAAACTTTTTCCGTTAAAGGTAGACCTTCAATGATCAGGCAAATGAAATAGCACCATAATGGTCCTTTAACCCTTTCCTGTTCAATCCCTGTTTTTACATCCCTGTGATTTTATAATTGTGAAAACATCGTAGAAAAAGAAGGAATTTCTTGTGACAAGCAATTTCTTCTTTTTCCATAATATTTTCTACCCTACTATAGATAGATTTTCAGAATAAATCAAATTTAGATTGTCGTCTGCAAAACCTTTGGATTTGGACAGGTCTAAAACTTTGCCAAATAGGAAAGGGTTAATTTGCAAGAGAGAAATATAATAAGCATTTGTTTTTCATTTGAGATCTTAATCATTTTTATTATACATATATATACATGCATTCCACTGGGACAAAATCAAACATACCAGAGAAACAATCTTAATCTGATAGTGTCAAATACAGTTTCATATAAGGCAGTCAAAGATGACATCATTTTCACGTTGTATTTGATGTCATAACGCAAATAAACGTAATCAGAATGGCAAAGGAAAAAGGAAATGCTTGTAGAAGCACAGATTATTTTATTATTTCATTTAATTTAATAAATAAAAAGGAGTTATATCATAAATGGAATATTATGTTAACCCTTTACCACACAATGACGCTTTTAAACGCCCCTCAATATAAAAACTTTGGAAAGCATTGAGGAAAAATGAAGAAATAACTTGTTCCAATCAATTTCTTCATTATCCACAATGTTTTATACCCCAAATTACAAAGATTTTAAAGATTTCATGAACTTAAAATTGTCGTCTGCAAATTCTTTGAATTTGGACTAGTCTAAAATTTAATCATTTGGGAATGGGTTAAGATAGCAATACGTCTTGTATATTGCGTCTTGCAGCAGACGAAAATTTGGTATTCCACTTGACCTTAGATCTTATGAAATATCGAAGTTTTCCTCTGCAGCTTTAAGCATATACAAGATGTTGCGTGGCTATCGTAACAGAATATTCCTTATATAATCTAATTCCTGAACAACTAATCCTATGTTTGCACTTCTGGCTCAGCCACTCCTGAAAATATAGTGTTTGTTGTTCATTTAATTAAAGGTAAATGAATCTTGCACTGAAACGAAGATTACTCTCTATTTCTTTTACAGACCTTGAATATGGTGGCATCAATACTCAGAAAAGTAATCTCTCCGGATTAGAGACAGAGTTAGAAAAAACTCGAGAGAGTATACAGAAAATGAGTTTTTCACCAGAGAAGGAAAAGAGTGGAGATACGTATAGTTCAATGGAGTCATTCTTTAGTTTGCCTTCAGCCAACTGGGAAGATGAGCTAAAGAAGTTTGAAACTGTTATGCCTTTGAAATATAAAATTGGATATTTTGATGCTTTGATTCTCTATGCTGAGGAAGATAGGGCAGATGCAGTAAGATTTAAAAGGCATTTGGAAAATGAAATTGACTTGGGAGTTCATGGTAAAGTGAAAGCTATGCTTTATGATTGTGAAGAACTTACAACATTATCTGGTTCACAAATAGGCCATTTGTCTTTATGTGTGGAGAGGAGCACTTATGTGTTTATGTATCTGACTCCGCGCTTTGTTAAAGATACTTGGATGGAATTTTCAAGTGAATCATGTTTAATGACTGCTATTTATGACCCAGATAAAAGATGGTGTGTGGTTCCAGTCTATACCGAAAAAAGATCTAAGTGCTCATTTAAGATCCCAATGGGACTTAATTCCCTGAAAGGAATAAACTACTACAACAATGATGAATTTTACAGGAAAGGTGTTGCTAGACTTATTATGGATAAAGTTCCCCAGAGAAATCATATGAATGAAATGCATAAAATTGAACAGAAACAATGGATTGAAAAATATAAAAGAGAACAAATGGAATTGCGAGAAAAGCAGAAAAGGGTGGAGCAGTATGAGGAGACACAAACTATGCAACTGATGAAGTGGCTGAAAGAAGAATCGGAAAGACTTGTTCAAAGTGGATTAATTCCTGAACTACACCACTCACATTCGGAGGGACGACTCAGTACCCCAAATCATTCACTGCCGCATGTTGGAAGTATGGGTAGCTTAAAAGATGTCCATGCCCAAAACCCATATGTTGCTGCTTACTTTCAAAGTCTCTTTCAACAAAACAGACAGGCTCTAACGGCTTACACACAAGACCAAATAAGGTTCTTGCAGAATTACTACCAGCCACCAAGAGCCACACACCAGCCACCTAGCCCAAATGATGAACCAAGGTCTTGGAATGCCATACATCCTGAGCACCTCCCAAACCTTTCAACACCATCGAGAGACAACGTCCCATCAACACTTTCAGATTGTGTTTTGTTTCCTCTAAAGACTGAATCTGGAACTTACAACACGCAAATTCCAAAAGAGTTAGGTGATAAGTTGGCCCATTTATCATACGAAAAACAAAATGAATATGTACATAAATATATTGCACAGTGTGAGATGGAGAAGAGAAACAGCAGTCAGAAGGGAGCAAATATTACACAGTATCAACAAATACAAACCAAAGAGCAATACGTGCAATCTTACCCAGATTACAGACAAACAAGTTTATCTCCACCCTCTCATACAGGGTCAGGGATAGGAATCCAGTCTATACACCATCAGACTAGTCCATTGAGTAATGCCCCGTCATTAAGTATGAATTTGTTAGGCCCTGTAAACCAGTCAACGATAGAGCCTGTCTCTGGACAACAATACTTAAATCAACCTAATTTTGATGCATTGCGGTCTCACAGTTTATCCAGCGAACATGGTAGTTTCCAATATGAAGCAGATGAGTTGGCCTCTCGAGGAGTTCAGCAGTTCAGTGCCTTGCAAAATCCTGGTAAGTAAACAGAAGAAGAACAAAAAACTAAATACAACTAAAATGTCAAAGTTCAAAACTGTCATAAAGAACTTATAATAATGCTAAAACTTTCAACAGTTTTACCCTAACCTGTTGATTTGACGATAATCATTGAGTAGGTGCTTGTCCTTGTCTTTGTTACATTGTTTTACAATGTTTTCTTCTATTGAATTTAGGTCATATGCAAATAAGGTAACATGGTCTTTACATATGAATGGTAGGAATTCTAAATATAATATCTGATTCCTCTGAATTTTTCTTAGATAACCACAAAAGCCCCTTTGCTTCTGGGATTATCTGATAAAAAATATTTGCTTCATATTTACTATTCAATGCTTTTGAATGTACTTTTGGGTAAAGATGAGAAAAAATTCTTTTTTGGGTTTTAGACATAATGATTACCCGCCTCCACCACCACCCCACTTAAGAATCTTTGATTACAACATTTTGGTCACTCATTGACAGTACCTTAACCCTGGATAGAAAAAGTTGTCTTACATAACACCAGATTTTGTACTGTTTATCAAGAGTTTGTTGTATACACCTTAACTTGCCCTGTCAACTGACTCCGAACGAAAGTTCCATGTCAGGAGTCGACACTAACAGTGTCCCGGATTCCCTAGGATCCCAGAAAATCGGAAGGGACCCAAGCAATTTCAGGCTAGGGATTCGGTCAGGATCCTTCAATATTTCTCCATTACAATAGAGCCTAATGTATCAACTAATGCTTCTGACTTTTTATTTTCATGTTTTTGTAGAAAACATTGTGGATAATGAAGAAATTGCTTGTAACAAAGCAATTTCTTCATTTTCCACAATGTTTTCCAAAGTTTTTTTTCCAAGTTGGGCTTAGAAGTGCAAGATTGCGTGTTAATAAGTTAATGTATGTCAAGGAGGGATCCCTGATTATCAGGAGGAAACCCTGAAGCAATAGGTAGGGATTCCTCTGGGATCCCATTGAAGCAAAGTTAGTGTTGATCCCTGCATGTCCATATAATGGTATTATTTTTGCAAATTTATGGCCAGTTACACATGGTTGCCTGACCAAAACATTGTAACTGCAGCTTGAATAAGCTATGGTTATGACATTTAAGTCTTTGAATGACAGTCGAGATTAGTAGATTTGAATATAACACCCTCTACTGAGGGATAATCTCTCACCTTTTTATATATTCTTTGATATAAGCTTCTACTGCAAACTGACCAATTATGGCTGTCAATCAAATAAACAGTCGACCAATGAAATTATTCATGTAGACAAGAAATGAGTTTTGAACTCTGACATTGACTGCCATTTTTGTCAAGGTTTTTTGTTGGTTTGGCGACTTAAGTGTTATAACTACTGTAGTTATGATGTTTAGACTGCCAACTATTCTACTTTTTAGCTCACCTAAGCACGAAGTGCTCTGGGGGAGCTATTGTGATCGGTAATTGTCCGTCCTCCGTCTGTCCGTTCACAATTACAAAAAAATCTTCTCCCCCTAAACTAACCATGGAATTTCAACAAAACTTTACAGAAATGATCCTTAAGTCAGTGATGTGCCCAGACCAAAATTTTTAGGGGACACAGGTGTCCCCCTACCTTGATTTCAGGGGGACACTTGAAAATTCTAGGGGACACAATAATAACAACATTTTTTTTACCTGATAATGATTCTAATTTGTGTACAACTTCCTATCTTGTGAAGACTTCCATAGTTTTAAGGCTGGTTTGAAATCATTAGTGTCTTTGGAGGGTCCATTTATACAAATATTCATAAGATCCTGAAAATTCTTCTCCTGTAATCTGGGTTGGATAATTTTAATCTAGAGTCAATCCACATTTTACATTTCATATTTCCATCATACTTTTGGAAAGTTCTATCTTTTATTTTACTTGTCCCGGGGACTGAAGAAATGGCCGCCTCAGTATCAATGCCTTCGGAAGACGTGGAGGGATTCGGATCTGACGACGGGATCAAATCAGCATCTTCTCATGTTCCCGACGATTTGTCCTCGTCTGCTAGTTTTCTATTTTTAGGGCTTCCCGACATGAAGAGGGTCAAGCGAAGCTGATGTTTCGCAATGTTTACAATTTAACAAAGACTGGTTTAATATTGGAATTTAAAGGCAAACTAAAAATCGATAATTCCGTGGGTCACAGTCTATGTTTTGCAGGTGCGCTTTAGAATAAAACGCTATGAAATCTAACTACCGAAATCGACGTCACTGGCTTGATTTTTGGGGGACATTGGTGAAAAATATGCGGGATTCCCGCAATCCCGCTGTCTAGGCACAACACCTAAGTTAGGTCATGCTCTTTCAAAATACTTCAAAGAATTGAAATCCATGAGGAACTCTGGTTGCCATGGCAACGGAGTAAGAAAACTTAAATATCTTCTCCCAAGTTGTAGGGCCTAGGGCTTTGATATTTGGTATACATCATCATCTGCCATTGACCCTCTACCAAAATACTTCAAAGAATTACTGTATTCTGAAAATAAGCCCTTTTCTTTGTGATCCCTGATTTTACATAGAAATAAAGAAGGAAATCTTTAAAAATCATCTTGTCCCAAACCACAAGGCCAAGGGCTTTGATATTTGGTATACATCATCATCTGCCATTGACCCTCTACCAAAATACTTCAAAGAATTACCATAGTCTAAAAATTAGCCCTTTTCTTTGTGATCCCTTATTTTACAGCGCAATAAAGAAGGAAATCTTTAAAAATCTTCTTGTCCCAAACCACAAGGCCTAAAGCTTTAATATTTGGTATACATCATTATCTATTGACCCTCTACTAAAATACTTCAATGAATTACTGTAACCTGAAAATTAGCCCTTTTCTTTGTGATTCCTGATTTAACTTAGAAATAAAGAAGGAAATCTTTAAAAACCTTCTTGTCCCAAACCACAAGGCCTAGAGCTTTGATATTTGGTATACATCATCATCTATTGACCCTCCACCAAAATACTTCAAAGAATGTCTGTAACCTGAAAATTAGCCCTTTTCTTTGTGATCCCTGATTTTACATAGAAATAAAGAAGGAAATCCTTAAAAATCTTCTTGTCCCAAACCATAAGGCCTAGAGCTTTGATATTTGATACAAATCATCATCTATTGACCCTCTACCAAAATACTTCAAAGAATTACCATAGTCTGAAAATTAGCCCTTTTCTTTGTGATCCCTGATTTAACATAGATATAAAGAAGGAAATCTTTAAAAATCATCTTGTCCCAAACCATAAGGCCTAGAGCTTTGATATTTGGTACATATCATCTGCCATTGACCCTCTACCAAATTATTTAAAAAAATTAGCCCTTTCTGTTCAATTCCTGCCGCTGTCATAGCGCAGTTGGTAGCGCGTCAACTGTCAATCTAGAGGTCCCGGGCTCGATCGCCGATGGCCGCACTCATCCATTCCGACTATTTGTCTCTCACCAATGGGTCGAAAATCGTAGACCTATGTTGGATAGCAGCTGTAGGCTAGGAAGGGATGTAATGGTAGTACTGGTGTGAGAAATACCAGGATTCCTTTGTTAGGTGCTCCAGCCGCTGCGATTTAACTAAAAAATTGTTGAAAGCGGTGTAAAACCCCATTTAGACAAACAAATCTGTGCAATTCCTATTTTTTACATAGAAATAAATAATGACCCTCTACCAAAATATTTCAATATTACCGTATTCTGAAAATAAGCCCTTTTCTTTGTGATCCCTGATTTTACATTGAAATAAAGAAGGAAATCTTTAAAAATCTTCTTCTCCAAAACCTTAAGGCCTAGAGCTTTGATGTTTGGTACAAACCATCATCTATTGACCCTCTACCAAAATATTTCAAAGAATTACAGTATTCCGAAAATTAGCCCTTTTCTTTGTGATCCTTGATTTAACATAGATATAAAGAAGGAAATCTTTAAAAATCATCTTGTCCCAAACCATAAGGCCTAGAGCTTTGATATTTGGTACATATCATCTGCCATTGACCCTCTACCAAATTATTTAAAAAAATTAGCCCTTTCTGTGCAATTTCTGCTGCCGTCATAGCGCAGTTGGTAGTGCGTCGACTGTCAATCTAGAGGTCCCTGGTTCGATCGCCGACGGGGGCACTCATCCATTCCGACTATTTGTCTCTCACCAATGGGTCGAAAATCGTAGACCTATGTTGGATAGCAGCTGTAGGCTAGGAAGGGATGTAATGGTAGAACTGGTGTGAGAAATACCAGGATTCCTTTGTTAGGTGCTCCAGCCGCCGCGATATAACTAAAAAATTGTTGAAAGCGGTGTAAAACCCCATTTAAACAAACAAATCTGTGCAATTCCTATTTTTTACATAGAAATAAATAATGACCCTCTACCAAAATATTTCAATATTTAATGTATTCTGAAAATAAGCCCTTTTCTTTGTGATCCCTGATTTTACATTGAAATAAAGAAGGAAATCTTTAAAAATCTTCTTCTCCAAAACCTTAAGGCCTAGAGCTCTGATATTTGGTACATATCATCATCTATTGACCCTCTACCAAAGTATTTCAAAGAATTACCATAGTCTGAAAATTAGCCCTTTTCTTTGTGATCCCTGATTTAACATAGATATAAAGAAGGAAATCTTTTAAAAATCATCTTGTCCCAAACCATAAGGCCTAGAGCTTTGATATTTGGTACATATCATCTGCCATTGACCCTCTACCAAATTATTTAAAAAAATTAGCCTTTTTCTGTGCAATTCCTGATTTTACATAGTAATAAATAATGATATCTTTGAAAACCTTCTTATCCTAAACCATTTGGCCTAGAGCTTTTATACTTGGTATGTATTGATGTCTATTCCTCAAAGCATTACCATATTCAGGAAATTAGTGCTATTTGGTGGGATCATCAATTTACCTACGATTAAAAGAGAAATCCTGAAACATCTTCTCCAAAATAATTAGACAGAGGGCTTTGCTATTTTGTTTATATCATAAAGCCATGAACCATTATACTCAGGGGAGCGATTTAGGACCATCATGGTCCTCTTGTTTGTTACATACTATTGCCATAGAACTTGCTGAATAACGCTGTTAAAAATCAAAGTGGGACTTCTTGTCAGAGTTAATGGTCGTGGTCAACGGAGTAAGTCGGTGGGGCCAGCAAAGGCAGAGATTGGTCAATTGCCAATTGCCAATTCATTTTACAGTAAACTGACAGAATGCTTGCTCCACCCGCTGGGCTCAGACAGGAAGTTTGACTTCCATATTAATCCATTCCCACTCAGTGAAGCTTTTAGATGCCCCAAAGAAAAAAGACTTTGGAAAACATTGTGGAAAATGAAGAAATTGCTTGTTACAAGCAATTTCTTCACTATCCATAATGTTTTCTACACCAAAAGTAAAAAGAATTAAAAAAAATTGTAAGTTTTAAAATGTCGTCTGCAACTCCTATCAATTTAGATCAATGTAAATTTTTGCCGTCTGGTAATGGGTTAAACAGCTTTATTTTGCAAATTCATGGTCATTGCTATGTAACAAAAAAGTAGAATGGTTTGATGGCCACCTAAACATCCTAACTACAGCTTGAATAAGTCGCAGGTATAACTGTTAAGTAGCTAAATCCAGCAAAAATGCTTCACAAAAAATGCGCCGAATGTTTGAGTTCAAAGTTCATCTCTGGTCTGAATGAATTATTGGATTGGTCGATTTATTCTTCAATTGACAGTCCTTATCCGTCAACTAAAAGATATACAAAGTAAACAGCATTACATTATTTTGATTTGCAAACTATCACTTAGTATTCCTGTTTTACAAGATTTTCTACCCAAAGATAAATCCATGTATATATCTAACCCATTACCACAGAATCCCATATCTTTACATAAAAAAAGTGATGGAAAAGAAGAAAATGCTGACATAATATTTTTAACCAGTTATACAAGAAAAATTCTAGTATATAGATATATATAAATATTTGTGGTGGGCAGTCAGTCCAATTGGCAGTGTTAACTTGCGTGCACAATCTCTTGTTCATTAATCATCAAATGTTTGTCTTCTTGAGCACTGGTGCACATTCTCGGATAACCCGGGGTCTCTTTATTTGCTAACCTACATTGATGTAGCGTAGCAAATAAGGAGACCACGGGATATCCGAGGATGACTAGGGCATATTATCATTCAGTGTTTATTTTTTTATTGAATTCTGCAACATACAAGAAAAAAGTCTCATGAGTGCTACTACTCCTACAGTTGACCAATCGCAGCTGTCAATCAAATGAACACTCGACCAATCAAATCATTTATTCAGCTCGGACCTGAGCTTTCAACTCCGACATTGGCGGCCATTTTTGTTGACCTTTTTTGTTGGTTCGGCAACTTAAACATCATAACTACAGCTTATTCAAGCTATAGTTATGACATTTAGGTCACCAACCAACCATTCCACATTTTTGTTATATGCTACAGGGCATAAATTTTGCAAAATAAGCTGTTAAAAATCAAAGCGAAACTTCCTGTCGGACTTAATAGGTGGGCTCAAAAGAGTCAGCGGATGGGGCCAGTGATTGGTCAAGTCTTGATGAATGTTGATGACGCCAGTAAACCTTAATCCTTTCCCGTTCAAATACGGGATTTTACGTTCCTATGATTTTATACTCGTAAAAACATTGTGGAAAAAGAAGAAATTGCTTGTAACAAGCGATTTCTCCTTTTTCCACAATATTTTCTACCACAAAGGGTGGTTTTCATTTCAAATGGCACCCAGTTTTCAGGGTCATCTGCAAACTCTTTCAATTTGGACTAGTCTAAAAATCCAAAAACAGGAAAGGGTTAATTTGTAACAATTTTGTCTCTCTTGTGTACGGCCTATCTGAACACATACATTTTTGTCTGCAACTCATTTCAATTTAGACCAGTATGAAATTTTATCAGCTGGTAATGGTTTAATCAAAAGCTTCTGAAAAAACAGCTTGCATATACATGCAAACAAATATAGTTATATTAGCCCATTCCCAAATTGGAAAATTTTAGATTAATCCAAATTAAAAGAGATTGCAGACGACAATTTCAAATTGATGAAATTTTAAAAATTACTATCTTTTGGGGGTTGAAGACATTGTGAATAATGAAGGAAGTGCTTGCAACAAGCAATTTCTTTGTTTTCCACAATGTTTTCAGAAACCTTTTTATACGCCTCCGGATGCGGTCATGTATTTGCGTCATCTGCTCCATCTGTCCGTCTGTCCGTCCGTCTGTACATACATACGTACATCCACTTTTCTTGTGAGAACAACTCCTCTTAAGTTTCTGGTTGGATCTTTTTGAAACTTGGTCAATATTATCACTTTAATTGGTTGATGTGCATGAAGTAAGGATTTTATGGTTCATTGATTTTTGCCTCAGTTATGCCCTCTTGAAACTTAGTCCCTTGGGCTTATTGAAATTGCAGCCTTGTGAATGCAACTCCTCCTAAGTTTCTGGCTGGATCTAAAAAAACTTGGTGGATGTTATAACCTAAATTGATAGATGTGCATGAAGTAAGGATTTTATGGTTCATTAATTTTTCCCTGAATTATGCCCCTTTAAAACTTAGCATCTGGGGCTTATTGAAATTGCATCCTTGTGAAGGCAACTGCAAATGTTTTGAATTTGGTTCTGTCAAAATAAGTAGTGTCTACAATTATTTTTGTGAAACAGCAGCAAAGTGGCAGCGTATATTGTGACTATGGCACTCTTGTTCTTCATTCCCACACATTGACGCTTTTAGACACCCCAAGAAAAAAGGCTTTAGAAAACATTGTGGAAAATGAAGGAATTGCTTGTAACAAGCAATTTCTTCATTAAACACTATCTTTTCTACCAAAGAAATAAAAGAAAATCCAAAATTTCATAAGCTTTCAATTTTCATCTGCAGTTCCTTTCAATTTGGACCAGTCTAAAACTTAGTGGTCTGGTAATGGGTAACTGATACTGTGCATGACATTTCCAAGAATTTCACAATAGCTTCAACTATAGACTCATGTCAGCCTGGTTGATATGTGTCTTCACAATGCACTCTATACAAAAACTGACTCTAAAGCTTCTTTCAGTCTATCTTTGAATATTCTGAATGCATTGAATGGCTTTCTAGCCTGCTCTTTTACTATGTTTCACGTACATGTAAAATTGAAGAATCTCCTGCCCCACCCACTGACTTCCTTGGCCCTGCCAACTGACTCTGACGAGGGGTATCGTTTTGATATTAGAGGGCATAATTTTTCAAAATTCATAGCCAGATTCAAAATTCATAGCCAGAACCAGAAAACAAAAAATTAAAATGGTTAGTTGGCAACGGAAATGTATAAGATTTAGTCACATTTAAGTTTCCAAACTATACAAAATACTTCGCATAAATGCTGGCCAATCTCAGAGTTCAAAGTTCAATTCCTGGTCTAAATGTATTATTTCATTGGTCAATTAATTCTTTGTTTGAGAGCCAGGATTGGTCAGTTGTTGGAAATGTCATGCGTAGGTTCAATTCATATATGTAGCACAGTCAAACTTGAAGCTTAGGAATGAATGGATCAAAGTTTAACCCATTATCACACAAGAAAATGTTAGACTGGTCCAAGTTGAAAGAATTTTCTCCTTTTTCCACAATATTTTCTACCACCTAGGATGGTTTCATTTCAAATGGCATCCAGTTTTCATTGTCGTCTGCAACCTCTTTCAATTGGGACTAGTCTAAAATTTCCAAAAACGGGAAAGGGTTAAGGGGCGTTAAAAGCATCATCATTTTCGAATGGGTTAAAAGAAATGTGGCCAGCAATTTTTAAAGATTCTTACATTTTGTTGATTCCTATTACTCTTTTACAGCTGGAAACTTGCCGAATTCCGGTTTATTTCAAACCCTTGAGCAAGATTGTGGAAGTATCAAATCCCAGCATCCCTCTGCCATGTTTAGCTCAGGTGAAATCCAACGGGAACCACTCAATTCAACTGAAGGGAGACAAGCAAATGAGAATGATGACAAGACTAAGAAAGGGGACAAGAGAAGAGAAAAACACATTCACTATGTAAATATTGTTATAGCCCCATCTACGACATATAGGGGGTATATTATTTCACCATGTCTGTCTGTCTGTCTGTCCATCAGTCTGTTTGCCAACCTGTAGACTTTTTTGTTTATGTAATACTCTAATTCAGGACACCTTATAAAATATTGATGCAAATGATACGAGAAAGTGCCCTAGTATAGTTAGGTCATTTAGATTAAATGTCCAGGTCATAATTAAACTTTGATTGAAATCTATTTTCATGCTCCAATTCATGATTAAATGACTTAAGAAATTAAAACTTTATACAAATGTTATCCATGACCTAAAGAGGTGTCCTGTTGTTTTGGGGTAATATAGGTGAAAGTCGTCTGTGCTATTTCAGTGACAAAATGCTGGTAGGGATACAAGTCATCTTTGCGACAATTCTAGTTAACCCATTCCAACACAGCAAAATTTTAGACTGGTCCAAATTGAAAGAAGCTGCAGACGACAATTTCAAGTTGATGGAATTTTGAATTTTTTTGTCTTTTTGGATAGAAAACATAGTGGATAATGAAGAAATTGCTTGATACAAGCAATTTCTTCATTTTCCACAATGTTTTCCAAAGCTTTTTTCTTGAGGGGCGTAAAAAGGAGGGATTGAGTTGGAATGGGTTAATTTTTATACATGCATGTTTATTTCCAATTGAATGAAAAGTTTGAATTTACTGCAAAACTCTTCCTAATTTCAAGTCTACAGTTAACCAATTACCAGACAGCAAAACTAAAGACTGGTTCAAATTGAAAGAAGTTGAAGACAGCCATTTAAAGTTTATGAAATTTAGATTTTTTCAACTTTCTGGGTAGAGAACATTGTAGAAAACAAAGAAATTGCTTGCTACAAGCAATTTCTTCATTTTGCACAACATTTTTCCCAATTTACTTTCTTGTGGAGCGTCCAAAAGCATCATTGTGTGGGAATGGGTTGTGATGAAGTGAAAAATCTACCACACACTCATGTGCTGACATTGTGGGATAAAAAAGGCTGTTTAATTACATTTAACCTCTGTCATGCTTAACCCGGAATATTTCTGCTTTGGCAAGAGGTATAGACAAGATTGTGAAGTCTGATCGTAGTCTTTACTATCTGTTTGGTATTAAAAGCCAGACTTGTATATGAAATTAGTTAACTAAAGAAATATTGATCTTAAAAAAAGGCTTTCCAGTGCTTTCAGACTTATTAGCTAGAAAGGGCTGATTTGCTGGCTTAAGCTGAAAGACTAAATTTTGAGGTAGTTTCAGAGTTCAACAAGTGCAAACTTGCACTGGAGGCTTAACCACCAAATCCATCGAATGCTTACACCATATAAAAGTAGTTCATGTATGTTTCAGGAACGTTGCAAATTCTGTCTGCAACTTCATATTCTATGTATTTTTAAGTCACCTGAGCACATCCTGCTGATAGTGAGCTTTGTGATCTATGAATGTGTTGTTTGGCATCAAGACTTTTTAGTGTTAATAATACAGAAGTAACAATATTGGCTAAATCTTGAGGAAACTGGGAAAGAATGTTTCTAAAGTCATTAAGATGAACCATATTGAAATTTGGAAGATCCCGTTTAACCCATTCCAACACAGTGGAATTTTAGACTGGTCCAAATTGAAAGAAGCAGCAGACGACAATTTCAAATTGATGGAATTTTAAATTTTTTCATCTTTTTGGATAGAAAACATTGTTGATAATGAAGAAATTGCTTGATACAAGCAATTTCTTCATTATCCACAGTGTTTTCCAAAGTTTTTTTCTTGAGAGGCGTAAAAAGGAGGGATTGAGTTGAAATGGGTTAAAAACGCAAGAAAAGAGCCCTTAATGACAATTTCTTTATTTACACTCTTGAGTCCATAAATTTGGCTCCATTTTAATAAAACTTGGTCAAAATGTTTGTAGGTCATATAGATGAAGTCATTTGAAAGTAGAGAATCCAAATGAAAAACAAGGGAGAAGGGCTTTGATGTCAATTGCTTTGTTTTCACTCTTGGGGTCACAACTGGGCTCAGTTGTGATGAAAGATGGAAAATCTGAACAATTGAATGGAAAAGACAGGAAAAGGGACATGAATAACAACTTAATTGTTTACACTATCAGTGCTATATCTTTGCCTTATTTTTTGATGATACTTTGTATGAATGTTTATCAGGTTATGAGGATTAATCTTGTAAAAGTTGGGTACATTTCATATGAAAACACAAGAAAGGGGACCTAAATGACATTTTCTTTGTGTACACTCTAAGGGCCACTATTTGTGCTCAATTTTAATTGAACTTTGTTAGAATGACTACCAGGTGAGCAATTTAGGACCATCATGGTCCTTTTGTTTATGATAGAAAACAAGAAAAAATAAAATTACTTGTTATAATCATACACAAACTATTTCACATTTTGTGCATTGTAACAACTTAGTCTGATCAGAGTCTTCGATATGAGTACTATGTTGTATGGTCACATGGATGAATTTTAGTCAAATTGTAGAGAACTCCTTCATAAGCATGCATTTTAACTATTCAGTTACTTTAACTCTTTTTTGTTTTATGAAATTTTAGACTGGTTCAATTGGAAAGAGGTTGCAGACAACAATGAAAATTGGATGCCTTAAAACGAAACCATCCAATGTGGTAGAAAATATTATTGGAAAAGAAGAATTTGCTTGTAACAAGCAATTTCTTCCTTGTTCACAATGTTTTCTCAAGTGTAACACCAGAGCAATGTAAAAATCTGGGTTTGCACAAGAAAAGGTTAACCTCATTAATATACCATGATAACATTTGGCCAAGAAGATTACTCAACAAAACCAAGCTTTGCTAGCTAACAGTACTATAGTTATTTCATTGCAATTCTGAATAAGGTTTTATTCAGCTTAACCCATTACCAGTCGACAAAATTTTAGACCGGTCCAAATTGAAAGAGTTTGCAGATGACAATGAAAATTGGATGTAATTTGGCATCAAACCATCCTACGTGGTAGAAAATATTGTTGGAAAAGAAGAAATTGCTTGTTACAAGCAATTTCTTCATTATCAAACAAGTTTTCTTCCCCCAAAGAAATATTTTATAAATTTTCTTCAACTTGAAATTGTCGTCTGTAACTTCTTTGAATGCATTTGGACCAGTCTAAAATTTTATGGAGTGGGAAAGGGTTGAGGCTTAATTGAAAACTTTTTCATTTTTCTATGGTAGACAATCAATGTGTATAGTGCCAATGCCGTACAAGTTGGGAACCAGAATATGGTCCAGGGAGTTGGTGGAGGCGATGTCGACATTGAAGAATCTTCTGAAGATGAATCGAATCTTAAAGAAGAACATGATGTTAAAGTACTTGAGGACACAAAAATTAAGTGAGTACAGGCAATATTACTTGATTGATAGTCAAGGTTACAGATAGGTGATTTAGATTTAAAAAATTCAACAGAACTTACACAAACCATGTGTTGTGCATAATCATTTGATTCAATGAGTACCCATAACATGGGTTTGATTGAGGGAAAAATATTTTAGAAAAGGCTAACCACCTCTTAACCCATTCCAACTCAATCCCTCCTTTTTACGCCCCTCAAGAAAAAAACTTTGGAAAACATTGTAGATAGTGAAGAAATTGCTTGTATCAAGCAATTTCTTCATTATCCACAATGTTTTACACCCAAAAGTATGATATAATATAAAATTCTATCAACTTGAAATTGTGGTCTGCAGCTTCTTTCAATTTGGGCCACTCTAAAATTTCATTGTGTCCGAATGGGTTAAAAAATTCAACAGAACTTACACAAACCATGTGTTGTGCATAATCAGTTGATTCAATGAGTACCCACAACATGGGTTTGATTGAGGGAAAAACATTTTAGAAAAGGCTAACCACCTCTTAAGTAGACCTGCAGCCACAACTGCAACTTTGATCTATCAATCAAATCATTAATTTATCTGGAGCTGCCATTCTTACTTGTGTAAAAGCCATTTTATCAATGGATGACTGAAGCATTTTAACTAAAGCTTGCTAAGGCTATAGTTGTGACCTTACTGTTTACAATGTAAAATCTATTTATATGGACCAGACAAAATACCAAGTTACATAACTCTTGATTCATTTTTGTACAAATCATGCACCTTTCTTACTTTTATTTTAATTTATTCCCTGTTGAACAACCTATCTGATCCTTAGCATGGACATACATTAACCCATTCCAACACAGTGGAATTTTAGACCAGTCCAAATTGAAAGAAGCTGCAGACGACAATCTCAAGTTGATGGAATTTTGAATTTTTTCGTCTTTTGGAATAGAAAACATTGTGGATAATGAAGATATTGCTTGATACAAGCAATTTCTTCATTTTCCATAATGTTTTCCAAAGTTTTTCTCGAGGAGCGTAAAAAGGAGGGATTGAGTTGGAATGGGTTAATTTTTTTGTATGGTACATTAGGGAACAATATGTTATAGTTCATACTTGTTTTCAGTGTCACATCATTCTGTACATGGAAAGTTTTATGATTAATTAATCCCTGTCATGCTGAAATAATTTAATTGTTAGTTTCGTCTATCAAAAACGAGCGATCTGATTGGTCAAAAAATTTAATTCATACCTCCATGAACAAAATTTTGAGTACGCAGCCATTTTGAATGCTTCCGCACAAAATAGTTCACTACCAAAAGATATCAAAATTTGTTAAGTTGTTGCATTTGTCGCTCGATGCTATTAAATTATAAGAAATGAAGATAATATTTTTTGTTTTCATGGAGGTATGAACCG
Organism: Fragum fragum; assembly: GCA_946902895.1. Taxonomy (NCBI): domain Eukaryota; kingdom Metazoa; phylum Mollusca; class Bivalvia; order Cardiida; family Cardiidae; genus Fragum; species Fragum fragum. Next base: position 48,547,723 of record OX336370.1, read on the forward strand.
AAAAACCTAATCACACAATGTATGAATCCGCTTCGCGTATTCATACAGTGTGATTAGGTTTTTCGGTTCATACCTCCATGAAAACAAAAATATTCTCTTCATCTCTTAATAAAATCTGTTATAAATCAGAGGACTGTAAGCACTGGACCCTCTTACAGAGAACTAATTTTTCTTTTGACAGCTAATTCTATGAGCAACTCCTTCTCAACAGGGACAAGCGGGTGGTGTAGCCTAAGAACAGACTGCAGAAATGTGCAGGCTGATCTTTGTCTATGCCTCCTGCCAAAAAAGGAAAATTCAGAGTTCAGCATGACAAGGGTTAATACTGTTGTTGTTACAATTTTCTATTAATAGTGAGAGGTATGATGCTGAACCTAAAATGGCTGCTAAAGACCTGGCTGAAAGTTCCTCAAATAACACAAAACTTTTCAAGATGGACCCATCAGACGAGAGTCTTGAACCTAGAACCAGAGCTGAGACAGGTGAACAGCACCACCAAGCACCACCTTCTCAAGGTTCTTACAATATAGATGCTGCTTTATCTTCAGTTGGATCTCATCCTATGATGGGCTCGAGCACAGAACAGCCTAACACTCATGTAAGTGCATGGGCTATCAATTATTGTCTTTGCCATTGTTAGTTTATCTAGGCTTTTCATTTAAATTGTGTTCATGTTTTGGTTTGTCTGATCTTCTTTCTGTCCAAAACTTGTGCAGTTGGTAGCATGTCAGACTCATTGGGTCCAGGTTTCCATACCTTCTGACATTTGTCTCCCACCAAAGGGTGGATAATTGTAAACCTAGGCGGGATGAGCAGCTGGAGGCTCAGAAAGGGTATATTAGTAGTACTGGTAAGAGAAATACCAGGAATCAATTGTTAGGTGTTCCAGCCGTAATATGACTGAATACTGTTAAAAGTGGTGTTAGACTCGATTCAAAACTATAAGAATTAAAAGACTTATAAACTTTAAAATCATTTCCCTATAATTTGGTAATTTTTTTCAGATACAATGCCCATATTTGGTAGATCATTTGCATATAGATTGCATCAGTAGATTACACATCTACTGATACCAAGTTCAAGGTGCTTTTGCAAAGTAAATCCATTCCTACATAATGACATTTTTTGACCCGTCTATAGAAAAACAATGGGAAAAACATTGTGTAAAATGAAGAAATTGCTTATGACAAGCAATTTCTTCATTTTCTACAATATTTTCTACCCAGAAAGTTGAAAAACTAATATTTTGTAAACTGAAAATTGTTGGCTATGACTCCTTTCCATTTGGACCGGTCTTAAATTTTCTCGGGTGAAAATGGGTTAAGTGAGAATCTCTATCATGGTATAACTTATAAAAATTTTTAACTAGTGTTTCTCAAAACATCTTTTTTGGGATGAAAATTTCAACAAGAACAAAAGTCTTAGGAAATGGAAATCATGTTTCCTAACAAACACATATAACAACTTTCCTTTCAATAAGGTACAGTCTAAAAGATTGCATCCGATTACAATTTATTCATGTTTTTATTTTGAGGGACTTGGAAAGCCGAATGTTTTAGGAATGATAGATTAGGTTTCTAAAAAAAAAATAAACATTACTAATTTTCTGGACAGTTTTTTGTTAATGTTTTTGATGATAAATAAGTTAAGTGAAATAAACACATTGAATATTTTTCGATATTATACAGGTGATGTTATACTAGTGTGATATTAACCCTTTCCTGTATTGCAAAAGTTTAGACCTGTCCAAATTCAAAGGTTTTGCAGACTAAAATTTGAAGTGGAGTTGATTTTAAAAATAACTTTTCAGTAAGGTAGAAAAAATTGTGGAAAAAGAAGAAATTGCTTGCTACAAGCAATTTCTTCTTTTTCTACAATATTTTCTCAATTATAAATTCAAAGGGACGTTAAAGTCCAGGGGTTTGAACAGGAAAGGGATGAATTATGCAAATGAGTTGAAACCTATACTATTGCCTTTCTTTTAAATGAAAATATGACAACAGTCGGTAGCGCAGTCGGTAGCGCTTCAGACTCCTAATCTTCAATCATGGGTTTGATCCCCGGCGGCATATTTTCTTTCCGACATTTGTCTCTCTCACCAATGGATGGATAATCGTAAACCATAGTGGGATAGTAGCTGGAGACTAGGAAAGAATGTAGTGGTAGTACTGGTGTGAGAAATACCAGGAAAACATTGTTAGGTGCTCCGGCCGCTAACTGAAATACTGTTAAAAGTGGCATTAAACCCCAATCAATCAATCTAAATGAAAATGATAACATATATCATGCAATGGCATTGTCTGACAAATGACTTAACATATTCTTTGGAATACCATGTTTTGCAAAATTTCATTAATTAATTGCGTGAATTCATCCCATGTTATAGATAGAATATTGAATTCTTGTTCATTACAATATGGGATTGAATAAACTCAACATTTCAAACTGATATTAATGCAGCACAGCTGCCTTTTTATCTGATTACAGATTGTACTGTTTGTAACTTGTATTTTGCCATGTGTGCAAATAGCACATTTAATTGCAATTAGAATATTTGTTTGTATTGCATAGATGACTTGTAACATGACAGAGAATTTTAAAATTCAACCACTTTAAAATCTATGTTTGGGACTTCTTTTATTTGGACCAGTCTAAAATTTAGTCAAGTGGGAATGGGTTTATAAATTTGATATTTCATGGCCTCTCATTCAATAATTCATGGCCTCTCATTCAATAATTCATGGCCTCTCATTCAATAACTCATGCCCACTCATTCAATATTGCATGCTCAGTCATTCAATATCTTCTATATCTTTTCTTTAGAAACAAGATGATAAAGAAGTGGAGAACATGATAAATCAAGCTGTACAACAAAGCTATCATGCCACTAAACCGAAACTCGTATTATCTCAAGAAGACTCTGACAGCATAGAAACAACACACCAGCTACCGGAAGGACTTCAGAACTATTTTGCGGGTACAAATCTGAAGGAATTGTCAATTAACAAGAAATCCGGTGCAAAGAGCAAAACAATCCCATCAGAAAACATATACGAGAAAGAAAGTAATATGCGCAGTGATTCAAATATGATGGAATTTAATAGACAGGATTCAAAATCAAAAGCAGCAGTTGCTCTTGTAAAACCAATGCGGCCTAAAATTCCAAGTGAAGATGGGGATGACACAGATGTGAAAGAAATTGTTCCTAGTGATCAAACTAGTGTTAAAACTGCGTCAAATTCTAGGACAAGTGACGATTCCATGAATAGGGTCACAAACACGACAAATAAACCTTTTCAACTTTTAACTAAAGCTACAGTAAATCATCCTTTGCAGTCTGAAGAAGGTCAAATTCCTTACACCACATCTTCAGCAAATCGTCCACTAGGGTCTGATGAAAGACAAGTTGTTTATTCACGAGAAGTATTTAGTCATCAGCGGAGAACCAATCCAAGTGATTTATTCTTTCCAAACAGAAGAGGAGTAAACTTTCAAAATAGTCCGATTTCCTACGGGGTTGATCCTCTCGTCACATCTCAAGGTAGTATAACTGATGAGGGTACTGCTGTTTAAATCTTTATTCTGCTTTTTCCTTCTAAGGTAATGGTACTAATTTTCTTATGACCAATGATTATACATCTATAGTCGATCTTGCTTGAGCAACCACGTCTATTAAGCAACCACTTCCATTAAGCAGCCATATTCGAAATCCCCATTTAGAAAGCAACATCTCTTAACCCTTTCCCGTTCAAATACTGGATTTTACGTTCCTGTGAATTTATACTCGAGAAAATATTGTGGAAAAAGAGGAAATTGCTTGTAACAAGCAATTTCTCCTTTTTCCACAATATTTTTTCTACCACATAGGATGGTTTCATTTCATATGGCATCTTGTTTTCATTGTCGTCTGCAACCTCTTTCAATTTGGACTAGTCTAAAATTTCCAAAAACTGGAAAGGGTTAAGAGAGCATTTTTGTTAACAAAATCGTAATAAAATCTCTTGCTTTTGGAGATGATTCAAATGAGTCCCAACAGCATAGGATTAAGTGAGAATTTCTCTAATAATTCCCTTATGCAATCGAATAAATCCTTCAAATCTTTCATAATAAAGTGTATAAAAAGACCATTCTTTTAATTGATCTCTTTTTGGTCCTCCATTCAGTGGTTGCTTAAAACAAGATTTACTGCATATAAGCACCTTTTGGACACATAGCATCTCCAACTGCTTTACAAATAAAGGAATCACAGTAATCAGAATGTCTAAATTTTTTCCAGCAGGTGTGCATAGGATTTACAAGAATAAATCAAAAAGCTGACATGCATTTCGATTTTCTAGAGAAATCAGATGCATTTTGTACACATTTCCAATGGCTACTTTTCAACTATCTTTTACTTCATCACTCCTGTGATGGAATTGACAGTGGGATGGTTGGGTATTCTTTTGTCTGTCCATCTGCAAACTTTCACTTAATAAATCCTCATCTCAGAAACTGTACTATAGAATTCAACCATATTTCACAGGGATTACCCTCGTAAATTTTGAAAGTTTTCTTCTCAGAATCTGTTGAATTGATTTCAATAAAATTTCACATGGATGATCCTAGGGTGACTCACTTTCAGATTCTTCAGCACTACCCAGTGAGCTCTGCCAGAAGTTCCTCTTTGATATTGACCCTTTCCCGTTCAATCCCTGGTTTTTATACTTCAAAAAACATTGTGGAAAAAGAAGAAATTGCTTGTAACAAGCAATTTCTTCATTTCCACAATGTTTTCTACCCTTGAGAATGATAGCTTTTCAAATAAAATCAATTTCATATTGTCGTCTGCAAATCCTTTGAAATTAGGCAGGATTATAATTTGCAAAACAGGAAGGGGTTAAAAATGGTCATTTTGCAAAAGGTAAAGCCAGGAACATGTAGGCAAAATTTAAAATGGTTTGATTGTGACCTAAACGTAGTAACTACACCTTGAATAAGCTGAAGCTATGTTCTTTATGTTGCCAAACCAACAAAAATGCTTCACATAAATGTCTGCCTGTTTTTGAGTTCAAAGTTCTATTTTGGTCTAGATGAATCATTTGATTGGTTGATTTATTCTTTGACCTATCAAATTTGTATCCTACTGTGTGCGGGGTTAACTTCCATATTGGAATATTCTATATCAATAAGTGGAAACTTAAAACCTACTCAAATGAATGCTTGTGGATGGATTTCAACAAAATTTTGCAGAGATTATTTCTTATCAAATTCTTCAGAAAATTTTGATTCCTTATCAAACATAGCTCTTAAGGGTCCACCCAATACTTTGTTTTGCTTCATGAAATGAATGAATAATATATATTCAAGAATAAGCAATACACATACTTTTATATTGCTTAAGAAAGAACATGCGTAATGGATTAGCCCTGTTAGGGTCAATGACCCTCTTCTTTACCTTATACTCTAAACATGTATCCCTCTATCCTTGCTTTCATGTATTGAACAGCATGTAGTCCGATTTCAGGAACAAAATGACTAAAATATACTAACCCTTTACCACAGGGCTAAGTCTTAGACTTGTCCAAATTGACTGATTGCTGGTAATGCTAACTGACTCCTCTGGCCAAACCCACTGACTCCTACGGATGAAGATTTTAACCCATTTCCAGATGGCAAATTTCCAGACTGGTCCAAATTGAAACGAGTTGTAGACATTGCCTTCAAAGCCGCAAATCATGTTTCTTTTCATGTCTAAGTGAAGCATATGATAATCTCTTCAATTGGAATTAATCTTGTTGCTTTATTTCATCGCTAGACATGATTTAAAGCAGGAAAAAACCTAATATTTAAGCATTGGAATCATTGTAAGTCACCTCTTTCATCTTTAGACAAGCCTAAAATTTTGTTATTAGAGGGCTGTTCTATTTGTTGAGATGAAATATTCTGCGTTATAAATTCTTTTGGATGTCCTAAATAAAGATGTTTGTTATCAACTTTAAATTGTCGTCTGCAACTTCTTCTAATTTAGACAAGTGTAAAATTTTGTTATTTGGTAATTGGTTAACCCATTACCACACAGAAAGAATTTAGACTGGTCCAAATTGAAAGAAGTTGCAGACGACAATTTAAAGTTTATGGAATTTTGAATTGTTGTATCTTTTTGGACAGAAAACATTGTGGATAATAAAGAAATTGCTTGTGACAAGCAATTTCTTCATTTTCTACAATGTTTTCCAGAGCTCTTTTCCCTTGGTCGTCTAAACGCGTCTCTGAGTGGGAGTTGGTTAACTATCATTTCATGAGGTCATAAAACATTTTATTCTTTACAACTTATTCAGTTGGCAATCAATGTTCAGGCTCTAAGATAAACCCATTTTCACTAGAAAATTTTTTGGACCCTTCATAATTGAAAGATGTTGCAGTTGACAATTCAAAAAGCATTTGGATATTATTACATGATCCTTACAGGTAAGAAAGCATTGTGGGAGAAGAAGAAATTTCTTGTTTAAAGCAATATTCTCGTTTCTCAGAATATTTTCTCTAACTAAATCCTTTTAACCCATTCCCACTTGACATAGTTTAAGACCAAATTGAAAGAAGATGCAGAAGACACTTGTAGGTCAATGAAATTCTGAAATTCTTTGCCTTTTGGGTTAGAAAACATTGTGGACATTGAAAAAATTGCTTGAGACAGGCAATTTCTTCAATGTCCACAAACTTCTCCAAAGTTTTTTTCTTGAGGAGCGTAAAAAGGAGACATTGTTTGGGAATGGGTTAAGTTCGCAAAAAATGGAGATTTTGAGGTGTTGGGTAACTTGATTCATACATTTAAAGTAGCGCTAAGTTTAAAATCCTTGAAAGGTACCTTTGAACATCTTTAAGCCATTCCCACACAACAAAATTTTAGACTGGTCCAAATTGAAAGAAGCTGCAGATGACAATTTAAACTTTTTTCATCTTTTTTGGATAGAAGCAATGTCGATAATGCTTGATACAAGCAATTTCTTAATTTTTCGAATGATTTTTGGGGATGTCTAAAAGCGTCACTGAGTGGGAATAGGTAAAACAAACTGATATAGTTTGTCTTGCTCAAGCGACCAAGTCATTTAACCCATTATCAGACGGCAAAATTTTAGACTCGCCCAAATTGAAAGAAGTTGCAGACAACATTTCAAAGTTTATTAAATTTTGGATTTTTTCAGCTGTCTGGGTAGAAAACATTGTAGAAAATGAAGAAATTGCTTGCAGCAAGCAATTTCTTCATTTTCCACAATATTTTCCGAAGTTTTTTTGCTTGGGGGCATCTGAAAGCGTCACTGAGTTGGAATGGGTTAAGCAATTATAATAAGAATGCCTTTTTGAAAACAGAAGTTCCTCAGAGGTGAAGGCATTTGCTAAAAAGTAAAATGATTGGTGAATCCTATGCTGTTGGAAGCCATTTTTTTTATCTCATTGAGACGATTCTAATGAGTTCCAACAACATAGGATTACGTGTGAATTCTGTAATGATTTATGTACACAAATGATTCAATTCTTCTTATCTTAGGCAAAATATGTGTATTTTTCGACCATTCTTTTAACCCTTTCCTGTTCAAACCCAGGATTTTACGTTACTGTGATTTTAAACTTAAGAAAACATTGTAGAAAAAGAAGGAATTGCTTGTAACCACATATGATGGTTTTATTTCAAATTGCATCCAATTTCATTGTCGTCTGCAAAGTCCTTTGATTTGGACCAGTCTTAAATTTCAAAAAACAGGAAAGGGTTAAGTAAGCATTCTTTTGGCCGTCCCTTGAGTCGTCGCCCAATGCAAGATTTACTGTGTATATTTCAGGTGGAAGTTCAGAGGGTTTCGATCCGACTACAGGTCGATTTACTGCTTCTGTGTCATCAAATAAACCCGATCTTGAATACGATATGTGCGACGATTCTGACAGTTTTGAAGGAACTGAGACTTTGAGTGTTGAAAACTCTCGGACGCGCTCTGGCCGTCGTGATAAGATGAAAGGGGATAAAGGGTGTGTTATATCATAATATGTTTTAGAAATTTGGACGGATGTTTTGTATTGTATACAGCTCTATTGAGTTACATTCATATTCACGTGCAGTTTTACTCTGTTAGAGATTGAAAATTGAGAACTAGTTGAAATTTTGAGAAGTTGCAGACTTCAAGTCAAAAGAACTTTGAGTTCGCTGCCTCTCTTGGAAGAAAATTATGTTGAAATGAAGAAAATTGCCTGTTTAACCCATTCCTGCATGATGACACTTTTTGTCACCCAAAAGAAAAAAAAGCTTTGGAAAACATTGTGGACAAAACATTTTGGGTAATGAAGAATATTAACTGGAACAAGTCTTAAATTTTGTCTTTGATTAAGCAATTCAGCAATTTCTTTATTTTTCACATTGTTTCCTTGAGGGTTATAAAAAAGCAGGCTTTAGTAGGAATGCGTTAATCTTAATACTGGATATAAGAGATAAAGACTGGACTAAGTTCAATTTAACGTGTATGTTTGCTTCATCGTGTGGTTTAGCAATATTGGCTTCAGGATCAGAAAATTAAGTTTAAATCCTGCCTGTGCCAAGACTTTAATGGAATTGATCTGATTTAGTTTATTTGAGTTTTTGAACATGTTGAGGCTGCAAGCCAAACTGTATGTTTAAACAGCTTGGTTTAAATTAACTGGTAATTGATTAGTGTATACGTAACCCTCGTCATGCTGAATAAATCCATTTGGGAATGGCATTAAAATTGATGAAATCAAAGGGATGAAAGTTCTGTTAGTACTTGTTCAATCATCAATTATTGTTATGAAATTTGATTTCATAACCAACTCTGGCATGAAAAAGACAAACAGGAGGTGTTGACTAGGATCAGACTGCACTCATGTGCAGGCTGATCTTTGTCTGTACCTCCTGCCAAAACCGAAATATTCCAGGTTTTAGCATGACAAGGGTTAATTATGTCCCCACCGTCAATGTAAAGGGCGTAATAATGTTAGAACTTATTGATAATTGATTACTGTATACTTTGTTATGCCTCCACCTGGAATCTAGAGGGGGTATATTGGTTTCAGCCTGCCTGTCTGTTCATCCGTCTGTCCTCTTGAATGTTTCAATGCTCTAACTCTAGAACTAAGTGACCTACAACCATGAAACTTTATACAGTTGTTGCCAATGATTTCAGGAATTGCCAAAGTATTTTTGAGTCTATAAGGTTAAAGATCTAGGTCACAATTGCACTTTGATTAAAACCTGTCCTAACTCATAAGCCATTTGATCTAGGACCTTACATTTTTATGGAGATGTGATCTTTGGCCCAATTAGGTGCTCTAATTGTTTTTGGGTAACATTGGACAATGATAAAGGTCACGACTGAATGTTGATCAAAAACAGTTTCTGTACTCTAACTGATTATCATATGACCTGAGACCTTAGAATTTTATACAAATATCATCAATGACCGAAGTAGGTGCCCTATTGTTTTGGGGTAACATAGGTTAAATGTTAACTGTGCTACTAAAGTGACAAAGTACTGATGGGGGGTTTAAGTCTGCTTTGCAACAATTCTAATAACCGGTATTTTAGTTTAATTGCAATGAAAGCCTTTAACTTATAGAACTGCTCAAGATAATGGCTTTAAGACTATGAATATTGTTAATGGGCAACTAAATTGTTGTAACTGCAGCTTTATTTTGTGATCCACCAGTCTGCAATATCATAGAAACCTGCTTTTTATGTCCCTGATAAATTATATTAAAGTAAACATTGTATGAAAAGGGGAAATTTCTAAAATTAAGCAATTTTACCTTTTATCACAATGTTTTCTAAACAATGTGGTTCTAGTTTTGAACTCTTAATTAATTTGAAATGTCATCTGTGACTTCTTTCAATTTTGACCATTCCAAAACTTTGTTGTGTCGTAATGGGTCAATTATTTGAAATGAGTCTTGAAAGACTCAAGAAGTTTTTAGGAAAATAGAAATTTTTGGTGGCTACACAATTAAACCTTAACATGAAATTTTTAGACTGGTCCGAATTGAAAGGAGATTTAGATGAAAGTTGAATGTGTGTGATATTTTTCAACTCTCTGAATACAAAACATTGTGTAAAATGAAGAAATTTTGTTGCAAGCAATTTATTCATTTTATGCACTGTTTTTCCCATTTTTTCCTTGATGGGTGTCAAAAACCTTCATTGTATGGGAATGAGTTGACCTATTACCAGAAATTTTAGACAGTCCAAAGAGGTGCATAAGACAATTCACAGTATATGAAATTGTAAATCTTTGTCTTGATAGGTAGACATCATTCTTCATAAAGTAGAGATTGCTTGAGAAAAATAATTCTTCATTGCTCTTCCTGTTATCCAAAACTTACTTCTTTGGCCGGGGATCAAAAAGTGGCATTGTTTGGAATGGTTAAGCCAGATCTACACAATCCTGATTTTTGATACCCTGAAGTAATCTTGTTTAGGAAGACTTAATGGGAAAAGGAGAATAGCATTTAACAAGCAATACCTCCTTTTCTTTCAAACTTTTATGCCTTTCATGACACTTGTTTCTAATTTTATCGCTCTTTGAAATACTGCTTGCAACTTCTTTCAAGTCTGACCATTTTTAAATTTTATTGTCTGTTAATGGCTTTAGCATTTTTAGCTCACCTGAGCACAAAGTGCTATGGGTGAGCTATTTTGATCGGTCATTGTCTGTTGTCCGTCAGTCCCTCCGTTCACTATTACAAAAAAATCTTCTCATCCTAAACTAACCGTGGAATTTCAACAAAACTTCACAGAAATGATCCTTAGGTCATGCTCTTTCAAAATACTTCAAAGAATTGAAATCCTTGAAGGACTCTGGTTGCCATGGCAACAGAGTGAAAAAACTTAAAAAATCTTCTCCTCCCAAACCATAAGGCCTAGAGCTTTGATATTTGGTATCAAAATAATTCAAAGAATTACTGTATTCTGAAAATTAGCCCTTTTCTGTGCGATCCCTGATTTTACATAAAAATAAAGGAGGAAAACTTTAAAAATCTTCTTTTCCCAAACCATTAGGCTTAAAGCTTTGGTATTTCTTATTAATCATCATCTACTGAACCTCTACCAAAATAATTCAAAAGAAAAATTTATGTGCGATCCCTGATTTTTCCTAGAAATAAAGAAGTAAAACTTTAAAAATCTTCTTCTCCCAAACCATAAGGCCTAGAGCTTTGATATTTGGTATAGATCCTCATCTATTGATCCTCTTCCAAAATACTTCATAGAATTACAGTACTCTGAAATTTAGCTCTTTTCATCGTGTTCCCTTATTTTACATAGAAATAAAGAAGGAAATCTTGAAAAATCTTCTCCCAAATCATGAGGTCAAGGGCTTTAATATTTAGTGTGTAATAATACCTATTGACCCTGTACTATAATACTGCATAGAATTCTGAAAATAAGCCCTTTTCTATGCAATCCCAGAAAGGAGTAATGAAGGATATCATAGAAAATGTTCTCCTTCTAAACCATTAGGCCTAGAGCTTTGACATTTGGTATGTATTAATGCCTATTGATCCTCTATCCTCAAAAAATTACTACACTCTTGAAATTGACTCAATATGGTTGGATCTTCACTTTACCTAGGATTTAAGAAGTAAATCTTTAAAAATCTTCTTCTCCAAAATGATTTGGTGTAGGGCTCTAATATTTTTTATATTATATCATTAAGCCTTGTGCCATCATACTCAGGGGAGCAAAATAGGACCATCATGGTCCTCTTGTTTTTTTCTTTTCCTTTGTTTACTATCACAGGGTTTCAAAAAGCAATAAGGGCTTTTAAATGGTGGTTGTTATATAAGCTCAACGCTTAACCAATTACCACACAACAAAATATTAGACTGGTCCAAGTTTCAAGAAATTGCAGATAACAATTTTTTGTTGCTGAAATTTTGAAAGTCTTTGTCTTTTGGGGTAGAAAACATTATGGATAATGAAGAAATTGCTTGTGACAAGCAATTTCTTCATTTTTCCTCAATATTTTCCAAAGTGTTTTTTTCTTGGGGGTGTCAAAAAGCGACATTGTTTTGGAATGGGTCAGTGAATGTCTCAGAAGAGCTGTTGTCAGATCTGGATTTGTTAAGAGTTTATATCTTAGTTTTTATTCCTACTTGATATTTCATAATGTGCACTTTTTCTGTGCACAGAAGAAAAAAGCTTAAAAAACATAGTAGAAAATTATAAAACTTCTTATAACAAGCTTCTTTTTTTATTGTCAAAACTATTTTACTAGCCTGATATAGAATTTTTAAATTTAATCAATTAAATTTGCATCTCTTTTATACACATTTTCATCTGAGACAAGGTGAAGGTCATCTTTCATGGTCATTCTTCAGAAAGTTTTTTTATGAGGGCATTCCCATTTTACAAATGTTTGTGGGTTAATGAAATAACCAATCAACAGATTACAAAAATAAGCTGGTTCAAACTGAGAGAAGTACATTGATAAAGGAACATTGCTGTGATATATCGGAAAGATTGCTCAAATTGACTTGGGATCCCATTAACCTATTACCAAATAGTAAAATTGGGACTGGTCTAAATTGAAAGGTTTTGCAGATGTCATTTTAAAGTTTATAAATGTTAGATGTTTTCAAAACTCTGGGTAGAAACGTCGTGGGAAATGAAGATTTCTTTATTTTACACAATGTTTTCATGATTACTTTTTTTGAGGGACGTCAAAAAGTGTCATTGTATTGGAATGGATAAGAAAAGGGAATTTAAAATGGAGTTGCAATGAATTTTCAAGATTCATGTAAATGAAAAATAAGTACATTTGGTAAAAGAATGGTGTTGAAAAGAGAGATTTCGACTGTTAAATAATACCAATGGAAATATTGTGGAAAAAGGAGAAATGGCTTACAACAAGCCATTTCTCCTTTTCCCACAATGTTTTCAACAATATTCAGTCATTGTTTTTATAATTACACAGACTTTAAACTGTTGTCTGCAACTTTTGTTTAGAAATGGTTTAAAACGAGGAAATTGTTCAATTTGTAATAAATATATCTTTGTTTAAGAAAGTATGAAAATCTAGATGCCTAAAAATATAAGAGATTTCAGATTTGAAATGAAGAGTTTACTTACCTGTGGTATATTTCTATAATCCTGTAATTTAATCTGCTGGGATCAAGGTGTAGATATCAGATATTAGATTAAAAGACAAATTTGAAAATAATTTGAGATATATTTATGTGTACATGACTGTTGCTGTTTAATTCATTCCCACACAATGATGCTTTTTGAAATGAAGCTTCAAAGAAATGAACCTTCAGAAATCATTGTGGAAAATTAAGAAATTGCTTTTTACAATTTCTTCATTATCCACAATGTTTTCTACCCCAAAATGACAAAGAGATTAAAATTTTTTTAGCTTGAAATTCGTCATCTGCAACTACTGAAATTCAGATTTAATATTGTGTATACATGCTTTGTGTGGTTTAAACCCATTCCCACACAGTGACGCTTTTGGACGCCTCTCAAGAAAAATATTTGGGAAAACATAGTGAAAAATGAAGAAATTGCTTGTTACAAGCAATTTCTTCATTTTACACAATGTTTTTTACCCAGAAAGTTGAAAAAATCTAAAATTTCATAAACATGAAATTGTCGTCTGCGACTCCTTTCAATTTGGACCAGTCTAAAACTTGCCATCTGGTATTGGGTTGATGGTAAAATCTTTTAACTAAATCATCTTGAAATAACTCATTCCCACTCGATGACACTTTTAGATGCCAAAAGAAATAAAAGCTTGGGAAAAAAATTGTGAAAAATGAAGAAATTGCAAGCAATTTCTTCATTATCCACAATTTTTCAACTCCAAAAGTAAAAAAAAAATTACAAACTTTCATAACTTTTGAATTGTTGTCAGCAACACCTTTCAATTAGGATCAGTCTAAAATTTTGTCATCTAGAAATGGATTAAGCTGTAATTACGAGATTTTCGATTCAAACTGATGATATGGACTTTCAATTTATTTTTGTCATCCTGTACAAGTTACTTTGTGATATTGAGTAAAAGTGCTTATTAATATGTATAAAAGTGATAGTAAGTAAGTATTGGTAAAAAATATTACCTTTCTCGTGTGATGTCTTAATCAAATTGAAATCAAAGGACTGATAGGGCTGGAAGCAAGAGTTGCGAATAATATTTGATAATCAATTTCATTAACATCTGCTCTGCCTTGAATCAGATGGTGTAGACCAAGATCATGCTGTACATATGTGCAGACTGATCTTTATCTATACCAACTGCCCAAAACACACAACAAGCTAAGCATGGCAAGGGTTAATTTGTTTTTTAAAAGTGCTAAAATGTTTCGACATGTTAATATGAAATTCATGTCTTGTTAATAGATTAAATAAAAAAGGAAATAAAAAGTGTGAACGAGAGGTTTTAAACCCTGGCTTTTGGCCCCCTCCCCCTTTTACAAAAAGTTTCCACAGTTATAGGGAGCCGCCGTCATAGCGCAGTTGGTAGCGTGTCGGACTGTAAATCTAGAGGTCCCGGGTTCGATCCCCGACGGCGGCACTCATCCTTTCCGACTATTTGTCTCCCACCAATGGGTCGATAATCGTAGACCTATGTGGGATAGCAGCTGGAGGCTAGGAAAGGATGTGATGGCGGTACTGGTGGGAGAAATACCAGGAAGCCATTGTTAGGTGCTCCAGCCGCCGTTATATAACTGAAAGATTGTTGAAAGCAGCGTAAAACCCCATTCAAACAAACAAATCCACAGTTGTAGGTTGTACCGATATATAGTGAATATGTTTTTATGTATGATAAAAGTAATTTATTGGATGATTTATGATGCATTTGAGAACATGAAATAAAGTTGCTTCATATAGAATTGATGTATATGAAAACTAAATGTAATGTTCCAACGGTTATTCGCGCCATGTGAATGCCCTATAATCTTCCCAACTGTCTCGGATTAATCTAAAAATAGATTAATAGCCTACATAGGTTATTAGGGAAATACCCTGCTTTTTAGCTCCCCTGAGCACAAAGTGCTCTGGAGGAGGTATTGTGATCGGTCATCGTCTGTCCGTCCGTCCGTCAGTCCGTCTGTCCGTCCGTCCGTTCACAATTACAAAAAAATCTTCTCCTCCTAAACTAACCATGAAATTTCAACAAAACTTCACAGAAATGATCCTTAGGTCATGCTCTTTCAAAATACTTCAAAGAATTGAAATCCATGAAGAACTCTGGTTGCCATGGCAACGGAGTAAAAAAATTAAAAAAATCTTCTTTTTCCAAACCATAAGGCCTAGAGCTTTGATATTTGGTATACATCATCATCTATTGACCCTCTACCAAAATACTTCAAAGAATTACCGTATTCTGAAAATTAGCCCTTTTCTTAATGATCCCAGATTTTACATAGAAATAAAGAAGGAAATCTTTAAAAATCTTCTTCTTCCAAACCATAAGGCCTAGAGCTTTGATATTTGGTATACATCATCATCTATTGACCCTCTACCAAAATACTTCAAAGAATTACTGTATTCTGAAAATTAGCCCTTTTCTTAATGATCCCTGATTTTACATAGAAATAAAGAAGGAAATCTTTAAAAATCTTCTTCTTCCAAACCATAAGGCCTAGAGCTTTGATATTTGGTATACATCATCATCTATTGACCCTCTACCAAAATACTTCAAAGAATTACTGTATTCTGAAAATTAGCCCTTTTCTTAATGATCCCTGATTTTACATAGAAATAAAGAAGGAAATCTTTAAAAATCTTCTTCTTCCAAACCATAAGGCCTAGAGCTTTGATATTTGGTATACATCATCATCTATTGACCCTCTACCAAAATTCTTCAAAGAATTACCCTATTCTGAAAATAAGCCTTTCTGGGCGATCCCTGATTTTACATAGAATTAAAGAAGGGAAACTTTAAAAATCTTCTTGTCCCAAACCATAAGACCTAGAGCTTTGATATTTTGAAAATATCATAATATATTGACCCTCTACCAAAATACTTCAAAGAATTACTGTATTCTGAAAATTAGCTCTTTTCTGTGCGATTCTGATTTAACAAAGGAATAAAGAAGGAAATCTTTGAAAATCTTCTTGTCCCAAACCATAAAGCCTAGAGCGTTGATATTTGGTAGTGACTTAAATTGGTACATATCATCAGCCATTGACCCTCTACCAAATTACTTAAAAAATTGGCCCTTTTCTGTGCAATCCCTAATTTTAGTTAGGAATAAATAATGATATCTTTGAAATCCTTCTTCTCCAAAACCATTAGGCTTACAGCTTTTATACTTGGTATGTATTGATGTCTATACTTCAAAGCATTACCATATTCAGGGAATTAGTGCCATATGGTGGGATCATCAATATTCCTAGGATTAAAAGAGATATCTGTAAACATCTTCTCCAAAATAATATGACAGAGGGCTTTGCCATTTTGTTTATATCATAAAGCCATGAACCATCATACTCAGGGGAGCGATTTAGGACCATCATGGTCCTCTTGTTTCTGATAAGCGACCTAAGATTTTTGCAAAACTACTTTGCAGTATATTGTATTCAAATAGTATATGAGAGGAAATAAAAATAATTAAAATCTGTGACATGAAAAACACATCGATACCTACCTTTAATCATCCACTCAAAGATTGTTCTCTGAAATCCACGTCACTCATCGTTCAAAAGTTATTACTTATTCTATTTGCTGACAAGCTGACAGACAATCAGACAAATGGACTGGACAAAAACTGTATATCGCCGAGTCTATCGGTGCATAATAATTTGGTAGGTAGGTATTCCGTGTCTTCTTCAATGATGTCTGAAACTTCTTTCTATTTGAACCACTCTCAAATGTTGTCGTTTGTGGTGAGTTTATTGGCAATTAGGTATTTCAAAGTAGCAAGGCTTAACCAACCGCTTGAGGGGTAGTGGTTGAACTACTGGTTTACTAGTGGTTAGTTTAAAACTTTTCTGTTCAATCCCTGGTTTTTACGTCACTGTGTATTTATTATTGTGAAAATGTTGTAGAAAAGAAGAGATTGCTTGTAAGTTTGGAATAAGCAATTTCCTTTTCCACAATATTTTCTTCCCAAATGACTGGTTGGTTTTCAATTTAAATCGAAATCAAATTTTTGTCTGCAAAACGTTTGAATTTGGGCAAGTCTAAAATTTTGCAAAATAGGAACGGGTTAACGCCTGTACGCATTGCGGGAGCGAATTAATAAACCATTTTACGACGCCAATAATGAATTGCAATATTATAGATATAATATTAACTCATTCCAACACAGTGGCATTTTAGACAGGTCTATACTAAAATAAGCAAGTGTGATAAGCAATTTCTGCATATTCCACATTGTTTACCCAAAATATTTCATTGGAGGATATGAAGAGGGGGGGGGTAGTTTGAGAATGGGTTAAATCATATAGATTATCTGTAAGTGTCGCTGTGTATTGTAATGCGAAGACGAACAACTTCGAAATTCTGTTATTTGGCCATTAAAACCGCCTACTAATGCGAAAACTCGAAATTTACACCAATGAGTATTTAAACTTTTCCATCTCGAATACGCACACCAATGACGTCAAAACGAAAGTCACGCGAGAGTTAATCGAAGTGGTTCATTTAACTCTGGACTCGTATAACCCCGTTCTCCCCTACAGTAAAACTGGACTCGAATGTATACATAACTTACATGCAGAATTCTCACTTAATCTAATTTCTTCGAACTCATTGGAATAGTCTTAATAGAATTTGTCTAGTTATGAAGAATTTTTAGGTTTGGGTAAGGACTACAACCAATCGGTGGATAAACCTAAGTTGGATGGGCATCTGGAGAGGACGTAGTGGTAGTACTGGTGTGCGTAATACCAGGAACCCATGATAAAGTGCTCCATCCGCCGCTATACGACTGAAATACTGTTAAAAGTGGCATTAAAACCCTTCAATCTATCAATCAATCAATCAATCAATCAATCATTTTGGAAAAGGAATTGTTTATAGTTGTTTATTGAGAGGGGTGGCTTTATAGACGCAAACGCTTGAGCAAGATTGACTGTATTGGCACATCGATGGCTACACCCATTGTCTTAAACAGGAAATTCATTTTAGATATAAATCGGCATTATTTGGCAAAATTTATGGCCAGATGCATGTTTAACTAAAAAGTGGCCTTGCAACCTAAACATCGTAGCGCATCGCGTACATTTATGGGCGAATTCGAACGAAACCCGACCTTGCGCATATTGCTAGGGTTTTGCATTAAAGGATGCGCTAAATGCATTTGTTTTGTCTTGGCTATTTGCTCTCCATGGGGTAACCATGAATTACCTCTACAGCTGCCTTCTTTAAACAAGAGGACCAGTGGGCCTGGCGCTCACCAGGGATAAGGCTCTTTTTCTTCAAGGCCTAATACTAACGGGGACGGGAGAAGACATCCTAAAAGAATATAATTAAAATCAACTTATGTTGCCATGCCAACCGATACTTTCAATAGATCTCAAATATTTTAGTAATCATTAAAAGGGGAAACCTAAGGTAAATTCCTGCCGGAATTTGGTTAAAATTGGCCAAAAAGTCGTCTTCTTTATCTCTATCTAAACCCAATCACCCTGTGGCTCTGAAATATTAGCAATTTTAAAAGAGGTTAACGTACTGATGCTTCATGCAAAATTTAAGATTCTTCAACAACTAGGTCAGGAGAAGATGAGTTTTTATTTAATTATTATTACTATTTTTGAAATTTTACTTTTGTTGTATAGGAAACAGTGTTTTCAACTAATTTAATTTCTTTGGTTGAAATTGGCGCAGTGGTTTGAGAGGAGATGTCGTTTAAAAACCCTTCTTCATTTCTATATAAGCCCCACCCTCGGGGCTCAGCCTCTGGGGATCCGAGGTTGAAGATTTTAGCATTTCTGAAAGAGGTCAATATACTGATGCTTCATGCAACGTATCAAGATTCTAAGCCTTCTGAGTCTGGAGGAGATGATTTTTAAAGATGTTTTCTTTTTCATATTTCAGTTTTGTTACCATGGCAACCAGAGTTTTCAACAGATTTCAATTCTTTCAGCAAGATTCAAAGGGCACTACCCAAGGATCATTTCTGCTAAACTTGGTTGAAATTGGTCCAGCGTTTTGGGAGGAGATGTCCTTTTGATATTGTTTGACACACGACGGACAACGCACGACGGAGGCTGGACGTAGGACGTTCAAAATACCTCACAATGAGCACGCCGTATTCAAGTGAACTAAAAACAATTTCGTATATTGTGACTATGGTACTCTTGTTTGGCAGATGTTTTGCTGTCATTCCAGTTCAATCCTGATTTATGACGCCCCCCCCCCCCCGAAAAAAGCAAAGGCTTGTAACCAGCTATCTCTTCAATTCTTTCAACATTTCAACATTTCTCTCATTAAATTTCATGAGACAATAACTGTTGTCTGTAACTTCTTTAAAATGTCTAAAGTTTTGTCGGCCTTTTCAAATTGGACCAGTCAAATAATTTTGCCTGTTAAATGATTAAGAAACTATTTTCACTAGGAGACAACAATTAAAAATCTATTTCAAAAAGCAATATATTCCTAACGTTGATTAAGTTAGATTTCGAAATCGCTTGCATTAAAAACCAAAGGATTGAAAAGCACTGGAAAAAATATTTTTGGGTCAATATTTTCTTAACGGTAAAATTCAACGAAAATCTGGTTTGAAAGGCGAAACAGGTGGTGTTGATTAGAATAGCACTGCACGTAAGATGAGTAGCATTTGATCTAAAGGCTAATTAGAAAATTTGAAAATCGACCTGAGGTCGGGATTCCTCGGCTGATTTGGTAAAATAGATATTTTGATAGCAGGAGGAACGTAATGACACAATGAAGTCATTATAGCAACTCTAAAAAATTAATGTTCAGCGAAAGCCAAGCTCTACGTCATCTGAGGAATCTCGAAGTCGAGCAGATTTCAAAAACGATTGCTGAAACCTTCATCTACATCCACCAAGAATTAACCAAGTGTTGGCCCCGCCCACTTACTTCGTTAGCCCCCGCCGATTGACTACATCAGAAAGTCCCGCTTCGATATTTTGCACACTTTATTGCTTATAGCTTGAAACAAAAATAACAAACTGGTTGGTTTGAGACTTAAACGTTGGAAATACTGCGTGAATAAGTTGTAGTTACGACGATTAAGTCGAAAACCACACCAAAGAAAAAAATGTTAACAAAAATGGTGACCAATGTCAGAATTCAAAACTCTTTTCTGGTTTAAATGAATGATTTCATTGGTCGACTGGTTATTTGATTGATATCCGCGATTTGTCAATTGTTGGAGAAGTTGCACACACAAGAAGTTTGACAACCAGTCTCTTTTTTGCAAGATGCTACACGAAATTTCAAAATTATCATGCGCTAGGTCAAACAAAGACAAGCATTTGCTGCAAATTTTATCCAACCAATAATTTTACGAGTAAGTGCGCACACTAAAATTCTGACAATAACTCTCTTTTCGGCCTTACCCAACTTGAAATTACAAAACTCTGACATTATATGCTTGGTCACATGAAGACGAACATTTGGTGAAATCTAACAAAAAACCGTGAAAAGTTGTAGAAGCAGTTTCGCGTTCAAGAACTTTGACAATAAGTCTCCTTTTTACATGACGCAGCACTGAATCACAAAATACTCATAAAATGCGCTAGGTCATTTAAAGACAAATATTTGTTGAAAACTTCATCAAATTCTGCGAAGAGATATGAGAGTAGTCGCGCACATTAGGAAATGTTAACGCCCACCGAACCAACCGGTCGCCCATCTGGCCATCCGCCCGCCATCGACATTCACCAATCTTTAGTGACAAGTTTTCAACACACCCAAAAATATCTATAACCTGGAGTACATGTATTTTGAAAGCAATCAAAAAAGTATTGAGTGAAATTTTGCTTATTTTATTGAGTACGTTATTTATCCACACGAAGTTGAAAGGTATCATCGGAATGATTACTTGTACACTCCTTGTTCTCTCGTGGCCCGTACTTGCGTCAAACCGATGGTTCCACTCAGGTTTCTGTTTGGTTAAATTAAATGCCTTTCCTCCAAATAAGGCCTACTACAATCGTTTCTATATGTAGTCATAGGTACTTTATACTTTCAGTTTTTCCAAGTTATTTTTAGCACTGTTTGACCGTTTGACCAATCTTCAATCGATCCGTTGATCAAGGATCTAGATTGCAGAACTGACCCAAGCTATTCCGATTTGAACTTAGACGGTGCGTTATTTTCTTTAATAGTTGTCTACATGATGGATTTAGGGCTACTCTATTGGCATGCGCTTTTGAAAAGTCTGGAAACCAGCGCAGGTGTGCAGTCGCTTACTGTTCTAAATTAGGACTATTCTTTTAGTCTATTCTTAGAACAGTATTAGCCTAGATATAACACTAAAATTAAGGAAAATGGTGAAAAATGGTGAATACGGGGTCCTGGTTATCATGTAAATCACAAGCAAAATGACGCGCTTTGAGATATTTTGCTTAAAAAAAAATAAAACTTCGTATTTGTCTCTATTATAGAACAATCGTTTATTTTTCATGCAGGATCAATATACTAGGAGTAGTACGTTACGACAGAGATATGACATCTTGTATTTGCTTAATGAAAGGATATTTCAATTTATTATATACCTATAAAAGATATGGATTAAAATCTGGCTATCTAATACAACACGACAGAAAAAAAATCAATATTCGGCGTGTACTAAAAAATCGTATTCGTCGAGTACCGTTAAACACGTACTACTTTTTTGTGTATTGACATTCTTGCTTTTTTGGAAAGTTGGTTATTTCTTAATCATTTAAGAGAATTTTCTAAATGTCATATCCGAAAAGGTATATAATAAAAGGAATATTACAACAGTGTGTTTTTTCTATTTTCTATTATCGTGTTCTCGGATCGTGTGTAGGTATTTTTTATTGGATTCGACCTTCGGTCTCATCCAATAAAAAATACCTACACACGATTCTCGAACACGATAACAACAAATAGAAAAAGACACTGTTGTAATATTCCCTATTTATTTCACGGGTTTAATATCAAATTTTCCTCCGCAGCGAGAAGCAAAAACAAAATTGTCTCTAGTGATTTTCTGGAGGCGCGCCAAAAAAGCGGGAATGAGTTAATAAATCAACAAATGAATATGATTTTATAATGATTATCTTTTTTACAGCGCAAAAAAGTGACCTATGAATTCAACGTGATGTCTATTTTGAGAGGTCGTCGGGCAGGGCATGTCAGAGCTTGTCCATAGAACCTTTCGTTCCAAGGAATTTGATGAATGATATACCTACGTAATAACTAAGAAAACACCCAAAAAACAAACAAATAACTTGAATTAATTTAAATTTAAACCGAAAGATACACGGGATGTGCTTAATATGATTTCTGGTGCGTTAAATAACATAATGTTATGCATAATTTCACAACTACCTTTATAATCATGTTCATAAACATCAAAGTATTGTCCATTACCTGTGTAGTGGATTTTAATGTCAAATGACAAGCCGAATATAATTTAAGACATATAATGTTATTTTTTTATCTTTATGAAATTAAAATCCATGCTTTGTTTGTATCTTTGTTTGTAGATGACAATGTTATGGTTTCATATATGGAGAAGGAAAAGGGTAGGAATATAGTTTAACCCTTTCCTGTTCAGTCCCTGGTTTTTATGTCTCTTTAAGTTTATAATTGAAAAAAAAAAAAAACATTGTGAAAAAAGAAGAAATTGCCTGTAACAAGCAATATCTTCTTTTTTCCACAATTTTCTATCCTCGCGAAAGGTTATTTTTTCAAGTTAAATCCTCTTTAAATTTTCGTCTGCTTTACCTTTGAATTTGGTCAGGTTTAAAATTTTGGAAAACAGGAAATGGTTATTACAAATAGAACGTTTACTTCTAGAAGGAGTCTCGTTTACGCTTGTTATTTCCAACCATTACACATGTGCGCCAAGAAAAGACTCATATCAGCCTGTGCATCCGCACAGTCTGATTAGAGTCTTCACTCTGCGCTCTGTAGATAGATACTGACCTAAAGCTTCTTTAAACAATCAGCGAATATTCTAATTGCCCCGAATGACTGTCCAGGGTGCTCAATGTGTGCGAGTCACGCACATGCGAAATTGTTGGAAATGTCACGCATAGGCTCACTTGTGAAGTGATTTAATTATGATAGACTTTAGTACTTGAAAAAGTTAAAGCGGATTTTAAAAGCTTTTCATTTGCAAGTTTAAGAGACGTGCATCAATTCATGACATTTCATTCAATTCATATAATTGTATTCTATCTGAGCTGATTTCATAGTTATTTATCTACTTATTCATAATTACCAAGTAATCACAATAGATATCGATTGCAGTTCATGCTGGCATATTAACATTTTCATGTTGTTTTTGTGCGTGTGTTTTAAAGTAGATGCGTCAGAGATAGGGAGATTAATAATGCCTCTTTTATGAGTGACGACGGTAGAAGGAATAATTGAAAAAAAAATCCTTAATCTGTTTTCACACAATCCTTCCTTTTCATACCACCCAAAAAAAGCTTTGGAAAACATTGTGGAAAATGAAGAAATTGCTTACATCAAGCAGTTTCTTCATTAACCACAAATTTTCTATCCCAAAAGACAAAAGACTATAAAATTCCATCAACTTGAAGTTTCTTTGAATTAGGACCAGTGCAAAATTTCGTTGTGTGGGCATGGGATAAGTCGTCGATTTAACCAAATTAAGATTTGCAGTGGAAGTGCATTTACATGAGAGATGATATTTGATAAATACAAACTTTGCTTGTAGATTTTTAGTTTTTATTTTCAAGTTATATTCATATAATTTGCTCAGTGTGCACAGTGCAACAATACAAAAGGCATCATGATAAAAGAACCCAACATAATAATATAATAATGAACGTATTAAAAGAGAAACAGAAAGAATGAAAGCGAGAAAGAATACTAGAGAGAAAGAGAGGGAGAGAAAGAGAGCAGATATTAGGACCGTCAAAAGTTTTAAGTGGGTTCATCTGATCTCCTTATACTGACCCCACTGTAGTTAAATCGTGCGCCATGCTTTACAGGTGATCCTGCAGATCATTGCCTTGTCACGAGTTGTGTCGCTTTATTATAAAGTTTCGATAAACTGTGAAAGTGGTTTATTTTCTTTGATGGATATATGAAAAAAATATATAAGGTAAGATTATTATCGTTTATCGATATCAATGATTCATATTTTGATTAATTTAAAAAAATGCAACACTATCAGGCCGGAATAAATAAGAGAAAACTTAGTAGATCATTCCGGTTTTACTATACATAAACAGCTGATGAAGACCTTAACCAAAACGAAATGAAAAGGATCTTCTACCGGAGTAATGATTGTAGCGTTATTCCGACGTCCTTGGTCTGGAAAAATCCCGACGAAAACAATGTAATATTGGTCTTATGGAGAATGAGTACCATTTCCTGATGAAATTTCCGCTCTATTTTAATCTTAGGAATGTGCCACTGGCATTCATTAAATAAATTCGAGACGCTTATATCATGTAAAAACCCAAAAGTTCTTTTTAACCTCTCAAAATTCATCTATTATGCTTTCGAAGAAAGAGTCGATTCATAATCAAACAATTTGCAGGATTAATTAACCTGAAACGAAAAGTATTTATTACATTATAAATATTCAATTCTTTTTATCCCAAATATTTACTTCGACATTATTCTTAATTGTTACCTATCTACTAGAGCACCAAAATAGATAACAATAAATCGTCAACAGTAAAGAAACATTTTCCAAAAGATATGAAATGCATTGTTCGTTGAAACGTGTTCATTGATTATATTCGGGTACTTAGATAATTTTTGTTACTGGATTATTGCAGGACTATAATCATTTTAAGATTTTATAATCACAGTAAGGTTTTCAGAAAAAAACACCCGCTTTCAATATTGTACAATGTTATACATCTAGCATCCTATTATATTTTCACGTATCTTGGCATGACATAATTATTTCCATTAATCATTTTCTTCCATCCGACATTTCCACTCGCGCTTAGAGTTACTCTCAGTCTGGGGTTTTCTCGTAATTGGGCGAACATTTTCTAAAATATGCTCGCGTTTTTGCGAGACAACCTTATAGTGAGGAGCTACTTCTCTTATATAACTTCCATATCTCTCCCACCATGTGTCTTGTTTCAAGTTCTATATCTATGTTAAGGCTATAAATGTGTTGTAAAACTATTTAATGCCGAATGAAGTATATGTAGGTATGTATATTAGGTTGCAGTTCCAGTATTCTCTTCACAAAACCACAGTCGGAACCTTTAGAATTATAGCTTTATACGGAAAATAAAGTGGCAATTTTATTTGAACACAGCATTCAAATACCATATTCGCAAAATGTTAAACCCTACATACAACTATTTTATTAGTTCACCTGAGCATGAAGTGCTCTGGGTGAGCTATTGTGATTGGTCATCGTTCGTCGTTCGTCCTTCCGTCCGTTCGTCTGTCCGTCCGTCCGTCCGTCCGTTCACGATTACAAGAAAAATCTTCTCCGCCTAAACTAACCATGGAATTTCAACAAAACTCTACATGATTTATCCTTAGGTCATGCTCTTCCTAAATACTTCAAGGAATTGAAATCCATAAAGAACTCTGGTTGCCATGGCAACGGAGTGAAAAAAAATTCTCCTCCTAAGCCATTAGACCTAGAGCTTTGATATTTGGTACAAATCATCATTTATTGACCCTCTTTTAAAATACTTCAAAGAATTATCGTATTATGAAAATTAGCCCTTTTCTAGTCGATCCCTGATTTTACAAAGAAAGAGTGAAGGAAATCTTTAGAAATCTTCTTCTCCCAACCCAAAAGGCATAGAACTTTGATAGTTGGTACAAATCATCATCTATTGACCCTTTACTAAAATGCTTCAAAGAATTACCTTATTCTGAAAATTAGCCCTTTTCTTGGCGATCCCTGATTTTACATAGAAATAAAGAAGAAATCTTAAGATATATCCTTCTCCCAAACCATAAGGCCTAGAACTTTGATATTTTGTATAAATTATCATCTATTGACCCTCTTTGAAAATACTTCAAAGAATTACCTTATTCTGAAAATTAGCCCTTTTCTGGTCGATCCCTGATTTTTTCATAGAAATAAAGAAGGAAAACTTTAAAAGTCTTCTTCTCCCAATCCTTAAGGCCTAGAACTTTGATATTTGGTACAAATCATCATCTATTGACCCTCTACCAAAATACTTAAAAGAAGTACCTTATTCCGAAAGTAAGCCCTTTTCTGGTCGATCCCTGATTTTTTCATAGAAATAAAGAAGGAAAACTTTAAAAGTCTTCTTCTCCCAATCTTAAGGCCTAGAACTTTGATATTTGGTACAAATCATCATCTATTGACCCTCTACCAAAATACTTCAAAGAATCACCTTATTCCGAAAGTAAGCCCTTTTCTAGACGATCCCTGATTTTACATAGAATTAAAGAAAGATATCTTAGGAAATCTTCTTCTCACAAAAAATAAGGCATAGAGCTTTGATATTCGGTATGTATTATCATCTATCGATCCTCTACCAAAATACTTCAAAGAATTAATGTATTCTGAAAATTAGTCCTTTTCTGGGCGATCCCTGATTTTACATAGAAATCAAGAAGAAATCTTAAGATATCTCCTTCTCCCAAACCATAAGGCCTAGAACTTTGATATTGTGTTTAAATTATCATCTATTGACCCTCTTCGAAAATACTTCAAAGAATTACCTTATTCTGAAAATTATCTCTTTTCTGGTCGATCCCTGTTTTTTTCATAGAAATAAAGAGGGAAAACTTTAAAAGTCTTCTTCTCCCAATCCTTAAGGCCTAGAACTTTGATATTTGGTACAAATCATCATCTATTGACCTTCTACCAAAATACTTCAAAGATTTACTGTATTCCGAAAGTAAGCCATTTCTGTGAGATCCCTTATTTTACATAGAATTAAAGAAAGAATTCTTAGGAAATCTTCTTCTCCTAAACAATAAGGCCCAGAGCTTTGATATCAAGTGTAATAATACCTATTGACCCTGTATTAAAATTCTTCATAGAATTACTGTATTCTGAAAATAAGCTCTTTTTGTGCAATCCCAGAAAGGAGTAATGAAGGATATCTTAGAAAATGTTCTCCTTCTAAACCATTAGGCCTAGAGCTTTGATATTTTGTATGTATTAATGCCTATTGACCCTCTATTTAAGTACTTCAAAGAATAAACCATACTCTTGAAATTAGCTCAATATGGTTGGATCTTAACTATACCTAGGATTAAAGGAAAAATTGTTGAAAAAAAAAATCTTTTTCTCCAAAAGGATTAGGTGTAGGGCTTTGATATTTTGTATATTATCTCATAAAGCCTTGAGCCATCATACTCAGGGGAGCGATATAGGACCATCATTGTCCTCTTGTTTAAGACGTTGCTTAACAATGTGAATAAAGGTAAAAATCATGCGCGTGCGCACACACACACGCGCAAACACACACGCACACACACGCATGCACGCATACACGCACGCACACAAACATACACAACCTTGTAATTCCTCCGCCAAAGTTAAGATTATCCTTCAAAATACCCTTGGTTTCCCTATTGATTTAATAAAACATATATTACTATGAACTCGTTGTAATAGGGTTATTAAATATCCATAATATATGGTTCCGTTGGCTTTACAACCATGCCTCATGCGTTTCTTCTATTCAGCTTACTAAACCTCAAATATTTTGATGGAAGTTAAAGAATGTCTGTGATAGTTATCTGATTTCTAAATCAATTTGACATAGTCATTTTCTGTACAAATGTTTACGTACCGAAGTGTATATACGAACACACACACTTAAACAGAAACACACTAACACTCATACAAACATATACACAAACACATATACATTTACACACAAACGTATATACACATGCTTACACAAATACACACAGGTACATATACATATGAATATATAAGTGCACAGACATAAATACACACAATTTCACAAACACATATACACAATATGTACAATCTAAATCATTTTAACGAAAATATAAAAAAGATTTAACATGGTTGTCCTCTTACAAAACATAAAACTATTCAAAAAATCTTATCAACTTTATACATCCAATTCTAAGTGATATTTGAAAGAAGGTATCAGCAGTACTTTGAAAATGATCAGTTAATATTTAAATTTTTAGTTTCGTCTATCTAAATCGGGCGTTTTTATCGGCCGAAAAATTAATCATAACTCCATTAACAAAATTTTGAGCACGCAGCGATTTTGTATGCTTCCGCACAAAATAATCCTCTACAAGAAGGTATAAGAAATTGTAAAATATTTTCTTTATTCGCTTGATATCACACTTATATATGAATCCGCTTCGCGTATTCACACAAGTGTGATTAGTTTTTTCGGTTCATACCTCTATGAAAACAAAAAATATTCTCTTCATTTCTTAACTATTTTTTCTGTGTAAATCGTGCATACGCCCGATAATTGACCAATTGCTGCTATCGATCTAATAACCAGTAGAACAATGATATCAATCAATTAGACCAGAAATGAGTTTTGAACTACGGCATTGGCCGCCATTTTTGTTACATACTACTGTCCATACTTTTTGCAAAATAACGCCGTTAAAATTGAATCGGGACTTCCTGTTGGAATTAGTGGGAGTGGCCAAAGGAGTAAGTGGGTAGGGCTAGCGATTGGCCAATTCTAACAAAAGCATTCGTAGTTATACCAATAAGCCCGGATACCAATAAAGTACATTTGGAATACTACGAGACATTGAGCTCGCACTGTACCTATCTACAGAACTCATGGTAGAAAACCCTGATTAGGCTGCACAGAAGCGTAGGCTTATCTGATGCACCACCATACCCACTGGTAATTGATGAATAGCTGACCACGCCTACCTACCTCCTATATTTCAGTCTGAAGGAGATTTCGGTCGAAATTAGTTTGTATCAGTTTGCATATATTGTAGGGACATAAAATTAGCAATAAAACGATGGTTGGGGTCAACAATGCACTTACGGAGTAAATTTAAATTTTGACGTTTGAAATCCTAGTAACTGTCGGACAAATGCGGAATTAAATAACTATAGACTCTAAATCGAGGGTTTAGGGCAACACTGTTGTGAATCGGTCTATGAATATGGGAACTTAGGACAGTGTTGCATTAATCACATGAAATGATGATTTATTTGATGGGCACGCCTATCTCAGTTTAAAGTACATTTTATCAACCTTTTAAAATATCAGTATGGCCATAACACTAGATGTCTATATGTGCTTCGGTTAAGATTGTCTGATTTTTTTCTTCTTGCTTCAAATCCGAAAATAAAGTTTTTGTGTACATGTTGATAACACTGTATAGTTAGGCCTTAAGAGCCTTGTAATGTTTAACCATTTTATTGAAATTTAATGTTAGCTTTCTTATCAAAAAAGAGCGTTCTGATTAGCCCAAAAAATATTCATACCTTCATGAGCAAAATTTTGAGCACGCAACTATTTTGTATGGTTACGCAGTAAGGAGTTCTGTAGAAAATGTATCAAATTTGTAAAAAAAAAATCCTTCAGACTATAGAAATGAAGTATTCGTGTGTGTGTGTTTTCGTTTCATACCCCCATGAAAAAAATATTTTCTTCATCTCTTAATTCATTCAAGATTATCTTTCTAGAAATGAAAAAATGACGCAGACATAACAACGTGATTCTTAATGCTTCAAAAATAAAATGTTTGCTAAGCAAAATATAAAAATTGAATAGTTCTGAATTAAACTTACTAATACGAGATAGCACAGATAGATAATAGTGTTTGAAAGTTCACGTTGATCAGTTATGTGGAAAAATGAAACCACAACTTTTTTACTTAAAATAGTTGATAACATTATGAATTATGGATATGAAATGATATATGAAATAAATGTTTTACAACTATTACAACACTCCGTATTTTGACTATGGGCGTATTCTTTGGGGCCAGTGCAAATTCTCATTAGCTCAAAGAGTCAATAATTTCTCCAAAAGAGCTAGGATGTCTAATTCTGAGAAAAAACTCTATTTCTTTTAAATGGTCATCTATTGAAAACCGATGTAAATATAACACGATTCTAATGGTTTATATGACGAACCATGGGTTAACTGCCTCCTACATTTTTACGTCACCGGATTTGAGTGCAGTCAGTATTACCCGAATTCATAATTTAAAGTCAGGGTCCGGTAATTAGTTATCTCACAAATGTATTTCCAGAACTGTAATTTGGAAGAAAACCTTTTCTTACACGGGTATGATACGTTGAAATTCAAGACCAACAAACCCCTTAATAATTAAAAAATGTTCTTTCTCGAAAAGCTTCCAGAAAAACCATTTGATGTCTATATCGCGCCGGCTGGAGCACCTAACAATGGATTCCTGATAATTCCAACACCAGTACTACCACTACATCCTTTCCTAGCCTCCAGCTGCTATCCCACTTAGGTTTACGATTATCTACCCATCGGTGAGAAACAAGTGAAGGAAAGGATATGTGCCGCTTTCGGGGATCGAACCCATGACATCCCATTATTGAAGATTAGGAGTCTGATGCGCTACCGACTGCGTTATGATTGTGGCCTTATGTTTAGTAAGGAGAAAACCATTATATGAACTAACATTAACACTTCTCATCACCATCATCACCATTTCAGTAACATCATTAATCACTGATTCACAATCACTGATTCGCGATAGTGTTGTTGTTACAGCTAAAGCTATTGTCTTTTCAATTCTTTCTCGTGTTGTTGTCATTACTAGATAACTTAATTTTCAGTTTCGTCTATCTAAAACGGGTGTTCTGATTGGTCGAAAAAAATCATTCATAACTCCACGAACGAAATTTTGAGCACGCAGCGATTTAGTATGCTTCCGCACAAAATAGTCCCATACAAAAAGGTATCAAAATTTGTAAAGCCTTTGGTTTTTTCGCTCGATGCTTTTAAATTATAAGAAATGAAGAGAGTATTTTGTTTTCATGGAAGTATGAGCCGAAAACCTAATCACACAATGTATGAATCCGCTTCCCGTATTCACAGCGTGATTAGTTTTTTCGGTTCATACCTCCATGAAAACAAAAAATATTCTCTTCATCTCTTAAATAATATCATCATGAATATGTCAATAACCATCGCCTTTTTGAATTTATGAAAATTAGAATTATTAACTGTAATATTACAGTAATCATCCTAACCTCTTAATTATTATAACGTATTTGTTGCAGGGAGCCTCATCGTAAATAAGTTCTCTATTGTATTGTTTCTAATGGTGAAAGCTTAATTAGCTACCTCCTGTAAATAAAGATTTTATAATTATTATTTTGTTTGTTTGTTTGAATTGGCTTTAACGCCACTTTTAACAGTATTTGAGTCATATCGCGAAGGCTGGATCACCTAACCATGTATTTCTGGTATTTCTCACAACAGTAGTACAAATATATTCTTTCCAAGCTACCAGCTGCTCATCCCACCTAGGTTTACGATTATCTACCTATTGGTGGGAGACTAATGTCGGAAAGAATATTGCCGCGACCGGGGATCGAACCCTGGACCTAATGATTGAGAGTCCGGCGCTATTTTTGTTATTTTAAGAGATAACGTGCTCCTGCGACTTGAAGCGTTTTATTTAAGTCCATGAACTTTGTATTGTATTGTATTTGTATACTATCTAGCACCCGAATGCGATGCTCTTGTGGTCATTTATATGTTAATTTATTTGTAATCTTATAATCATTCTTAGCTCTACTGGCCGAAGGCCACTAGAGCTATTGCGATGGCTTTATCCTGTCCGGCGTCCGTGTGTCCGTGCGTCCGCCCGTCCGTTAAACTTTGCCTTGTTAACACTCTAGAGTCCACAGTTTTCATCGGATTCCCTTCAAACGTTCACAGAATGATTGTACCACCATAAGGATTGTTCCTGTCGAAATTGGGTATGATCCGTCAAGAAACATGGGAAAGGTTGCCCAATCAAAATTTAATTAAAAAGTTCTCGTAAATACTCTAGAGTCAACAGTTTTCATCGGATTCTCTTCAAACTTTCACAGAATGATTGTACCATAATAAGAATCGTTCCTTTCGAAATTGGGTATGATCCGTCAAGAATTATGGTAAAAGGAGCTGTATGAAAATTTAATTAAAAATTCCATCAAAAATCCTCGTTAACACTCTAGAGTCCACAGTTTTCATCGGATTCTCTTCAAACTTTCTCAGAATAATTGCACCATCATTCGGATTGTGTCAGATCCACCAAGAAAATGGGAAAAGGGGCCTTTTGAAAATTGAATTAAAAATTCCATAAAAAATCCTCGTTATCACTTTAAGAGTCCACAGATTTCATCGGATTCTCTTCAAACGTTCTCAGAATGATTGTACCATCATATGGATCGTTCCTTTCGAAATTGGGTCTGATCCGCCAAGAAACATGGGAAAAGGGGTCTTATGAAAATCTAATATAAATCCTCATAAATAATCTAGAGTCAACAGTTTTCATGGATTCTCTTCAAACTTTCACAAACTTTCACAGAATGATTGTACCATCATAAGGATTGGTCCTTTCGAAAGTCGATATGATCCGTCAAGAAACACGGGAAAAGGGGCCTTTTTGAAATTTAATCGAAAAATCTATTAAGAAATCCTTGTTAACACTCTAGAGTCCACAGATTCTATCGGATTCTCTTCAAACTTTCACAGAATGATTGTGCTATCACAAAGATTGTTCCTTTCGAAATTGGGTATGATCCGTGAAGAATTACAGATAAGGGAGAATTTGAAAATTTAATAAAAAATCCTCTTAAATAATCTAGAGTCAACAGTTTTCATCGGATTCTCTTCAAACTTTCACAGAATGATTGCATTAGCATAAGGATCGTTCCTTTAAAATTGGGCATTATCAGTCAAGAAACATGGGAAAAGGGGCCTGATTAAAATTTAATTTAAAAATCCTCGTTAACACTCTAAAGTCTACAGGTTTTATCGGATTCTCTTCAAACTTATACAGAATGACTGGACCATCATAAGGATTGTTCCTTTCAAAATTGGGTATAGTCAGTCAAGGACCACTGGAAAGGGGGGCCTTATGAAAATTTGATTAAAAAAATCCTCGTAAACACAATAGAGTCAACAGTTTTCATCGGATTCTCTTCAAACATTCACAGAATGATTATTACATTAAAGGGATTCCGGAAGTGGGTTTGATCCATCAAGTTTCATGGGAAAATGGGCCTTATGAAAATTTTATACAAAAATCTTAATTAACACATAATGGCCCTAGATTTCACCTGATCGACTTCAAACTTTCACAGAATGATTGTACCATCATAAGGATTGTTCCTTTCTAATTGGGTCTGATCATAGGAAAAGGGGCCTAAGGAAAATTCAATTAAAAAAAATCTTAATTAATGCTTTTAAGTCCACAGATTTCATGGGGTTGTCTTTATAATCAAACAGGTTAATCATACTTTTGTACGTATAGTTCCCTTTTGAATCGGTTCAGATCCATCAAGTAACATAGAAAAAGGGGGCTATATGAAAATTTGATTAAAAAATCCCTGTTAACACAATGAAGCCCACAGCTTTGATTAGATTTTGTTGAGACTTTCACAGAATGATTGTAAGGTCATAACGATCATTCTTTTCATAACAGGGTTTGAACTGTGAAGAAACACGGGAAAAGGGGCCTTATGAAAATTTCATTTATAAATCCTTGTTACCAAGTCCAGAGCTTTCATTGGATTTTCTTCAAACATTCACTGAAAAATTGTACAATACTGATGATTGTTGATGTTGACATTAGTCCTAATCTGTCACAAAAACATAAGATTATGGCAAGTGTCACATAAAAATGGGCCTTATGAAAAACTTTCTTAAATATTCTAGCAAACACAATGATGTCCTTGATTTCACCGGATACACTTCAAAATTTCACAGAATAATTGTACAATCTTTGAAATGGTTCTTAACAGAACTGGGTACAATCCATCAAGTATCATGTAAAAAGGGGCCTTATGATTTTTTTTTAGATATTCTAGAAAACATAATGAAGTCCCCATATTTCATCGGATTCACTTTTAACTTTAACAGAATGATAAAACCAACAGTAAAATATCACGGGAAAAGGGGCCTTATGAGGACTTGATTTTAATATCTTTGTTAACACAATAAAGTCAACAGTTTTATCGGATTCTCTTCAAAGATGCATGGAATAATTGTGGCATTGGAAACACAGGAAAGGGGCATTACAGATTATCTTTCAAAACATTCTTGTGTATGTGATGAAGTTCACAATCATTATCAAATTGTCTTTTAAATTTCACAGGAAAATTGTAGGGTTGTAAGGAAAGTTCCTTTTGGAATGAAATTGATCCATCAGAAAACATAGGAAAAGGGGCCTTATGGATTTTCATTCAAAACAAGCATGTTTATGTGATATAGTCCACAATTATTGTCAGATTCTATTGAAAATTTCACAGGAT
This sequence comes from Fragum fragum, assembly GCA_946902895.1. Taxonomy (NCBI): domain Eukaryota; kingdom Metazoa; phylum Mollusca; class Bivalvia; order Cardiida; family Cardiidae; genus Fragum; species Fragum fragum. The sequence continues at coordinate 48,582,292 of OX336370.1, forward strand.
GATTGTAGGGTCATAAGGTAACTTCCTTTTAGAAATGCAGAGGATCCGTCATGAAACACGGGAAAAGGGACCTTGGGGATTCTTGCTGAAAATAATAAAGGGGATAAAGTCCATTTTTTCCTTTATGCATTCTTCTTTAAGTTATTAACTTCTTTAAATATCAGATTTCTTTAATGGAAAACTGAATAACCAGTAGAGCGTCTCAGGCCCTCATGGGCCTCTTGTGTTTTTTTTGTTTTTGTTTTTTCTTTCATGTTTTTGCGAATGAAAACTTCAGACCATGATACAATTTAAAAATCCCTTACTCAAGATTTTCATAAACATTTTACAAAATAAAAGTATAATTTCTTTAGCCCTTTTCTACACAATCGCTTTTTTGGCGCCCTTGAAAAAACAACAACTTTGAAATAATTTGGGGAAAATAAAGAAATTGGTTATGATAAGCGATTTCTTCGTTATCCATAATGCTTTCTACCAAAATGACAACGATTATCAAATCCTATCAACTAAGAATTGTCGTTTGGAACTTTTTTAAAATTAGGACCAATCTTAAATTCTGTCGTCTGTAAATGGGTTAATCAGCACGTGTTTTCCTCATTCGTTAGAAAAGCGACATTTCCCTTTTTCGTACTTAAAACGACATCTAAACTAAAAACAAAGAGAAAAGGATTTTTCGGTCTAAGACACAATTGCTTGTAACAAGCTATTTCTTCATTGTCCATACTGTTTTTCAAAAATATTTTCTTGGGGAGCGACCCAAAGTGTCATTTTGTCGGAATGGGTTAATGTTTAAATTAAGAATTGAAAAATACTTTCATCCAAAATCTTATGCAAGGCACCTTTATAATTGACCAATCGTGGCTGTCAATTAAAGAATCAATCGTCAAATCAAATATTTGAGCCCATGCGTGACATTTCCAACAATTACACATGTGCGCAAAGCAAATACTCAGATCAGCCTGTGCATTCGCACAGTCTGATCAGAGTCTTCACTCTGCGCTCTATATATAGATACTGACCCAAAGCTTCTTTAAACAATCAGCCAATGTTCTAATTGCCCCCAAATGGCTGTCCAGGGTGCTCAATATGTGCGAGTCACGCACATGCGAAATTGTTGGAAATGTCACGCACAGGCTCATTTCATTCAGCCTTGAATTGAGATTGAGAGCCATTTTTGTGAAGCAATTATGTTGATATGGTGACTTAAACGTCGTAACCACAGTTTGTAAAGTTGGAATGAGTTGAGTTGTGCAGTCACTTGTGACAAAATGCTTTAGTTGTTCACCATAAGAAAGATAAATCGATCTTACACGAAAATAAAAAGGATTATTCTAGTTTTTCTTTAATGTATAACAAGACAAGATTAGACCCGTGGGGAAAATCTTCCAAAAGCTCGTCGTTTCTCACGTGAAATCCCAACAACCCACCTAAATACATTAACCCATTTCCCCAATGTGACGCTTTTGACGCCCCAAGATAACAAATTGGGAAAACATTGTGTAAAATGAAGAAATTGCAATTTATTCATTTTCACAATGTTTTCTATCCAGAAAGTTGGAAATTGCCGTCTGCAACTCCTTTTCAATTTGAACCAGTCTAAAATTCCGCCGTCTGGTTATAGGTTAAAGATTTTTTTCACGTTAACAGAATCCGGAAGTTCCATGGACGTGAAGGCGGCGTTGATAAGAGGTTTTACATCTTACCCAAAGTACATACCGCTGTGGTATCGATATGACAAACAGGGCTCAATATATAACGATTTGTGTTTGAAGGAAAACAAACACTATTATTTTCATCGAGCAGAAATCAAGGTTCTGGCTGAATATATAGATGTAAGTTTCATAATTTTGTAAAAACACACAATTTCAAGGATTGTTTTTTTAAAATATATATATATATTTCTAAATTTATTTATAGATATTTTATTCGGGGAATTTTGTAAAAAATAATAAATGAAAAATAAATAAATGAGGGACAATACACATAACAAGATTAAAGTAAAGTTTCTTTTTTTATCAATTTATGTCCATTAAGCGCAATTCAGTGTATTGTATAGTGTACATTGCCAGGTGAGAAATATGACTGACACTTCTGCTTTTATATATATCGCATAAACGAGTCTTTTCGTTTCAAATTATAGTAAGGCAAAGAGCTATATCGAAGATCTTCACTAGACTTCGTAGGCTACACTTTTCCACTCGTTCTGTCCAAACCAATCGGATGCATACCAACACGCATGCGCACATCCCCAGTCTTAATTATATGAGTCGAGATACATTGAAAAATACGTCGATCATGTTCCCGTATTAACCCATTCCCACACAATCAATCTTTGAAAAACATCGCGAAAAATGCAGAACTCGATACAAGCAATGTCTATATTATCCACAATGTTTTACACCCAATGTATGAATATTCTTTTCAAAATTCCGTCATTTAGAAACTTTGGTTTGCAACTTCTTTCAACTTGTACCAGTCTAAAATTTTGTCAGCTAGTAATGGATTAGCATAATAAATCACTCAGCATCAGAGTATATAAGGCCTAAATAAGTAATCTTGTGCTCTGTTCTACCAATATATGGATGCATTCTCCTTTTTTGTGGTCACATTTATATTTCAGGATATAATCACCGAGGCCCCAAACAACTGTGCTCTTGTAGACTTTGGTAGTGGAAGCTCGGAGAAAACGAGAACGTTCATTGACTCCCTACTAAAAAAACAAGGCAAACTAACCTATGTGCCGGTCGATATTTCCGCAGGTATTTGACTTCTGAAACGCAATTATAGTCGATCTTGCTCGAGCGAGCATTTCTACTAAGTAATCACATTCCGTTAATCGACCACATTCGATATTCCCCTTTTCAAAGTCAAAAACTCTCATTAAAAAGTGGTTGCATTTACTAAATACATATTATGCCTAAATCAAATGGTGTTGGAATCCGCTTGAATCGTCCAAGTGAGACGATTCTAATGGGTCCAAACAACATAGGATTTAGGGATAATTCCGTAAGGATTTATGTATGCAATCGAATTAATCCTTCATATATTTCACAAAATATGTTTTAAGTGACCAATCTCATTTTTGGTCGACCCATGACTGGTCGCTTAATGCAAGATTTACTGTTAACATGTTCGACGCCTTCCATTAAATGACAACTCTAGTAATTTATCGGGACACGGTGTCATTTCCATGATAAAAATTGATATAAATTTGGGTTTTTCTGTGCATGTTATAAAACATAGCCGAAGTTAGGTAACCATATGCAGATGTGTAAGCTTCTTCTTAATGGACTTAAGGTTTAGTGAGTACATGTTTTAGAATACTCACACAGGGTCCACACACTGACCTCCAAACCAGCTTGCAGATTTACAAATGACAAAGATCGACATACGTCCCTTGCTGTTAACGGTGGTATATAACTTGAAATTATTGGCACGACATTGCCTATATGAAATGAAGATCTGTTTTCGAGAAAATGAGTAATCTCGTTTAAACCCGTAGAAATGCATTGTTCAATAAATGTTATATTTGACAACCAAAACTAGTGTTATATTTGAATACCAAAACTAATGATTCAATGGTTACATGGTCGAGTGGTATATTACGCCGATCCTGAAGTAAACACAACAAGTTCTAAACCGTAAAAACACCAGTTTTGTTCTCCCATTTTTATACACCCCCCCGCCTCGAGAAGGAGGGAGAAGTGGTGGGTATACCGGTTTAACTCTGTCCGTCCGCCTTTCTGCAATAATTATCTTTAGACGCATTTTTCTCAGCAGCAACAAATACTAACAACTTGAAACTCGACAGCGAAATTCAACTTCGGTCCTACATGGTTCTTGCCAAATTTAGGACTGGAAGCTATCTACCTCTTGTTTTACGACTTAGTTTATTTTCTGACATTGCCTAATAAAGTGATTCGTATTATTTATGTCGCATGTTTCTCAGCAGATCGGTTCAAGACACTAGTGTGTTTAACGACTGTATAAACTCATGGTCGACCAGCGAAATAAAACGAGTACTGCCGAAGACAACAAGTCAAGTGTATAATTATAGAAAGAAATTTTACAGTTTTGATAGAACACCGTCGGTTTGCTTTTTGTGTTTTATCCATCACGATAAATAAAGCTTACTAACGCAGTTTGATATCACAGTCGAACCGACTTGTCGTAGGATAGAAACACTGTACAATAAGTGAATAATGATAACCAGGCAAGTTTTATCCCTGTGACCAGACCTCCTTAACCCATTACCTGGCAGCAAAATTTTAGACTGGTCTAAATTCAAAGATGGTGCAGATATCAATTTTAATTGTTGAGATGCTGGGTTCTTTTTACCTATGGGTTTATATAACATTGTGGATAGTGAAGAAATTGCTTGTAACAAAAACTTTCTTCATTTTCCACAATATTTTTCCCAAGCTTTTTCTTCTTTGGGGCGTCTAAAAGCGTCAATGTGTGTGATTGGGTGAATTTGATATTTTTAATTTCAGATTTCATCAAAGAAATTTGTCAAACTTTGAGCACTGATTATGGAAATAGTTTAACGATAGCCCCTGTATACGGAGACTATGACACTGGTATCAAAACACTGAGGTAAGCGATGGATATCTCTCTGTCATTATAAACCTCTCCAATCCTCCTTCTCTCTCTTTCCCTCTCTTTCTTTCTCACTCTCTCTTTCTTTCTTACTCTCTCTCTCTCTCTCTTTCATCTCCCCCCTCTCTCTCTCTCTCTCTCACACACACACTAACTCTTTCAATTATCAGTTGAATATCTCTTACGAATGGTTTCATTTTCGTGTCTGTCTTGAAAATAAAACTGTTAAGCCGTGCTTTGAAATCCTCGGAAACCGTATGAACCCTTTCCTATTCAACCCCTGGTTCTTACGTCCCTGTGAATTTAAATTGTTAAACTATTGTAGAAAAGGAAGAAATTACTTGTAAAAATCAGCTTCTCTTTTTCCACAATATTTTCTAATCTATTAAATGGTAACATTTCAAATCAAATCCAAATTATATTTTCATCTGCATGACTTTTGATTTGGACAGGTCTAAAATTTTGAAAAAAACGGGAACGGGTTCAATGTAGTTGATGACGGTATAAACAGACCGATATACATGTGCTAGTTTCCGTTTAACTATTTGGTGTTATTATTATAAAATACGTTTATTTTCTTCTGCCAACTATTCAATAAATAAACAATACATAAATAAATCGGGTAGCCGGTCTGATCGTTTCGGATTTTGAATTCACATTTTTAATTTCAAATATTAAAATACCATTAAATTGTTTGGTTTATTTAAACATATTTTATTGCCAGCATTTATGTACGAATATTACAAATTACATTATACAAAAAACGTTCATATAAGTCAGGCAAAGGGGTCGGGCCACAAGTTCTTCCTACTTAGATTCTGCCGTCCCATTTTGGAAGTACATACATAATTAAATGTCTTCTATATACTAAAGAGAATGACAAGATAAATATGGAGAAAGAATGAGAAAACAATTTATCCAGTTATGGAAGAAAACGACTTCGAATGAAAATTTTATACTAATGTTTGGATTGTTTGTAGGTAGAAAATAAATAATTATTTGTAGAGAGATCCAAAGTTCCAAGCTAATTATATGGTTTGGAAGCATACAAAACCTCGGATACGAAGAGCAAGTACAGAAACTTCGGCTACTCTCGAATAACATGACAGGTATAGATTTGATGACAACGCTCAGCTGTTCAAACGTTTGGTAATGTCCAAGTCGAAAAGAGGGCATTGTACGACCAAATTCATTAATATCTATCCCCTCTTGTCGGTATAGATTGATATATTGGCACTGAACGCATATTCCGAGTGTCAAGTGAATTTTTTAAGTGATACCATATAGGTATTTCATAATGTCAAAGTTTTCAAATGACGACAACGTTAACGCACACGCGGACACACTGGCACTGTAAAACAAAAACGGGACCTCCACTGAGTGGCATAAAACATCGACCTTAGTCATACAGCTTTCTTCATCCATCACCAAACGTCGCTTTTCTTCTTTACTCACAAAGTTTTCCATGCCTTTATTTCATTTGCATGGAAAACGTGGGATTGCGCAGTAATTGGTTAATATATCAACCTGATCCATGCAAGACATAAACCGTTATGCTCAAGCCGGAGTATTCCGGTTTTAGAAGGAGGTATACAAAGATCAGACAGCACATAAGTTCTTAGGTTACACCTCCTGTCTGTCCTTTTGAAACCAAGGTTGTTGATGAAATTAATTTTCAAAAGAAGCATTGACAACTGGACAACAAATATTACCAGTGCTTACATCTCTTAGTTTTTATATAATTCTGTAAAAAGGATTTTATTCCGCATGGCAAGAGTTAATACAATTTATAAATAAACCGAAAGGGGGCCTGACATTATAGTGCGAAAATATCGATCCTAGTCAAACTGCTCTGCTGCACAATAAGACCATGGTCTGAACCTTTCACTCTTTTCAGTTATTTGTTAACCCTTTCCCGTTCAATCCCTGGACTTACGTCACTGTGAATTTATAATGGAGAAAATATTGTAGAAAAGAAGAAATTGCTTAAAAAAAGCAATTTCTTCTTTTTCCACAATGTAATAATACAAGATTCTAATGGTTTATATGACGATCAATGGGTGAACTACCTCGTACATTGTGTTCGTCACCGGAATTGAGTGCAGTCAGTTTTACCCGAATTCATAATTTAATATCAGGCTCCGATAACTAGTTATCTCACAAATGTATTTCCAGAACTGGATTTGGAAGAAAAACCTTTTCTTACACGGGTATGATACGTTGAAAGTCCAGACCAACAAACCTCTGAAGAATTAAAAATAATTGTTATTTCTCGAAAAGCTTCCAGAAAAACAATTTGATGTCTATATCGCGCCGGCTAGAGCACCTACAATGGATTCCTGATATTTCTCACACCAGTACTACCATTACATTCTTTCCTTAGATGTTTATACAATTCTGTAAAAAGGGTTTTATTCCGCATGACAAGAGTTAATACAATTTATAAATAAACCGAAAGGGGGCCTGACATTATAGTGCGAAAATATCGATCCTAGTCAAACTGCTCTGCTGCGCAATAAGACCATGGTCTAAACCTTCCACTCTTTTCAGTTATTTGTTAACCCTTACCCGTTCAATCCCTGGACTTACGTCACTATGAATTTATAATGGAGAAAATTTTGTAGAAAAGAAGAAATTTCTTAAAAAAGCAATTTCTTCTATTTCCACAATGTTTTCTACCCTACTGAATGGTTGTTTTTCAAATTAAATCCAATTCAAATTGTCATCTGCAAAACCCTTGAACTTGGACAGGTCTAAAATTATGCAAAACAGGAAAGGGTTAATGTAGAATGACCCCTCTACCAACCTATACGTCATTTTTTAGGGGGGGGGGGTACCAGATGTATACTAAGGGGAAAAAGTTTAGCTTTTTTTTTCGACCTACATTATTTTTCAACGTAAATGTATAAGCCTTATAAAATCAGTCTCGTTTGCATTCTTAAAAGCTAACTAACTAATTATGCATTAAGAGCACGTTTTCCTCGCTTCTAAAGGCTGTCTGACGCAATTTTGCTGAAACACGTTCTGCACGGGCTTCCACATGTACGTGAAGTCTATATCCACAATATCCATCCCAGTTTATTGGTTAGCATCAATAACAAGATAACTCATTAAAACATTTAAAAAAATTCAAACGGGACGTCGCCCAGGGCTTTACTTAGACCAACGGTACGTAGCCATCGGTATGCTGGCTGGTGGTTTGATGATAAAGGAGGTGGCTGAACATTTTGGCGTGAGCCAAAATTCCATTTCAAGACTTAGAACAAAGTATCGTCAATTAGGCACCGTCAAAGACAGGTCACGTTCAGGCAGGCCACGTAAGACCACCCAACGTGAGGACAATTACATCGTGACGTGTTCACGGCGTAATCGCTTCCTCGATAGCACTCGTATAGCCGGTTTGGCCCGAAATGCAACGGGAACACGGGTCTGTGCTCGTACTGTAAGAAACAGACTTCGTTCGACACGTTTACGCGCACGTCGACCTTACGTTGGCATTCCTTTGCCACGTGCACACAGACATGCAAGATCGAATTGGACAAGGGTACACCGTCGATGGCCAAGGCGAATGTGGAATCAGGTCCTATTCACAGACGAATCCGGTTTTAATTTGATGTTTGCGGATGGCAGGGTACGTGTTTGGAGGCGTGATGGCGAAAGGATGGATCCCGCCAACGTCATTCAACACGACCGTTTTGGAGGCGGCAGCGTCATGGTCTGGGGTGGTATATCATACCGTGGCAAGACTGACTTGGTAGCTATGCAGGGAAACTTAAATGCCGTTCGATACTGCTACGAAATTGTCCAGCCAGTGGTATTGCCGTTCTTGCGTCAAGGGCTTGCTACCATTTTTCAGCAAGATAATACCCGCCCACATGTCGCTCGGCACACGTTGGACCTTTTACAGACTATGTGTTGGATTGGCCAGCCAAATCAACGGATCTGTCTCCGATCGAACACCTTTGGGACCATCTGGGTAGGAGAGTAAGAGACAGGAATGACATTAATAACGTTAGAGACCTGGAACGTGTTCTTCGTCAGGAATGGGGTCGTATCCCTATGGCCGTTAATCGTAGGCTTATTTCCAGCATGAGAAGACGCTGTGATGCCGTTATTGGCGCAAACGGTGGACACACAAGATATTAAATCTTTGTGTTACTTTTACGCCCCTACCCCTACCATGTTTGACGCTGTACGACAAACACGTATGACCTTGAAATCATCTGATTTTTTTTAAATACTATGGCTAACACATAAAAGATCGATGTGTGAAAATATGGTTTGAATCCAAAGCTAGACACCGGAGAAATTGGCTGTAACGTACGAAATTGCTAAACCTTTTCCCCTCAGTAACTTACTATAGCCCTGATGTTGTTTGCGTCCGCTTCTACATTAGCGATGTCGTCCGAAAACGTTAGCATTTTGTAAAATTTCTTGTATTACTGAACAAATTCACTCAGAATATATGTTCACTGCCAAAAGAGCAATCTATATCAACAAAGAGGATCACTCTAAATGCACTTTGGACGAATTATGCCACCTTTTTCAACTTACACGGGCTATCAACTATCTAGCACGTGAACAGTCGAGCTTTTGCATCCGTTTTCGGTCTTTTTGTTGAAAATACTATCGATAAGTGACTTGGACTTTTTTCTTCTTCTTTTTTCCCAAAAGTTTTTTGTCCGACGGAATTCGAATGAGGTAGCGTTTTTCCTAACGGGTCACAGATGTAGATGTTTCTTTTCAAGATAACGCATTTCCAGATGATGGAGTTTTATAGACTGGTAAAATTTCAAAGAGTTTGCAAACGATCGTTTACAATGACTTTGGTTTTAAATATAACGATCGTGTAGAGTTGTCCGATTTGATTCCGCTTAACGCCACCAATTTCTATTAGGATAAAAGAGCGTAATAGTTATTTTAGAAATATCTTTTAAACATACAAATTTATAAACTGGATAATTTCTACGATTACTGTCAAAAAAGGTGGTTGAGGAGGTCCCGTGATGACTCTTGGTCAGTATATTATACAAAGAATAAATTTTTCCCACAATAATTCTAATTCAATTTGGGGTCAATATTTCATACAAAAAAAAAACACATGTCCAGCTGGGAGTCTGGGGTGGGCGATTTTGGACGATCTGGAATCTCTAGTAAACTATCACGTTTAAATCGACTGGAAAGTTATTCAAAACAGTAAAATGTAATTTTGTTAAACAGCCTAGCTAGCAGATTCTATTTTTCAAATATGAAACAAATTTCTAACAGTGTTATTTTGTAGTATTTATAGCTTTTAGAACGTAATAAAAAGTAAAGTGATTGGTTGTCGACCTAAACGTCGGAACTACAGCTTGAATAAGCTCTAGTTGCGTCGTTTAAGTCACCAAACCAACAAAATGTTCACACAACTGAGGACTTGTCGGATTTCGAAGATCAATTCCGGGCTGAATGAGTTATTTTATTGGTCGTTTGATTACTTGATTGACAGCCGCAATTGGTCACTTAGTCTTCTGATTATCAGAGCAACTCGACAAATGAATATAATCGAGGGTGAATTTCATTACCCGCGAGAATAAACACGCTTTAAAGAAAACGGATAGAAATAAATGCGGGTGTTATTTGAGTCTTCTGCAAGCAGATCACGTGATAGTTGACTTGTCACGCGGGACAGATTGAAACAATGAATCAAATCTAACGTGATACCAAACAGGTAGTTGAAGAAGAAAAAGATCTTTAACAAGGAGGAAATAAAAATGGCAACCAGCCTCAAGGTATGACCCTACTGGATTTTGGGCCTTCTTTTTTCTTTACAATAAATTACACACTTAAATCATGTTGAATCAGCTTCCAGAATATTGGTTGACATAACAAACTCTTAGCCGCTATTCTATTCATTATTCTGCCCTTTGATACTCGAATTCATGAGTCATTATGATATATTATCCAGCCAGAGTAGAGGTCAATCCATGAAAAGAACAGTTAGTTTGGGTAAGCGCATGTGCGTAGACCGTCCTCTGGAAGGGTTGATGACGAAAAGGCTAAATAAGCACCAGCGTTATAAATAAATGTATAACTTTTAACAAAAGCAAGTGATATACTTCGTTTACTTAGAGAAGCAGTTTTTGTGTCGTTTTTGTGCAGAACTGTATTGGCATTATTTGTGAATGGGCTTTGAATAATTAAGATCGATCTTGATTTGGAATGAACGTGGTCAAAATGATCAATGTGTTTATAATGTAAGTCATCTTCACATGAAAATAACAATGTGTTCATGTACTCGTATTGTTTCTGTTCCTGATCTTAGATTGTTCTATGATGCTTTGCAGAAAAAGATAGGCTACTCGTGTCTACTGATATAACAACGGATCCACAGCTTATATACAACGCATATTTTGACCCCGAAGGTTAGTACTGAGGTTTTGGGACCTGCTCTTTCAACAGGGCCGCAGCAATGGTAGCGCGTAGGGCTCCTAGTTATTGGGTCCCGGGTTCGGTCCCCGGTCGCGGCAAATATCCTTTCCCACTTTTGTCTCCCACCTATGGGTGGATAATCGTAAAACTAAATAGGATGAGCAGCTGGTGGTTCGGGAGTACTGGTGTAAAAAATACCTGAGATTCATGGTTAAGTGCTCCAGTCGCCGCGATATGACTGAAATACTGTTAAAAGTAGCGTTAAACCCTATTCAACCAATCTTCTAAAATGAGTCATCTTGGACGTGCGAAAAGCATCTCGTAGTGCATGTAATGATTAATGTCGCATTTCTTTACTTTACAATTTCATGCCTTTTCTGTCTTGCAAATTCCATTCGGTGTGGTTGGATTTAAATTCGTTTATATCTCTATGAAAAAAAATGAGTGCAGAACTATTTTGTATGCTTGCACAAAAAGTAGTTCCATGAAAAAATGTTTCTAACTGGATATTTTGCTTATATGGTATCTTTAATATTTGACTTTCAAGAAAATAAAGAGAATATTTTGTTGTTTTGTTTTCGTTGAGATATGAACTTAAAAACCTAAGCACTCTGTATGTTTACGCGAAGCAGGCTCATACACTGGTATGATTAAGTTTTAATGTTCATTACTCAGTGAAAACATTCATGTTTTATATAACTCAATGCTATCCGTCAAAACAAAGCAAATAGTTTACTAGTTTTATGTTAAGTTATATGGACCAAATTTGTGCGCATATAGTTGAGTTATCAAAATTTTGTTCATGGAAGTACAAAAAAAAAGGTCAGTCTAAAGGCTTTAATAATGCCGATTATTAACAAATGGAGGAAACGATTTTATTTTTCTTTCAGACAAGAAATAAAAAAACCTGATAACACTTCCGTGTGAACCAACTATGTTTTCACGGCATCATACTTGGGTCCTTAATGGAAACAAAATGTTCGCTTCATTTCTTTAATTAGATAAATGAAAATGAAACGGATAATCTGACTACATAGTCATCTCTTAAACCTTGCCTGTTTTGCAAAGTTTTAGACTCGTCCGAGTTATTTCTTCGTTTTCCATAATATTTCTACCTTACTGAATGATCTATTTTGAGATTAAATTCAATTTTAATTTTCGTCTGCAAAACCTTTCAAATTTGACACGTCTAACTTTTTTTTTCAAAATGAAAATGAAATCCGTCAAATCAGGACGCGACTGGGTATAGCTATTGTCCACATTTAGCACCCCGTCTTTCTCCATTTTACTACTTCTTCAATCATTAGGTGTCATGGGTTCGATTCCCAGCGGCGGCACATATCCTTTGCGTCATTTGCCTCTCACCAATGGGCGGACAATCGTAAAACTAAGTGGGATAGCAGCTGGAGGCTAGGAATGGATGTAGTGGTCGGACTGGTGTGAGAAATACCAGGAATCCACTGTTAGGTGCTCCAGCCGCCGCGAGATGACTGAAGTACTGTTAAAAGTGGCGTCAAACAAAATTCAATCAATCAATCCAATGAACAATCTATACGGCGAGTTTATGTCACCTGACGCCCACTTCATGCGCGCTATACCTGTTACCCAATGGCAAAATTTTAGACTGGTCCAAATTGAAAGGAGTTGCTAACAACAATTTCAACCTTATGAAATTTTGGATATTTTCAACCTTTGGGGTAGAAAACATTGTGGATAATGAAGAAATTGTTTGTAACAAGCAATTTCTTCATTTTCCACAATTTTTTCCGCGTCTAAAAGCATCATTTAGTTGGAAAGGGTTAAAAGAACTTATGAACACTTACTAAGTTATTTATTGACGCTCATTGGTTATAACAATTGGTTATAACAACAGTCTCCATTGTTGCGATTATAAAGATTTTTGTTTATAAACATTTTATTCCTCTGTTGAAGAATTTGAATGGGATTTAACGCCACTTTAAACAGTTTTTCAGTCATATCGCAACGACTGGATAACCTAACAATGGATTTCTGGCATATGTCACACCAGTACCATCATTGCATCCTTTCCTAGCGAACCCATGACACCCAACGATTGAAGATTTGGAGCCATTCATCTAATTCGATGAGATACTTGACTAGATAAATGAGCTTTTTAGCAACTATAAACACTTGGTCCTCAGGTTTTATTTTCCAAGATTAGTAAAAGTAAATGTATGTATTGACAAAACTGTTCATGTTTTGGCGCCACGAACTTTCGACAAATGGAAAAAAACTTGCGTCATAATTTTATTTTTGTCGCATTTGGCGACAATGGCGAGCGACAGCGCGAACATTGAGTCTGATGCACTACCACCTGCGCTGTGACGGCGGCCTCTGTTCAAGTACAGCCCTCCTCGTGTTGACAAGATTTTGATTTTTTGTTTGAATGGGGTTTTACGTCGCTTTCAACAATCTTTCAGTTATATCGTGGCGGCTGGAGCACCTAACAATGGAATCCTGGTATTTCTCACGCCAGTACTACCATTACATCCCTTTCTAGCCTCCAGCTGCTATCCCACATAAAATGACAAAACCCCGACAACAAGTGCAAGGTAAGGTGAAAATCTCATCCAAATTCGTTTATAAATGTAGGAGGAGGAGTGTCAACAAGGTGTGGACGTACAGACGGACATCGGCTAGTTGGAGAACCTGATACCAATATAAGCCCACCTTCGTGGGAGTAATACTGTGAATAATTAAAATCGGTTAATCAACGAAAAAGTCGAATGCTTTTTATATCGAAATGTCTTTCCTCTGCTTCTCTTGTTAACCCATTACCAGGCGACAGAATCTTAGACTGTTTCAAATTGAAAGGAGTTGCAGACACCACATAAATATTGATGAAATTATAGATTTCTCAACCCTCGTGGTAGGAAAAATGTGTTAATTGAAGAAATTATTTTTTTCTATTCCTTTCTATTTATCTAGGTCACTCCGCGAAATTGTATTACAATTCCCTATGGCGTTTAAACAGAGAGTATGGCTCAAATTTTGATGAGGGCAGGTTTCACTTGATCGGTACATTCCATAAATCAACAGATCCCGACAGTCTCAGCAAGTTTAAAGTGCGAGTGAAATCTATTGGTGATCAAACGATAGATATACGTGAGTAAAATAACTCAGAAATTCAGCTTAAAAGATCGTGTACAACATTCTCGCTTCGTCAATCAACTCTTTTACATATCACCCGTTCTTCATCTATTCCCTTCTATGTTTTACTCAGAGTCCAATCAATACATCGCTAGATATATTTAGACCACATTGAAATAATTTAATTGTTAGTTTCGTCTATCAAAAAGGAGCGAATTGATTGGTCGAAAAATTTAATTCATACCTCCATGAACAAAATTTTGAGTACGCAGCCATTTTGAATGCTTCCGCACAAAATAGTTCACTCCAAAAAGGTATCAAAATTTGTTAAGTTGTTGCATTTTTCGCTCGATGCTATTAAATTATAAGAAATGAAGAGAATGTTTTTTGTTTTCATGGAGGTAAGAACCGAAAAACCTAATCACACAATGTATGAATCCGCTTCGCGTATTCATACAGTGTGATTAGGTTTTTCGGTTCATACCTCCATGAAAACAACAAATCTTCTCCTCATCTCTAAATTAAAAATCACGGCGTCGCGACCAAAACGCAGTGGTAGGGCGTAGGACTACGAGTCATGGGGTCCAGGGTTCAATCCTCGGCCACGGCGAATATCCTTTACGACATTTGTCACCTGCAAATGGTTGGATAACCATAAACCTAAGTGGGATGAGCAGCTGGAGCCTCGGAAAGGATGTAGTGGTATTACTGGTGTGAGACTTACCAGGAATCCATGATTATGTGCTCCATTTATGGATGAAATACTGTTAAAGATGGCTACCGACTGCGCTGTTACATAATATATACAAATTTTAGACTGGTTCAGTTTGAAATACGTTGCAGACGTTAATGAAATGTCAGTACAATTTAAAAAGAAAAAAATCCAATGTGGTAGAAGATAGTGTTAGAAAGAAGAAATTGCTTGCTACAAGTTATTTCTTCTTTTTCACAATATTTCATCAAGTATAAAATCACATTGACGTAAAAACAAGGAAATGTATTACAAAGGATTAAATATTCTAATCATTTAAATTTCCAACACAATCCCGCTTTTTTTTCGCGCCAAAAGAAAACTGCTTTTGAAAACATTGTGAAAATGATGAATTGCTTGTATCAAGCAATTTCTGCATTATCAACAATGTTTTCTATCCAAAAGATTAAAAAAAGAAAAATTCCTGAATAAAATTCAATCAACTTGAAATTGTCGTCTACATGTTCTTTAAATTAAGACCAGTATTTTTTTTTTTTTTTGTGTGTTGGAATTGGTTAATCAATCGATTTGATATTAGTCTAGTGACAAGTCAAAACTTTGCTGCACCGCTTCCTGGCATTCGTACCATAATGTTACAGGACTTACACAAAATCAACATTCTCCTTTAATTGAAATTATTAAACCTCTGTGGAGAAAATAATTATAAAAAGTACTCCCCTTTAATGAAAAGTACCTGTTCTTTTACATTTGGTAGTAAAGACCATCGGTTTTGTTTGTTGTTGTTGTTGTTTTCTGATGTTCAAAACGAATAATAAAAGTGCTACTAATCAGTTACTAGTGCGCCTCAAAGTTATAGCATCGGAAATCCAATGGGGTCTAAAACCTTTTCTTACGTTATTTCAATCATATCGCGGCGGCCGGAGAACCTAACCATTGGTTCCTTGTATTTCTCTCACCAGTACTACCACTACACTCTTTCCGTAACCCTAGCTGTTCATCTAAGGTGTACGACTATCCACCCATTGGTGGGAGTCAAATGTCAGAAATGATTTTTGCCGTGACCGGGGATCGAACTCGGGATCCGGTTAAGGATGGATTCAGCTTC
Source organism: Fragum fragum (assembly GCA_946902895.1). NCBI lineage: Eukaryota > Metazoa > Mollusca > Bivalvia > Cardiida > Cardiidae > Fragum > Fragum fragum. Next base: position 48,598,230 of record OX336370.1, read on the forward strand.
ACAAGTATTATCGCCTATTTTGCTTTCAACAATTAACGGTACGAATCATACTAGCATTGCAGCTCTAATCATTTTGCTCGCCGAATTACTATTGAGTCTTTTCAGAAGACCAAAAGAATAAATTTCGGTTTGTGTGAGTAAAAGAAATTGTTGTTCGATTTTCCTTTAGGCATACTGATGTTAACTTGGACATGCGAAAAAGGAATAACTAATAATTAAAAACATCGGGGAAAAGAATTAGCAGTTTCTAATAAGCAATATCTGCCTTTGCCGAAATACTCTACATCCCCCCCAAGGTTTAACACACTTGAAATTGTCGTCCGTAACCTCTTTTAACCCTTTCCTGTTTTGCAAAATATTACACCTGTTCAAATTCAAAGGTTTTGCAGACGAAAATTTAAAGTTGATTTTATTTGAAAAATAACCATTTAGTAGGGTAGAAAATATTGTGGAAAAAGAAGAAATTGCTAGATACAAGCAATTTCTTCTTTTTCCTCAATGTTTTCTCAATTACAAAATCACACGTAAAAACCAGGGATTAACCAGGAAAGGGTTAATTTGGATCCGTCTAAGATTGTGTCGCCTGATCAATGTTTAACCTCGCAAAGACTCGCTTAAAGCCTTCTTGGTGCCCTCGAAAAAAAAATTGTATAAAAAGGTACTAGAGATCTTAAGGTATCCTAAAATAAGACAAATTGTAATTGTAAGATAGTTGGCATTCTGCACCGTTCGAGTGGGGCACACTCTTGATTATCCTTAACCCTTTCCAGTTTTGCAAAATTTTAGAACTGTCCAAATTCAGAGATTTTTTAGACGAAAATTTAGAGTGGATTCAATTTGAAAAATAACCAATCAGTAGGGTAGCAAACTTAGTGGTAAAAAGAAATTGTTTGTAACAAGCAATTTCTTCTTTTTCTACAGCGTTTCTCAATTATAAAATCACAGAGCCATAAAAACAAGGGATTGTACAGGAAAGGGATATTAAAAACTTGCTAGTTGTTCCGTTCGGCCACATAGAGTAGCGTATTCGTCTTTAACACATAACCTATAGACGAAAAAAATCCAGACTGGTCCAAATTGAAAGAAGTTCGGAAGAAAATTTAAAGTAGATGAAATGATAATTTCTTGTCGTTTTGGGTATAAAACACGGTGGGGAAAATTTTTCTAATATTTTTTCCAAAGTCCTTTCGCTATTGGGCGTCTAAAAGCGTCATTGTGTGGGAATGAGTATATCGTCGTCATCATTTTTGCACACAACGAAACATGTGGAAATTTGGAGTTCATTTACGGTGAGGAATCGCTAGCATTCGGTTCGATGTAAGACTGTAAACAAACGGAAGTTGGTGCTGATCAAATGGTTCATAATCAAAGAACTGAAAGTACTGTAAGCTAGCAAAGCATGGTTGTATTTAGAAAATAGTTCCCTTCTTGGGTAGAACACATTGTTGACATTAAAGAAATTGCTTGTTACAATCCATTTCTTCAATGTCCACAACGTTTTCCAAAGCATTTTTCTTTAGCTGCTTAAAAAGCGGAATTGATTGGGGATGGGCTAAATAGCATGACTTTGAGAGAGTAGAGTTTGCAATATTCCTGAAATACACGGGAATTACTTTTAATGGCGTAGGCATTTAACGGATATAGTGGTAAAGCCTCCAGTGGCAGATTGCACTCGTTGAACTTTGAGACGACCTCAAAATTTCGACTGTTAACTTAAGCTGACGCTTTGCTATATTCATTCTTTCCAAATGTCGTCGGTGTGCGAACAAAACGTATTAACTATAGCTTGAATAAAACATTTTATTATATACCGATAAAAGATATTGATTAAAATCTGGCTGTCAAATACAACTCGACAGAAAAAAAATCAATATTCGGCGTGTACCAAAAAACCGTATTCGTCGAGTACCGTTAAACACGGACTACTATTTTGTGTATTGACGTTCGGGCTTTTTTGGAAAGTTGGTTATTTCTTAATCATTTAAGAGAATTTTCTAAATGTCATATCCGAAAAGGTATATAATAAAAGGAATATTACAACAGTGTGTTTTTTCTATTTTCTATTATCGTGTTCTCGAATCGTGTGTAGGTATTTTTTATTGGATTCGACCTTCGGTCTCATCCAATAAAAAATACCTACACACGATTCTCGAACACGATAACAACGCATAGAAAAAGACACTGTGGTAATATTCCCTATTTGGTCGTCAACGGAGATAATGCATCTTGATTACAAGTTCACCTTCGAATGTTTTAGTAACAAGTAAACGATAAATGCTTCAATCCATCCCCATACAACAATATTTAGGCTGGTCCAAATTGAAAGAAGCTGCAGTCGACAATTTCAAGTTGATGGAATTTTAATTCTTTTCGTCTTTTTGACTTGATAACATTGTCGATAATGGAGAAATTTCCACAATGTTCTCTAAAAGCTTTTTTCGTTAGGGGCGTAAAAAGTTGGAAATGGGTTAAAACATAGATCAGTTCGACAGAGGGAATTTCATAGCTTTAATACCGTTTCTATTCTGAAATCCTTTAGATCAGCTTGTCTAAAAAAGTCCCATGACAGATACTATCATCTTGGTATAAATTACCTTTTGTGGTCATGCCTAAAACGTCACAACTACTGTTTGAAGAGTTGTGAAGCTTTGGTAGCTTATGGTTGTTGCATTAATTCCTTTCAGCTGGACTTGGACTGACCCTTACACTGAAGGATGGAGAATTCCTAAATCTTTACGAGGGAGAAGGAACAAGCTGTAAATATACAGTTGAGCAAATCGAAACTCTGATTCGCAAAGGAAACTTTCGGGTTCGGAAACAGTGGTTTTGCAGAAATAAGAATGTCATATTCACTCTTATTTGAAAACCCTGCCTGCTGAATACAAATAACAATCATGAATAAAAGGAATCGCAAGCGAGAAACGAACATGGGCTTAATCATCGCAGGTTTGAAAGAAATAATGATTACAGATCATACTATTTGTATAAGAATAGTTTATTGTATACCTTTACATATTTATAATAAAATATATACATGCATAATTCTCATAGCAAAATCGGACATGATTGAAAAAACGCGTATCTGACACTGAAAAATATAGGTCCATACTAGGTCGTCTAATAGATTTGTTAAATTGGATTAACGCCGCTTTTAACATTTTTTTCAGTCAAATCGGGACGGCTGGAGCACCTAACAATGGATTCCTCACATATCTCGCACTAGTACCACCATTACATCCTTTCCTAGCCTCCAGCTGCTATTCAACTTATCCACCCATTGGTGAAAGACAGACGTCTAATAGAACGTCATTTCCTCTTTAGATGACATCAGAATACATATTTAGTTTTTATGTTATCAAGTTATTCGATTTTATTTAATAAACTCTATAGGTATATAATAACTGGAATATTAAGTTACGATAGCGAAACAATATCTTGTATTTGCTCCTCGCTGCCAAGGAAGAATTTGATATTCCACTCGACCTTCATATATCAAAAATTTCCTCTGCAGCTCAAAGCAAATATCATTATCGCAAAACAATATTTGTGTATACATGTATTACCCTCACGTTTAACCCAATCCCACACAGTGACACTATTTAATGCCCCAGTAAAAAAGCATTGGAAAACATTGTGGAAAATTAAGAAATTGCTTGTACATAATTTTTTTTCTTTTTTTTTCTACATAAAAAGAGATTTATATAGGATTTAAAAAAAATGTCATCTGCATCTCCTTAGAATTTGGACCAGTTTACAATTTTGTCGTCTGGTAACGGGTTTAAACATCTGAGTTGTTTCGAATGTGATTAGAAAGTACAATTCGATAGTGACAATGTAATGAACAAATAATTTTGTATTCTATTGATTTTCAGACGAAATAATAAAAACAGCTTTTTAACAACTCTCAAAATTTATAATTGTGGTAAAAATAAAATGGTTTCATGAATACCATAAGACAATCAAGATGCATACTATTATTTATCCCAAAAGGGAAATTGAACTTTAATTTGTTTTTTATCTCGAACTTCGATTATCTCGACATTTTGTCACGGCCCATAAAAATCGTCATAACGAGTGTCGACTGCAGATGATAGACAAAGAGTAAAATTGCTTCTTGTTTAATGGTAGAAAAACAATATCGATGGATTTATTTTTCCGAGGCGCATTTTACCCAGATTATTATGAAATTAGAATACATATGAAATATTAATTCATTTTCTTATAGCTGTATACCCTCACATTTGCATATTTTGCAGGAAAATAAAGAAATTTTTGCATCTTTGTTTAGATTGGACTAGTCTAAAAAAATATGCCATTTGGTTTTGAGTTAATGCAATTCCGAATAATGGAGTAATTGCAAAACTGTAGCGGTCGTCCATAAACCATCCCCACACAAGCCCTTTACGCCCCTTAAGAAAAAAAAAACAGCTTTGGAAACATAGTGGAAAATGAAGAAATTGCTTGTATCTAGCAATTTCCTCATTTTCTACAATGATTTCTATCCAAAAAGACGAACAAAATAAAATTCCATTAACTTGAAATTGTCATCTGCAGCCTCTTTCAATTCAGACAAGTCTAAAATCATGTGTAGAAAGAGTGCTCAAGAGGGAGAAATGGATGGAGTGCCTAAAAAGGCTGAAATGGACAGAGTACCAAAAGAGACTGAAATGGACGTAGTACCCAAAGAGGCTGAAATGGACAGAATGCCCAAAGAGACTGAAATGGACGGAGTGCCCAAAGAGGCTGAAATGGACAGAGTGCCCAAAGAGGCTGAAATGAACGAAGTGCCTAAAGAGGCTGAAATGAAAAGAGTCCCAAAAGAGGCTGAAATTGAAAGAGTCCATAAAGAGGCTGAAATGGACGGAGTGCTTGAAATGGAGAAAGTGCCATAAGTTTAAAATGGACAGAGTAGTTGACCTGTCGTGGCTGTCAATCAAGGAATATGACGACCAATCAAATTATTCATTCAGCCTGTAAGTGAGATTTTAAACTCAAACATTGGCAGCCGTTTGTGTGAAACATTTTAGTTGTGTTGGCGACTTAAACGTCGTAACTACATTATTCAAGCTATTACTACGTTTAGGTCGCCAACCAACGATTTTATTTTTTTTTTTTTCATGCTACCTACCATAGGTTTTGCAAAATAACACCGTTTAAAATTGGAGCGGGACTTCCTGTTGGAGTCAAGGGCGTGACCAAAAGAGTAAGTGGGCGGGGCCAGCGTTTGGTTATTTGGAAAGTATGTTGAGAAAGTCTGATAGACCGGAGAGTCCGAAGAGGAAGTGGAAAAAATGATGGAGGGCTTGGAAAAAACGTAGAGGGAAGCTTGAGAAGGTGTGTCCGAATAGGAGGTGAAACAAGCTTAGAATAGACGATGAGCCCGAAGGAGATTAGGAAAACCTTCAAAAAGACGGTGCGATCGATGAGAATGTTGTGGAAGTTTGAAATGGACAAGTTCCACCCACAATAGCATTTTACACATTTGATTTAAGTTTAAATATTTTTCTATATTATATACTTATAAAAATAACTTGTAAATGTATACTGACAAACTCGGAAAAGTCATTCAAAATCCGTTTCTTGCAATATCAAATACGGTACTCCATCTAAGAATACGTCATTTATATTCTGTATATGACGTCATAATGCTAGTAAACGTAGTCAGAATGGTAAAGGAGAAGGGAAACACCTGCAGAATTACAATAATTTTGATTTTTATTTAATAAGAAAAATATGTAAATGATAAGTGGAATAGCGATAAAATATCTTGCATTTGCTTCTCGCTGCGGAGTAAAATTTGATATTCCACTCGAACTTCCGCTTCGTGAAATATCAAAATTTCCCTCCACAGCTAAAAGCAAATACAAACTGTTGTATCGTTGTCAAAACATAATATTCCCTACATATCAAACGTCTCTAGTGACAATGACCTTGATATACGGGATAGCTCTATAAGTCATGAGCAAAAATAGTGTAGAACTTCATGTTAACTATAAAGGTCATTTGAGCACGTATAAATTTACTTGTAACATTGACCTTTGACCTATATGGCTGAAAGCCTTAAAGATACTTTCTATGGTAATAGGCAATTTTTCCACAAGACTGATGAGAGATGGCATATTCTACACTCGCTGATAATATTGTTTCCAGATTTTTTTTTTCAACCCAAATGAGTGCAAGCAATTCTTGGCTTTCTTGAGAACAAATAGCTTGAATGGCTGGTGCAAAACGGGGATCGAGTTTGCAAGCTGAATAGAGAAAATGTTTCGATGCGACAAAGAACTGTTCAAATGGAACTACTCTTACATCCCAAATGAATGAAGCAAATTAGAATTCTCTTAGAAGAGATTTGTTTTCTATAGGACGGTTTAAAGATGATGTCTTTCCTGTTCAATCCCTGGTTTTTACGTCGCTGTGATTTTATAGTCGAGATGATATTGTAGAAAAAGAAGAAATTGCTTGTACCAAGCATTTTTTACCCTACTGAATGGTTACTTTGCAAATTAAATCCACTTTTAATTGTAGTTTGCAAAACCTTTGAATTCGGACAGGTCTAAAATTTTGAGAAACAGGAAAGGATCAAAGTTAACCGTTTGTCTGCGCATTGAAACTAAATGCCCAATTTTAGTAAATTATTATCATTAAAATAATATCGAAAATTAAAAACCTCATTGTTGGTGTGTTAACCTTCTGTAGACATGAAGTTCTATCATCTAAGATATATGTCCAAATATTACCATTCCAGAGGCATTGCTGTTTCACTAAAACGTTCCGTTCATCAACGTTTCCCATCATATGATCCAGCTTGCCTAATTTAGTACCCACAACGATTTATGAATTAAACATTCTTCAAATAATATATATTCGTCATATGAGCAGCAACAACATACATCAATCATTCAGTGACGACTGAATACGGCTCTAAATACACTATGGCTAAATAACGTTTCATGGTCATAGGTCAATCGGCTTTTGAGTTGCAGAAGGAAAAATTTTCAAATTAAGTTAATCTGATACCTATAGCTATGACGTATTTTATGAAAAAGTTTATCCCCCTGCAAGCAAGATCGAAAGCAGTATTTGTGTAAAAAAAATATGCGTTATAGTCCAGGGCCGAACGCAGTATTTGTATTTAAAAAAACGCGTTTTAGGCCAGGGCCGATTGGCTCGCCAGTAACAGTATGGAACAACGTGGTCCAAAATCATTAGGAAACCTCCTATGTACATTTGGCAACTTTTGGAAACGTTTCATGGCCCTAAGTTGGACTGCTTTCGAGTTCCAAAATAGGAACTGTTTTAATCGATATTATCATTGACTTTGAGATTTGAAACAAAAACGGTAAGCCTTAATTACTGGTCATGGTTTGGTTTCACGTTCATGATCCTAGGTAGGATGGCTTTTGAATTTGAGCACGGAAAGGGGTGGTTTTTATTCAAAGTTCTTCCTCATCATGATCTTTGGCGTATCAGACTCATAGGCCATCATGTTTCTAAGGGAATATATAGAGGAACATTGAGCGAACAACAAAAGCTACATTTTCACGAGAGGCGGTAAAGCAGTTCTTAAGCTGTTCACGAAAAAGAAGATAAATCAATTATTCACGAGAGCAAACGATAATTCTATTTCTTAAATACAAAAGAGACAATATAACAACATTTTCGACAAAATCTCAAAAATGCGTCATTTTTCACGAGGAAAACCAGGGCAACCTGATGACGCCATGTGGTGATTATACTAGTATTATTATAGAGTACCGGAACGGACAGACATGGTGAAAAAAGTATATTCCATTGGGGCATGTAATAAAATCAAATGTTCTAGTTTAAAATATGTTGCTATGAAGGTGATTGGTGGGATGTACTGCATAATATCGCAGTCGTATTCAAGTTTAAATGACGAATTATTCACACAGTTATGATAAACTATGTTCAAATGTCTCTAGCACAAAAATAAGCTCAGCAATTTTTAATTCGGGCACCAATAGTACAACTACTCTTCTTAAGAAAAGCAAACAGTAGTAGAAAAGTCATAAATTAGTTTAAAAATCAGACCTCTGATAACAGTGCATTCTTAATCAACATGCAAAGTATCAACATCAGACATATCACAACCACGAAACTGAACGTCTATTCCTCCACTAAAGAACAAACCAATCGGATTGATTTTTCTTTTATGATATACTGAGTTCAGTATATAGGTATTTTGAGTATTCCCGGGTGTATCAAAAGTCGCAGCTTGACATTCATCTACACCCGCTTTAGGATTCGCACTTGGCCGAATGTCTCCCCTTTCTTTTACTACCAAAAGATCAAAATCTGTATGTATCTTGTCTCTGTTCTCTGGTGTTTTAATTCCGTTTTCTGACTTAGGTTCTTTAGACATGAGATTTTGAAAGTTAGGCAAGTTATCCAAACCGTCAGAATTTCCACCGCTCTGTTTCACTGGTTCTGTTACAACACACAGATCTTCCTTATCAGGTTTTCCCTGGTAAACCGGAAAAACAACAAAATGAGCGCGTGCGTGACATTTCCAACCATTACACATGAGCGCCAAGTTAAGATTCAGATCAGCCTGTGCATTCGCACAGTCTGATCAGAGTCTTCACTCTGCGCTCTGTAGATAGATACTGACCCAAAGCTTCTTCAAACAATCAGTGATTGTTCTACTTGCCCCGAAAGGCTGTCCAGGTTGCTCAATGTGTGCGAGTCACGCACATGCGAAATCGTTGGAAATGTCACGCACAGGCTCAAATACTACATAATGAAACAGATTTCCCTTCTACCAAAAATTGTTAACAAATGATAGACCCATTCTATTGCGCATATTTTGGGCTTGACCGTACTTTATACATTTACATGCGCCGCCGTCATAGCGCAGTTGTTAGCGCGTCGGACTGTCAATCTAGAGGTCCCGGGTTCGATCCCCGACGGCGGCACTCAACCTTTCCGACTATTTGTCTCTCACCAATAGGTCGATAATCGTAGACCTATGTAGGATAGCAGCTGGAGGCTAGGAAGGGGTGTAATGGTAGTACTGGTGTGAGAAATACCAGGAATCCATTGTTAGGTGCTCCAGCCGCCGCGATATAACTGAAAGATTGTTGAAAGCGGCGTAAAACCCCATTCAAATAAATAAATTATACATTTACATGGACTCTGTACCTTGGGATCCAAAAGTCTTTATGACAAATTCCGAGGCCTTAGGAATAATTTGAAAGGAGGAGAACACATTTTCCTCCCTCTGGATTCTTGCGTTATAATATCAGAAATGTAAAAGAAGTCAATTATTTGATGTTTCAAGCAAAATATCAAGGCTCTACGCCCTGTGAGTCTGGAGGAGAATTTTAAGCAGCTTTAATTTCTTTGATAGAGGGGGCCATCCAAGTTAAATTTCTGCCAAATTTAGCCTAAATTGGCCCAATGGTTTGGGAGGATATGTCGTTTATATAACGTTCTTCATTTTTTTTAAACCCCATCCCCCTGGGGCTCTGGCCCTTGGAATCCGAGGATCAATATTTTAGCACTTCACTTTTGAAAGAGGTAAAAAATCTGATGAAGGGTTAGCCAAGAATCATTCCAGTGAATTGTTTTATTAAAATCCACCAAATGGTTTCCAAGAACACAATTTTCAGTATAGACTATACATGGAATAAGCTCCGCCCTTAAAAACCATAATTTTTATCAGGTCATTTTTAAGGAATCGTATCATCTGCACCGTTCGTTTGTTGATGATTCGAAAAGTGTAAAAAACAACGACCTAAAAGGACCAAACATTTGCCACTGAAAGTCTGCATGGGTTTACGACTCCCTTTCTTCCTATCATGTTTTATTAGACAGCCTTTTATACATTAAATGAAAAAAACAAAATTTATATGGCAGAAATAAAATTGAATTTAACATTGTCTTTAACCCATTCCCACATAGTGACACCTTCTGACGCCCCTCGAGAAAAAGGTTTTTGAAAACTGTCCATAATGCGTTTCTTCCCAAAAAGACAAAGATTCTTTATATTTCATCAAATAAAAATTGTCGTCTGCAACTTCTATCAATTTGAACCAGTCTGCAATTTTGTTGTCTGGTAATGGGTTAACGAAAATCAATTACTTTTTTAGCTGATAAAAGAGATTCGTCTTCCGTAAACAAACGCTGATAGGACTGCCCTTGTTGTTGTTTTCTATCTATCAGGGTAACATTGGGATCTAAGAAATTATATTCTGTCAGATCTTCGGTTTTGGGTCTCGGTTCATCTTCAGCACTCTCACTGTTTGAAAAAAACGAATATGACGAATATGATAAAGTAGAAATAAAAAAATCAAATCAAAACTCGAGAAGAGATCCGTGCAATATGAGATGATTTCCAAATTGAGAATAATAGGGTTCTTTAAATATACTTTACAATGGAAATTGAATGACCGATAGCGTTGGGAAAAGACATTGAAATTGATGTTCTGAAGCAACAGTCAATGTATTATCTTCGCTTATTATTTGTTGTGGGCACCAACATAACCCCTTCTTCAATCTTATATCTAAAAGAATAAAAGAAAATGTAGTATAAAATCTCTTGATTACAACACTGAACCACTTTGCAATTAAAAGGAATAGTACTCGTGATTCCTGGTTGGGCAACATTTGCATTATTAACATTAAATTCAAGAGAAGAAAATATTGTAAAAAGGAATTTCGTATCAATTACTACTAAATGAACAATCTGCAACTAGATGCTAAATATGGGCGCCTTAATGGGATGAGTAACTGGTAGCTGTTGTGTTGAATGTTGTGTTTGTACTGGCATTTGAATAACAAGAAACCAAGGTTAGGCGAGCCAGCCGCCGCGAAGTAACTAAAATACTGTTCAAAGTGGTGTATATTCCAACCATACGAACAATTGGACAGTTGCTAAAATGATAGAGCTTTATAAACCCTTGAATAGTCAAAAAGATTTGAAGAGTAATTATTCAAGAAAAAAAGGTTACAGATTTGAAGAATAATTTTCCCGTCGTCCAAGATGCTCTCAGATTGTCACACACAACTAAGAGCACAAACCTAAATTTTGAGCGCCTTTACTTACTAGCTTGGTTCCTGGTCAGGAATTTTAACAACGTCTCGGTCACCTTCAATACCATACACTTTCACCATATTTTGGTCACCAATCTGGACCGATTTAGCGTTGTACACATTGACAGTTTGGATCTACATGTATTAGGAAGTCAAATTGAAAAGAAAATAGAAAACACTAGGTGTTCTGTTTATTTATTGAGTGGTCTAAAACAGGCTTCCATTGTTATCTTATTCAACATCTTTACGTTTCCGACACATAACAAAATTTCCTTGTCCCTCTTTAGAAAATATTAGATGATTAATACATTATGCATCTTGTATTGCCAAAGGAAGCAATTTTTTTCTTATCTTTCCCTTGACCTATTGTTTGCAACCAATGATTTCGACCAGTTTTACTTTCTACAAAAAATACAAACAAGAAACACTACCCCTCTCTCTTTCCAATCGATGATTTTATGATGGCTGATATGTCGTGTCTGTTTATTTATTAGCGAAAAATCGTGTTTAGAGCTGACAAATCATGAGTCTACCCTTTTATCTTAAACATGCATAAACTAGATTTTTGCATGTCAGAGTAAAATTCACGAATCGGTGTTTAAGAAAAACGAAAATGAGAAAAAGAATTAAGAGTTATCAGAAAAAGATGAACGTGATTTCCTGTCTAATATAAATCGAATTTCAAATTTGACACAAGAGCTTTAGCACTGAAACTTATAGTAAATAGTATTTACGACCATTATAGCAGGAATATGTAAATTTCGAATGCAAAGTGGTTAGGTGATAAACATCGTGACAAGATGGATAAGATTTACCGAAGCCGTGTATTTGAAACCCTCTGATTGTCAGTAAAAGAAATCGCATTTGAGTTTTTTATTGGCAGGTTAAAATTAATCGTACAGAAAATACCTATTCATTAGGTGATGGGATATTCGAGAAAAAGATGATCTCTAAATCCCTTCACTCGCGAGGATGGGTGTTATGTTGATTATTTTTGTCGTCTGATTTCCAGCTTTTTACACAATCAATCAACAGTAATACTTCCCCAAGGCTTTGTTCTCGTGCGGTTTTAATATGAAGATTTAAATGTTATCAAATCAGATAGTTCTTTTTTCCGTTGGCTTACTTAGTGTTAAACATTTCTTTTAGTTATCATATTGTTTTAAAATCCTAAATGTTATTTTTCGAATAGTTAAAAAATGTTTTGGAAAGGTTCGTTTATCGACTTTTTAAAAAACACAGTGGATCTAATGTGTGAATAAAATGCTTTTTGTTTCCCTTTTTCTTGAAAATATGGTCCAACAATGTTTTTAGCGCTTATTGAAAAGAGTATTAAATTCCGTGAATTCTACATTGCATGCCTAATTTTCAATGGACTACCTACGCCTTGAAATTAGGTCTGCGGTTGCCTACGTTAGTGGACCCTTCGGTGGTATTGTTTTGAGTACCTGTTTTTGGAAATAATATTTTTGTATACAGCAGTACAAATACTCGATTTAATATTATCTACACCGTTCGTTTGTTGATAAACCCTAGCGACCAGAAAACGAACCGATGTCCTTGATTTTAAGACACGTAGTAAGTCTTTTATTACTTCAATTTAAAATAAATCGATAAGAGTGCATTTTTGTCCGAAATAAGTTTAGTGTTTAATTCGTTGATGAAGCATGTTTTCCCCTTTATTTGATAAGCCCTAAATAAGTTTAGTGTTTAATTCTTGGGTGACGCTTGTTTTCCCCATTATTTGATAAAATTTTGGATGTTTTGTTGTGTGGCCTTAGGTTATTAGACACTAAATCAGAATGTAAATCACCGATTTGTATCAAATTGTTCTGGTTCTAGATTTTATTAGTAAAGAAATTAATACCCTGCATGCATGTCTACTTCTGAAAATTATGTAATAGTTAGGCGGTTGGGGGCTCTGAAAGATACACTTTTGTTCCTTAAAAGATAGTTAGGCGGTTGGGGGCTCTGAAAGATACACTTTTGTTCCTTAAAAGAGTTATTCAGAAGCCGTAACCTGTAACAAGATTATACTCTAGCGGGGGTAAATTATCTAACAGATTTAGTACGGCGGACTTAAACGCTTCAAGATCACATAGGCCAGATTGGTTGTTTGAATGAGGTTTAACGCCACTTTTAACAGTATTTCAGTCATGTTTCGGCTGGAGCACCTAGCCGTAGATTCCTGGTATTTCTTAGTACTACCACTACATCCTTCCGAGCCTTCAGCTGCTATTCCACTTAGGTTGTATTGCAATCGTAACAAATATTCTATTTGTCATATACCTTACATTTATATTAAATATTGAATAAATTCGACGAAATAATTTTAAAAAAAAAAAGTATTTCTGCAGGTATTTCCCGTCTCCTTTACTATTATAATCGCATTATGACGCAATCCACAGAATGAAAATGACGTCATCTCAGACTGCCTTATATGGAACCGTCCCTCTATTTGACATTTTGTCTCTGTGGAATGTACATATTTTTCTACATATATTTATAGGCATGTGATAAATGTTTGATATACATAAATGCTTAAATGAATAGATGCATAAAAAAAGAGATAAGCTAGAACAACGTATTTACATAGCATATCGAGGGGTGAACGGAAAACTGTCGTAACTCACATTTTCTCAATTTTTTTTTTTCTTTGCTGATATTCATTTACACATATACACATGGTGAAAAAATTAAAAGATCATATTCCATCATTAAATGACTTAAAATCTGTTTGTGCAAAAGAGTCGTAACTGAAGTCTAATGTTTTTGTAAACGGAAAACTGTCGTAAGTTGAGTTACATACAGTTTTCTGTTTACAAAATTCACTTCTTGCACAGTAAATTGTGAATGGAAAAGTGTAGCTACTTGTAAATTATGAGGTCATTTCTTGGTATAAGTGATGTCATATCAGTTATTATGATGTCATAAAAATTTGTATCACCATCCTTGAAAAATCTGTACATTTAGGAGAAACTTTTATACAATTAAAAATGGTCAAATAGTTTTAGAAAAAATCAAGTCTCTCGAAGATTTGTTAATTTGTTTAATGGATTACATATTAATTAGAAATGATTTTTAAGTCTATTGAAACTTTTTTTCCACAATATTTATAAAAGAACATATTTTTAGCTTAATTATTAGACAAATATGCAAAATCAGGGGCTTTTGAATTAATATTTTATCATCCACTGTCAGGAAGCATTCTTTTAGATTTCATAACCATACCAGACAAAAACTGGAGGAAAAGGAATATTCTGGAAAATTCTCTTCTATAAGAATTTAATCTACAATACACAATCTAGCACCTAAGTCTTAAACTACAATTACTAAGCATATCTAAGACTGTTCTACAGCTCAGAAGACAAAGTCTCTACATTTTGAAACCTATTTAGAAATAATTTCTGTGCTCCCACTCTGTTAAAATGCCTATTTCAATGATTTTTATCTTTAAGTTGTCCTGTCATCATTCATCACAGAGTCAATGTTACTTGTGGATCAATGCATTAACCCATTACAACATGACAAAATTTTAGACTGGTCTAAAATGAAAGAAATTTATCCAAGATCGCATTTTCAAGTTTCACTAAATCATACAAATATTGCAAGCTCAATGTCACAGCTAGCAATCCTCATAATGACCTGAGGATACAAAGAATTAATTTTTCTTGACTGTTTTGAAACATGATCCTTGAATTGTCATTGCAACAATGTCATATGTTGGGCAAATTGGTGTAGGAATTATCATGGCATCTGTGTTGATGAGGCTAATTTAATCTGAGTATCTCATTTATCAGTAAATTTATTTGCTTGAAACTTAGTACACATGTTCATAGTCATGACAGGCATCTAAATTATCAAGGAGAAACACTCTAAATACATTTGTATGAAATAATCCCCCTTTTTGGTAAAATTTTTCTTACTACCTAGCACCTGCAGTTGGGGATTGCATCAGTATAATAATTCTGATATTGTTCTTCAAACTAATGAAGATATATTATTCATTCAATGTGATTTACAGTAAATTGGAAAGATTTCTCTTTGTAGGAGATCAGTAAATTGTTATTATAAGTACAAAAAGACATATCTGATATTCTTGAACTGCAACTGAGTAAAGCCCAATAAGATGATGCGCCAAATGAATTTGTAGGTTAGCATTCCCCCCTCGCCCCATGTCAAAATGCTCTGTTCCCAACTTTTTTGAATGTTGATTTGTGCATCTTTTAATCTTAAACTGTTCTTGGATATTAGGATATAAACAAAAAAAAAAAAAGCAAACATTTATCACTTGATTTTGAAAAATACAGTGTTTTTTCTGACCAAAATAAATGAAGAATACGGGCCCTGTTGTTCCCTCCTTCCTAGAATTTATATTTCCCCCTTTTTGGTAGAAAAATTCTCATTCTTGGTCAAATTTTCTCAAGTATCAAAATGTTCTGTGAAAAACTACACTAATTTAAAGGAAATGGCTCAGTTTTTAAAGAAATATATTATTGGATACCTTTGTTTAGAAGATATTCTTTACATTCACTTACGAGAAAATATCTATAAGGGAGAAAACCAATTTACCCCTTATTAAACTTTTCTCAATGATTTCCCCTGTAAGGGTTACTGACCCCCTTCCCTGAAAATCAAGAAAAACATTGAACTATGCTTTGATATTCCAGACTTTCAAATAAGCAATACTAGACAAACCCTCAAGCTCCTTGAAAATGAAGAGTTCCAACACCATTCAATTTTTACTGAAAAATTCTGATTGACATTATCATAGATTAAAGTAATAACTAATTTTTATTTACCAGTATATACTTTGCAATTTAGTACTGAGAAGTAAAATAGATTATATTAACTTTAGTATAAGTTCTTTGCCATCTTTGCTTAAGTTTTTAACCCCAAATGTTAAGCAATTCCTTGATTCCTAGGAAACTGCAATAATTGGCCACTGGCAAAAGCTAGGTATTCTGTTCTATAGAATCTAAAGGCTGTATCACTTTTAGGACAAATAGATGTTCAAAGTTTGCTCTTCAGATAATTTGTAAGGTGTGATTCCTGGGACAAGATTATTTTTAACTAAGTCAACAGGGCAGCTTATTTAGTTGCCATTTGTTCCTGGATAGATATGAAACAGATCAAGACCAAGATGAGTTAACTTGTGAAGACATTTACGAAAGCATGCATATTCAGGACATTGAATGGAAAAAATACATGTATTTTATTCAACACTATATGATAATCTTTGAATTAATACTAAACTTTTTTTGTGATCTTTCTGATGTATTTAGGTTCTAACAGAATTAAGCATCAATGTCTAGGGAATATCAAGTTATTGTCCTCTGATTAAGACTTTGTCAACATATCTTCTGCAAGAGTAGACAAATTAAGATGAAACTAAAAACGCAGCTGATGTTTTACATAATTCATGAAAGTTTTTTTTTCATTCAAAGCTTTAGATGCCACTACATCAGACAGCAAATATCAGCAAAGCTTGATGGAGTACTGAATGGGTGTGTAATGGTAGGCTACACATTGCTTAATTTTGGATAAAAGTGTCCTTTGAAAGGAGAGGCTACAAGTTGCTTAATTTTGGATAATAGTGTCCTTTGAAAAGAGACTGAACTTCGACCAAAGTTTGTTCAGAACTGCCTTAATGTTAAGTATCATCTTCAATAATTATCTTTATGACCAGAGGAATCAAGATTGGCACACAAAAGCAGCCAGGGGTATTAACTACGCCCCTTCACACATACAAAAATGAATAAAAGTCCGTCCTTCCAAAAAAATCTGTGCAGGGACCCCAACACTGTGGTTATGTTGGTATGAGGCAGTGTATCAGTTTGCAATTGATAAGGCCCCTAAAGGCTTATTATAATATGATCTTATGCATGTCTTTTATCACAAAAATTTCATTCTGCACCAGGACTGGTGTTACATCAGGAATCACTATGGAAAAAGATTGGTTTATGTTGTAAGGGTCTTATTTCCCATTTAATTCAAAATGTATACTTTGTTAAAAAAAGTGATTTTCATGAAATTGTTAAGTCTAGTCTATTTTGAAATTGACTTAATTCCTTTTAATAATGTCCTTCAAGATAATTTTGTATATGCTGGAGGAGTTGCTTATAAGCTTAGGCTTATTAAAGCTTTTACTTGTAAATCTGGTTTGAAGAATATTTTTCATACATACAAAGGTTTGTAATCATTTTTTTAGAATATAGCCTTATGTATGAGTCCACAAAATTGTAAGCATGTGTCGTTGCAGAAGTCAATATACCTATGAAATCAAAAATTTTGGAATTCAAAGTATCTATCTTTAAATGTATTCTTAGAAGATTGATTGAGTGAGAGATTCCCATGTTTTGAAAAATCTGTCAGTCACTTCTTTAATTCTTTCTCTTGGATTATGGGTCCGTCTCCCTTACTAAAGAAATATGCAAGGACACATTCTAAAATAAAGAAATGCTTGAACTTAAGAATAGTTTTATAGCATAAAGCACTTTAGATTCTAGACTTGAAAAAAATATGAAAATGTGCATATTCAGGTCAAAATGGGCCACACATGAAAAATCAAAAGTAACTGAAAAGGCAAATATAGCATATCTTTATGCCCAGGTGAGCAATATGGGACCCTAACAGTCCTCTTGTTTACATATCAAGGCTATAGATTTGTATTAAAGCTTTACTTGTGATTTACCTTGTAGGTTATGAATTATAAAGTGTAGCTAAGTGAATGGGATGTTTATGGAAAACTGTAGCTAACTGCAGTTAAGACAGTTTTCCATAAAATTAAATATCAGTATTTCATGATTTTCAGTTGTAAAACTGTCGTAAGTGAAATAAAGTTCATTATCAGAAAAAGTAAATTTTTCTACCAAAAAATTATTATTGTATTTGAAAAATGAATTTATTTTTGTTTTCTTTGTACTCTAAAAAAGTTGTAAATATAAATAATAATTTGTTTGAATGGGGTTTAACGCCGCGGTATTTCTCACACCAGTACCGCCATTACATCCTTTCCTAGCCCCCAGCTGCTATCCCACATAGGTCTACGATTATCGACCCATTGGTGAGAGACAATTAGTCGGAAAGGATGAGTGCCGCCGTCGGGAATCGAACCCGGGACCTCTAGATTGACAGACCAACGCGCTACCAACTGCGCTAAGACGGCGGCTATATATAATAAAGAAGCTAAACAGTTTTTCCTTTCTCCTGTAAAATTTTGTAAAAGTCACTTACGACAGTTTTCCATTCATCCCTCGATATGTGGTCTTCCCTTTTATTTTCCGCTTGTTCAGAATTATCATTTCTTTCTTCTGCCAAACTAGGTGAATGGAGTCTTTTAAATTTTGTTTCACTAGTTTTGCTTCGGAATGAAGGATGTTCAGATTGGACGTCTCCACAGTCTTCTTGAAGGCCGGTAGAGACTAGCCCTGAGTTTTGCAAGATTCCATCTGAAACAATAAACACTCAACAGAAACACACACACACAAATAGATGATATGAAATAGGCGACCATGAAATACCGGCTTTAATAAAGGGTTTGTCTAGGAGGTACAATTTTGGGGTGATTTTCTAGCAGTAATTCAATGTCCTATCTATAACTAAATGACAGGTTGTTGACATTCTTAAAATAGCTTTTAAAGAGCAATCTAGAATTTGCCAATCTGTATCAGATTGAAATGAAAAGTATTGTAGTCGCCACAAGATGTAACAACTATTACAAGCAAAGGCGTTCGAAACACCGGTGTCTATTTTGGATGGGGATCGTGTATAACACATACTTGATCAGAAATCCCCCCTTTTTCAATGGGTGATAAATAATATATAAGATATACAAAATTTTCCGAAATCTTTCCGTTTTCGAGCTGAATTTCTCCTTATTTTCGAATCATAGAACAGACACTTAACCGACTTATAACCCGAGTTTCATTTTTATTTTGTTTATTTGTTTGTTTGAATGTGGTTTAACGCCGCTTTTAACAATTTTGCAGCATATAACAATGGATTCCTGGTATATCTCGAACCAGTACAACCATTACAACCTTTCATAGCCCCAAGCTTTTATCCCACTTAGTTTAACGATTTTCCACCGAGTGGTGAGAGACAAATGCCGGAAAGGATACATACCGCCGCGGGGGATCGAACCTATGACATCCCATAATTGAAGATTTGGAGTTTGATGCGCAACCACCTGCGCTATGATTGTTTCTAAGCGCATCGTTGTAAAGTCAGCTTTCATTACAACCACCGCGTTTTTTAACAGTAAGAATATCGCTATAACAACAACAACAAAAAAAAACCCCCAAAAAACACATAAAACGCGTTAATCAACCATCAAATTAAGAATATAATGTCATTCAATTACATACTACGCTCTATATGCAACAATAGAACCTCTTTGATTAAAAATCAAATATCACTGCTGCTGAGACCAATAATCTTAGTTTTCAATCAAATTGACCAGTCACTGGCCCCGTCCATTGACTCCAACAGGCAGTTACGCATCGATTTTTTAACGGCGTTATTTTGCAAAAAGTGGTGGCCAGTAGCATAATACAAATAAGTAGAATAGTTAGTTGGCCACTTAAACGTCGAAAATACAGCTTGAATAAGCTGTAGTTACGACGTTTTGGTAACCAAAACAACAAAAATGTTTCACAAAAATGGCGGCCAAACTGAACTTCCAGTCTACATGAATGATTTCACTAGGCGACTGATTATTTGATTGACAGCCACGATTGGTCAATTCAGAAATGATTTGACAACTGATCCTATATAAGATTTGAATGCGAAGTATTTCTAGTTAAGAATTGTTCGTTTCCGCTAAAGAGATGGTTGGTTTCGTCTAATAGCTGGTGGGTCCGAATGATTTTTTCACGCTTGGGATTCACGATTATTACATAAGTACATGGTTGATTGACAAGCGTTCAAAATACGACGACAATACATACATAAAGTCAACAAAACAGTTCTAAATGGTCCACTGCAATTAAACATGGGTGTAAATAAAATTTGTTTTGCGAATATTAAAAGTAACACATTATCACGAATCGGGTAAACTTTTTTCTGGTTGATGTCAAACAAACAGTTACCAAATGACGCTAAACCTATATACAGGACTAACTGTTTAAGGTTGTTGTGTTGACGATGAAATAATCTTCAATGCCAAAGGGGAAAGCCTGTATTGCGCATGTGCAAAATGAAATTAACTTGCAAAGCATCGATAAACACCTTACATGAGTTGAAAAAAGTCGCTTTGAATTTGTAAAAAAAGGGTAATAAACAATAAATTAATGTACAAGTTGGAAAACGAGAAATTTTGTTGTAGCGGATGATAAATAGACAGTGTAATTCTATTTCCCACAAATCATTGTCGGTAAGTGAAAAAAATGGTGTATAGGATGTCGATCAAACGAGGACTGACTGTACTTTGACTATACTTTGTGTGCGTTTTATTCTTAATGCAATTCAGTTCATAATGTTAATGTGTTGTATGGAATATTTTTTCCGTTCACCGGTTGGCTCTTTCTCTCCCCTCTTTTTGACTATTGTACGATATACGAAGTACATACAAGGTCATTGAAAGCTTATTTGTACCTCAAATATACATTCTGTACTTATACATGTAATTGTCATGAAACGAACAGCCGTCTGAAAAGTTAACATTCCTGTCGGAAAAAGTTTTAGCCAAACATCATTCAAATCCGAATTAAACCAATAAATACTTTCTTGAATTTTTCCAGAGTTCCTATAATCTATCATTACTTTGAGGAAACATCTTTAACATCGAAACACTCCAAGCAATGGATAGGAATGCAAGTAATTTAATGTAACAAAAATAAAAAAAGATTCCTATTTTATAGATTTTTAGCTAGCTAAGCGTCAGCTTTGATAGCTAAAGTTAACAGACCAAACTTTGAGGTCGTCTCAAAGTTCAACGAGTGCAAACTGC
Source organism: Fragum fragum (assembly GCA_946902895.1). Lineage (NCBI taxonomy): Eukaryota > Metazoa > Mollusca > Bivalvia > Cardiida > Cardiidae > Fragum > Fragum fragum. The sequence continues at coordinate 48,619,237 of OX336370.1, forward strand.
CACTGGGGGCTTAGCAACTAAATCCGTTAAATGCCTACGCCGTAAAAAATAGTTCTTATGTATTTCATGAATATTGCACATTCTGCATGCAAGTTCATCTCCTAGATATTCTGAAAAGAAGTTTCAGACGACAATTTCGAATTGGTGAAAATTCTAGATATTTACCTTTTTAGGTAGAAAACAATGTGGAAAAGGAAGAAATTGTTTGTAACAAGCAATTTCTTCATTTTCCACGTTGTTTTCCACAACTATTTTCTTGAGGGGCGTTAAAAAGGAGGGGTTTTGTGAGAATGGGTTAACTTTTTGGTAACTTTAAGCTGGTTTCTTTTTCATGATAACGTTTTACAAAGAAGACTACCGATTGAAACAATGCTTTGCTAGCTTACAGTACTTTCAGTACTTTGATTAAAAAAAGAGTCATAACTCCGAGAAAAGTAAAAAGACCGTAAATAAAAAGAATATGCACATTGATAGTACATGTGAATGTGGAATCTGAACCAAGTCCATTCAGTATTTGAAGGAATATGAAAGAACACTTTATTAAAACACAGGGCCATAACTCCGAAAAAAATAGTGGGACGTAACCCAAATAAAATACGCACTTCTTTACTTAATACTTATGGTTTGTGTGAAATTGAAGAGAAACTGGGTAGACAGGAAAAGGCTACAGACTGACCTACGGATCCACCAGCCACCCGACCGACGAGCTCTGTGAGGTATAAATTCACTAGAAAAGGGCTGGCTTAACTTATGGTTGAACGTGCCCCCCACACTTGCTAAGTAAATACTGCGACGTAATAAAACACCGATTGCAATAAAGATAGTAAAAATAGACACGTATAGAGAGAGGAAGCGGTCATTCTAAAATTTATACGGCAAGTAACATTTCTCAGAACAGAGTCCGCTCTTAGTCCGAGGGTCGTGAGTACGACCCTGGGTTAGCCAGCATAGATAGACCTTTCTGTTTCGGACAAGAAGATTTTAAAGTTTTTACTATACAAGCCTATTTTAAACTTGAGACAATCGAGAACGGGCTAATACAGACCCTGGTTCCTTAATTTATACAATTTTTATAGAGATCCACAAGATGATGCTGTATACCAGATATCAAAGCTCTAGGCCCTTCTGTTTGGGAGGAGAAGAAATTTTCACTATATAAGCCTATATGCCCCCATCTTTGCTACCCCCTAGCAAGGCCATTTCTTGACAGATTTTATTTTCTTGTACAAACCTTATAGTCCTTTGCCTAAAGACTCTAAATACCCAGTGTGAATCCAACATCCGGTTCATGACAAGATGTACCTTTTTTTCCCTATTTCGGCCCCTAATGGGGCCCCAGGGGAGATAATTCCATAACGTGTATAATTCTGAAGCGCCTTCCCATGAGGATGCTTCCTGTCAAGTTTGGTTGGTTCTTAAGGAGAAGTCGAAAATGTAAAAAGTTAAGCACGACGCACGACAACGGACGAAACACTATCGCAAAACGTCACCACGACCTTCACGTATTCATACATAAGCCTGATTTGTATTTTTGTTTCATACGAACAAGAAAACAAGAAATATTCTCTTCATCTCTTAAAAGGTAGAAAAATATCATTGAAAAAGTACATACCCGAGTTCAATACAGGAGGTTGATCATTTTCGTTGAGCAGGTTATCGCACTGAGAATGCTGGAGTGCGGGCAATTCTCCAGGAGTAACTCTTCCTTCTGTTTTGTTTTTCTGGCATTTTTTAATTTCTAGATGCTGTAGTTCTTCAGTCACTGCTTTAACTTTTCTCGGCTGCCCATTACACATGTGCTTTTCTATCCATTTCCTTTGTTTTAATTGCTCTGTCTTTAATGGGGCGTTTAAGCTTTCCTCTGTAAAACTCATCATTTTTATGATAAGCTACCCCTTTTAGAGTATTAAGTCCAATTGGATATTTGAAAGTACATTTAGATAATTCTTCCGTGTCGATTGGCACTACAGACCACTTCTTTTTATCGTCATAAAGAGTGTTCATTAACAATGAATCGCTACACAATTCCATCCATTTATCTTCTACAAAATTGCGAGTCATAAACATAAATTGAAAAGTGCTTCTTTCTACGACTGAAGCGATGTGACTTAGTTTTGAATTCGTCAATGATTCGAATTCTGGGCCATCATAAAGCATCACTATTACTTTACCATCTTCCTCCAGATCTATTTCCTTTTCCAAATGTTCCTTAAACGGAAGCACCCTTTCGCGGTCTTTGTCGGCGTAAAAAATTGAAACGTGGCAATATTCACTATTTTGTAACTCCGGTGGCATGTCATGCAAATATTCTTTTAACGCTGCCTCAAAATTAACTGAAGAGTCAAGTTGATTCTCTGTCTCATCTTTCTCTGTTGGTCCACTCATTTCTGTTAAATTTGTCTCGACTTTTAGATTGTTTCTGAATATATGCATACCTTTGCAGTGTGTACTTTAGGTCCACTCATTTCTGTTAAATTGTCTCGACTTTTAGATTGTTTCTGAATATATGTATAACTTTGCAGTGTGTACTTTAGGTCCACTCATTTCAGTTAAATTTGATTTGTCTCTACTTTAAGATTGTACTGAATATATGTATACTTTTGCAGTGTATACCTTAGGTCCACACCTTTCTGTTAAAATTGCCTCGACCTTAAAATTGCTTCTGAATATATGTATAACTTTGCAGTGTGTACTTTAGGTCCACTCGTTTCTGTTAAAATTGTCCCGATTTTTACATTGTTTCTGAATATATGTACAACTTTGCAGCGTGTACTTTAGGTCCGACCATTTCTGTTAAAATTGTCTCGACTTTTAGATTGTTTCTGAATATATGTATAACTTTGAAGTGTGTACTTTAGGTCCACTCGTTTCTGTTACAATTGTCTCGACTTTTAGATTGTTTCTGAATATATGTATAACTTTGCAGTGTGTACCCAAGGCTCGTTCATATTCTGTTGAAATAAATAAGGTTATATCCCTTTCCAAAAAATGCTTATTAAATACTTTGCTTTTACTACAACACAAGTAGTTTTCGTTCAAAGTAAATACATCATGTAATGAACAAATAAGTATTGTAACATCTTAACCATTCCTCAATCGCTACTGAATTTCTCAGTGTTTTTAGCCAAGATAATAACAATGTTCGCAAGTATTATTTTCAGCGAATGCAATGGTAAAGACACCTTTTCCCGTGTACCTAGTACGTATGATACTGCAAATAATAAAGAAAAGCATCCATGAAATATTTAAATGAAAAAAAAAGAGTTTTGAAATTTGGTAATTAAAGATGCACAAGATAAATATGACGAACACTTGATTGGATAGTCACCCGGCCATCGAAAACGTTTAACAGAATTGTCAACTTCAAGGCTAATTTCCGGTATAAAATGTATGATTTGGCTTTTGATCTTGTAGATCATAAAATTTTATTATATAAGTTAAGGCTACACAACTTTTCGATGAATTCCTTAGCAATTTTGAATCTTATTTATCTAGCAGAAAAGAGTATGTTAAGAATAATAACAACTTCTCCTCTTCACGTACTATCTCTTGTGGTGTCCTACAAGGTTCTATATAAGGACCGTTCCTGTTTTTAATTTACATAAATGATATGATTTTACATGTTAATGACTCAAGATTAGACCTATATATATGCAGAAAATTCGACACTTTATAAGTCTGGAGTAAACATTAATGAATAAAACCAACCTATAAAATGGTTTGCAATCTATACTGTCACGGTGTTCAAATAATAACATGCTTGTCAATCAAATTAAAACCAAGTGTATGCTTATCGGACCAAAATAAAGATTAAAGAATATTAAGCTAGGTTTAAAAATAAATGACGTTTGCGTTGAAGTCGTTGAGTCTCATAAGATCTTGGGTGTACATGTTGACAAACATCTGTCCTGGAATATCTATATTGACAAAACTATCTCTAAAATCAACAGTAAAATTAGTTTGCTCAAAAGAATGTCGAACTTTCTCACAATGAAGCAACTATTTTACAATTCGAATTTACTTCCTCTCTTTGACCATTGCTGTACATTTTCGTGGAAAAGTGCTAAATATAGGACCTCTAAACTGTTGGTACTTCTTGACTCGTGATCTGAAGGTCACGGGTTCGAGCCCCACCGTCACCTGGTGTGTTCATGGGCAAGTCACTTAATAACCAGTCCCAGTACCCATCTGTAGAATTGGGTAGCGGTGGGTTTAAGTCACTGTCTCTCTTTCAAGGACGTGAAAACATCTGGATTGTGAGTGTTCGAGAGCGACTCTATAAGCCAAAGGCTTTGAAGCAATCGAACTTAAACAAGAGGCCCATGAGGGCCTGAGTCGCTCTACTGGTTATCAACTTTTCCGTTAAAGAAATCTGATATTTAAGGGAGTTAATAGCTGAAAGAAGAATGCATTAAGAAAAAAAAGGGGGGGCTTTATCCCCTTTATCATTTTAAGCAACAATCCTCAAGGCCCCTTTTCCCATGTTTCATGACGGATCCACTCCATTTCCAAAAGAAAGTTACCTTATGACTCTTCAATCATTCTGTGAATATTTCATCAGACTCTGACAATAATTGTGGACTTTATCACATAAACAGGATTGTTTTGAATGAAAATCAATAAGGCCCCTTTTCCTGTGTTTTCTGATGGATCAATTTCATTCCAAAAGGAACTTTCCTTACAACCCTACAATTGTCCTGTGAAATTTAAAAGACAATTTGATAATAATTGTGATCTTCATCACATACACAAGAATGTTTTGAATTATAATCTGTAAGGCCCCTTTCTCTGTGTTTCGAATGCCACAATTATTCGTTGCATCTTTGAAGAGAATCCGATAAAACTGTTGACTTTATTGTGTTAACAAAGATATTAAAACCAAGTTCTGTTCTCATAAGGCCCCTTTTCCCGTGATATTTTACTGTTGGTTTTATCATTCTGTGAAAGTTGAAAGTGAATCCGATGAAATATAAGGACTTCATTATGTTTACTAGAATATTTAAAAAAAAAAAATCGTATGGCCCCTTTTTATATGATACTTGATGGATTGTACCTAGTTCTGAAAAGAACCATTTAAGTGATTGTACAATCATTCTGTGTAATTTTGAAGTGAATCCGGTGAAATCAAGGGACATCATTGTGTTAACAAGAATATTTAAGGAAGTTTTTCATGGTACAATCAATCTGTGTAATCTGTAGAATTTATTGTGTTAATGAGTTTATAGTGAAATCTTAAAAGGTCCCCTTTTCTCATGATACTTTACAGAACAAACCAAATTTCAAAAGGAACAATTCTAATGAAGGTACAATCATTCTTTAAAAGTTAAAGAGAATCAATGAAAACAGTGGACTGAATTGTGTCAAGAATTTTTGTAACAAAATTTTCATAAGGCCCCCTTTTCCGTGAAACTTAACAAATCAGACCCAATGTACAAAGGAACAATCCTAATGATAGTTTGAAGAAAATGATAAAGACTGAGGACTTTATTGTAATAATGATGTTTTGTAATAAAACTTTTATACCGTCCCTTTTCTTGTTTCACTTAACCAATCAGACCTAATTTACAAAGGAACAATCAAAATGATAGTACAATCATTCTATTGAAGTTTGAAGAGATTCTGATAACGACTGAGGACATTGTTGTGTTTATGAGGATTTGGTAATAATTTTTCATACAGCCCCTTTTCCTATGATACTAGACAGATCAGGCCCAATTTGGAAAGAAACAATCCTAATGATGGTACAAACATTCTGTGAAAGTTTGAACAGATTCTGATGAAAACTGCAGACTTTATCTTTGTGCAAAATTTTTAAAATAAAATTTTCATAACGCTCCTTTTCCTGTGATACTTGAAGGATCAGGTCTGGACTTGGTTACAAGGATTATAAATACAATTTTCAAAAGGCTCCTTTTCCCTTGATACTAGACAGATCACGCCTCATTTGAAAAGAAAGTATCCTCATGATGGATTAATCATTCTGTGAAAGTTTTAACAGAATCTAATGAAAACTGCAGACTTTATCCTGGTGTAAAAATTTTGAAATATAATTTTCATAAGGCTCCTTTTCCTGTGATACTTGAAGGATCAGGTCTCATGTAAGCATCAACAATCGTGATTATTGTACAATGATTCTGTGAATGTTTGAAGAAAATCCGATGAAAGCTCTGGTTTAGGTAACAAGGATTTATGAATGAAATTTTCATAAGGCCCCTTTTCCTGTGTTTCTTGACAGTTCAAACCCTGTTATGAAAAGAATGATAGTTATGACCTTCCAATCATTCTGTGAAAGTTTCAACAAAATCTGATCAAAGCTGTGGGCTTCATTGTGTTAACATGGTTTTATTAATTGAATTTTTATATAGCCCCTTTTCCCATGTTACTTGATTGATCTGAACCTATTCCAAAGGGAACTCTTCTTACAAAAGTATACTTATTCTGTTTGAGTATAAAGACAACCCCATCTCATCTGTGGACTTACAAGCATTAATTAAGATTTTTTTAATTGAATTTTCCTAAGGCCTCTTTTCTCAATGGATCAGACCCAATTTGAAAGGAACAATCCTTATGATTGTACAATCATTATGTGAAAGTTTGAAGTCAACCAGGTGAAATCTAGGGCCATGATGTGTTAACTAAGATTTTTTTATTACACTTTCATAGGGCCCCCTTTCCCATGAAACTTGATGGCTCAAACCTACTTCCGAAAGGAACAATCGATTTAATGTAATTATCATTGTGTGAAGGTTTGAAGAGAATTTGTTAAAAACTTTGGACTCTATTGTGTTTACGAGGACTTTTTCAATCCAGTTTTTATCGGCCCCTTTTTCCCTTGGTCCTTGACTGATCATACCAAATTTTGAAAGGAACAATTCTTATGATGGTACAATCATTCTGTGAAAGTTTGAAGTCAATCAGATGAAAACTGTGGACTCTAGAGTGTTAACAAAGATCTCTGAATTAAATTTTAATAAGGCCCCTTTTCCTATGTTTCTTGAGGAATCATATCCGATTCCGAATGGAACAATACTTATGATGGTACACTCATTCTGTGAAAGTTTGAAGAGAATCCGTTGAAAATTGTTGGCTCTAGATTATAAATGAGGATTTTGTATAAAAATTTTCATATGGCCCCCTTTTCCTGTGTTTCTAAACGGATCAAACCCATTTTCTAAAGGAACGATCTTTATGATAGTACAATCATTCTTTGAAAGTTTGAAGGGATAGCGATGAAAACTGTTGACTCCAGAGTGTTAACGAGGATTTCTTAAAAGACTTTTCGATTAAAAATTCACAAGGCCCCTTTTCCCGTGTTTCCTGATGAATCTGACCCAATTCCCAAAGGACAATCCTTATGATGGTACAATCATTCTGTGAAAGTTAAAATACAATCTGATGAAAACTGTGGATTCAGAAGATTTTTTATTAAATTTTCATAAGGCCCCTATTCCCGTGTTTCTTGGCAGATTATACCCATTTTCGAAAGGAACTATCCTTATAATGGTACAATCATTCTGAGAATGTTTGAAGAGAATCCGATGAAAATTGTAGAATCTAGAGTGTTAACGAGGATTTCAAATGGAATCTTTTAATTAAATTTTCATAAGGCCCCTTTTTCCGTGTTTTTTGACGGATCATACCCATTTTCGAAATGAACGATCCTTATGATGGTACAATCATTCTGAGAAAGTTTGAAGAGAATCCGATGAAAACTGTGGACTCTATCGCGTAAATGAGGATTTTTAATGTAAATTTTGATTGAATTTTCAAATGCCCCTTTTCCCATGTTTCTTGACGGATCATACCCTATTTCGAAAGGAACGATCCTTATGTTGGTACAATCATACTTTGAAAGTTTGAATTGAATCTGATAAAAATTGCGGACACTAGAGTGTTTACGAGGAATATTTAATAAAATTTTCATAAGGCCCCTTTTCCCGTGTTTCTTGACGGATCATACTCATTTTCTAAAGGAACGATCTTTGTGATGGTACAATCATTCTGAGAAAGTTTGAAGAGAATCCGATGAATACTGTTGGCTCTATCGCGTAAATGAGGATTTTTAATGGAATTTTTAATTAAATTTTCATAAGGCCCCTTTTTCCCCATGTTTCTTGACGGATCATATCCAATTTCGAAAGGAATGATCCTTAAGCTAGTACAATCATTCTGTGAAAGTTTGAATTGAATCTGATGAAAACTGTGGACTCTAGAGTGTTAATGAGGATTTTTTAATCAAATTTTCATAAGGCCCCCTTTTCCGTGTTTCTTGACGGATCATACCCATTTTCGAAATGAAGGATCCTTATGATGGTACAATCATTCTGAGAAAGTTTGAAGAGAATCCGATGAAAACTGTGGACTCTATCGCGTAAAAGAGGATTTTTAATGTAAATTTTAATTGAATTTTCAAATGCCCCTTTTCCCATGTTTCTTGACGGATCATACCCAATTTCGAAAGGAACGATCCTTACGATGGTACAATCATTCAGTGAAATTTTGAAGAGAATCCGATGAAAACTGTGGACTCTATCGCGTAAACTAGGATTTTTTAATTTACTTTTAATGAAGCCCCTTTTCCCATGTTTCTTGACGGATCTGACCAAATATCGAAAGGAACGATCCTATTGATGGTACAATCATTCTGTGAAAGTTTGAAGGGAATCCGATGAAAACTGTCGACTCTATCGCATAAACAAGGAAAAGTTTAACGGACGGACGACGGACGGACGCACGGACGCCGGACGGGAAAAAGCTATCGCTATAGCTCTAGAGGCATTCGGCCAGTAGAGCTAAAATGAATACTTAAAAAAAAAAGATTGTGTTAATTCGGGGTCTGCGCCAAGCACACAATCTATTGAACTAGACTAAATTCGTTGACTTTTGTAAAACGATGTAATTATCACACTGGTGTTTTAATTTTTAAGTGTTATAACTACCTATCACCAAAATATATGGATGAGGTCATTTCATTTTGCAACAACACTAACTATAGCTTAAGATCAGCTGCGCATAGCGACATCACACACTTGAAATATAAGACTGTGTACAAGAAACGATCTTTCTCACACTGTAGAATGAGTGTGTGGAATGAAATTCCTATTTCAATTAGAAGTTCAACTTCATTATCTAGCTTCAAAAACAAATTCAAACAGTATCTGCTATTAAACAAATCAATTATTTAAATCATTTAAGTACAGGGTGTCACTGTCCAAGAATTTAATAATGCATGTATTCTTTTCATTCGTTCCAATCAAACCCATCTATCGTTATTTCGTGTCATCTTTTTTACGTCATCATGTATTGTTACTCTTTCAGCATGGTTACGGCGTGGTATCATTTTTGATTAAATCATTACATTCACTTAATTTTCATTCAGTGAAGGCAACATTATAAAAAAGATTTATTTTCAAATTGTTTAATTTGAAATGATTGTCTAATTGTTTAATTGTTTTACCTTCATAAAATAAAGACATTATCATTATCATTTGGTTGGTCTATCAATGTTTAATTTACAGCTCCTATCTGTTACTGCCCATATAAGATACGCCAATGCAAGTAAAAACAAGAAAAGAGACGCGTGAAAACTAGTACACCTCGACTGAAAATCGAACCTCGGACCTTCTGCATGCCGGATTGGTATAGTGGTTTTGAACAGATGTCTCGTAGTTTATCAATAAGTGCTGGTGGGTTGGGGAGGACCACCAAAAACGTCATTCCTATGTTAAGTTTATAAGCGCAGCAACATTGACGTCCATCGCCGGAACGGCATCGATGGCGTAAAAGTTGTAGAAAGTCCGGAATCGTTTAACGGGCGTGGCGAACTGATACTTCTGCATCGCTATTCACGTTTATTTTACTGTGAGTTGTGTTGTTTTTCAATTGATACGTCATCGAGACTACAAATACGGCAATGTTAGGTGAAATATGGGCTAAAGATATCGTATTACCCCCGGTTTATTCGGCTATTTTTCGTTGACTTATTTTGAATTGCGTAAATTATTATTATTATATTTTTTTGCCTCTTTTTTAAGTAATGAAGAAGAATTTTCCTTAAAAAATCAGCTGAATCCCAATCTTTCAAATGTCTGAATGCATTAATGTTTGAATTTTGGTAATTGAGAACTAACGTTTTTAATCCATAAACAGTTCATGAGAAACTTTAAGTTGAGTCCCAGAGAGTTCATGGGTTTCACACCAAACAATTTTGAGAAATCGGGAAACTCTTTTGCAAGTGTCAGACTCACAAATTGAACAACTAGTCCGTTTAACGCTTTCCAGTAAATTTCAAACAAGAGGCCTATAGGGCCTTATCGGTCACTTGAGTCCAAAGAGCACAAAAACAAATAAAAGTCCACCAGATTATGCTATAAACTAAATATCCAAGCTCTAAGCCTTTTTGTTTGGGAGAAGAATATTTTTAAAAGTTTTCACTAAACAAGCCTATGTTAAACTTGGAACATTTTGGAACGAGCTAATTCTGACCCTGGGGCCATAGTTTATACAATATTGATGGAGGTCCACCAGGTGATGCTACATACAAAAACATTTAAGCTCTGGGACCTCCTGTTTGGGAAAAGAAGAGTTTTAAATTTCCCACTGTATAAGCCCTATGTTAAATCCGTGACGTCCGGGAATGGGCTAATTATGACCACAGTGCCATAATTCATACAATCTTGATAGAGATCTACCAGATGATGCTACACAACAAATATAAAAGTTCTAGGTCCTCCTGTTTGGGAGAAGAAGATTTTTTTTTAAATTTCACTATATAAGCCCTTTGTAAAACTTTGACATCCAGGAATGGGCTTATTCTGTCTCTGGGGCAATTATTTATACAATTTTGATAGAAATTCACCAGACGATGCTACATACAAGATTTCTGAAATGTTCACTAAATAAGCCTATGTTAAACATGTGACGTCTGGGAACGGGCTACTTTTGACCCTTGGGAGAGGTCCACTAGAGGATGCCACGTAATAAACATCAGAGCTGTATGTCGTTTGGTTTGGTAGAGAAAGATTTTCAAAGTTGTCACTATATAAGCTTATGTACCCCATACATACACCCCACACCCCTCCTACAACGGCCAATTCTTGATAGATTTTTTTTTCTTGTACAAACTTGATAGTCCCTGCCCTAAAGACTCTAAATACCAAATGAGAATCTTATCTGACAGCCGGTTCATGACAAGAAGATTTTTAAAGATGTACCATTTTTGCCCCTTTTTGGTCCCTTATGGAGTCCTAATGGGAGATAACTCCACGGCGTGTACAAATTTGAAGCAACTTCCCATAAGGATGCTTCCTGCCAAGTTTGGTTGATATCAATCCAAGGGTTCTTAAGAAGAAGTCGAAAATGTAAAAAGTTATCGCACGACGCACGACGACGGACAAAACACGATCGCAATAGGTCACCATGACCTTCGGTCAGGTGACCTAAAAACGTTAAAAGGTTAAATCCTGGGTCCGAATATTTGCCATTTCAAAGGACAGCTTATCAGATCGTCGTTTGAAAGCCTAAAAATCACAGATTTAACCTTTTTTACACCGTGGCAGCGATATTTTTGTCGCCTATCAACGGATAAAATAGCTGTGGAATGATATTCAGGTGTTGTACAGCCAGACATATCATCGTTGTGCGAGCAAAATGTCGTAACTATAGCTTTATTCAATCTGTAGATACGACTTTTTGCTAGCCGAACGACGATGTTTTGTTTATATGTACATTAACTATTTAAAACGCATTTCATTCAAAGAATAATTAAACCTATTTAGCCCATTACCATTTCTGAATTTTTACGCACTGAAAAATACAATATTGGAAAACGTTGTGTGAAAAGGAGAAATTTTTTGTTACGAATAATTTCTGCTTCTCTCACAATGTTTTCATCCCACATGACAATTATTATCATTTTTCAATTTAATTGCTTTTTAAATATCTTTTAAACTTCTTTCAATTTAGACCAGTCTAAAAATTTGCCATGTGAGAATGGGTTTACATTAAGAGGCTTAACCCATTCCGACACAATGACGCCTTATAACATTCCTCAAGAAAAGAGCTTAAGAAAGCATTGTGGTAAATGAAGAAATGGCTTGTAACAAGCAATTACTTCAATTTCCACATTTAAAAAAAAAGGACATAAAAAGGTATTTTTTTATCTAATTGAAATTGTCGACTAAAACTTCTTTCAATTTGGACCAGTCTAAAATTTTGCTGTCTGGTAAAGATTTAATCAGCGGTAACTCCTACCTAAAGCTTATCTAATACTAACCACAGCTTCAATAATCTTCATTTGCTACCGTTCAATGGCTACCAAAGATGAGTTCATATTTTGTCAGGATCGACAGGAATCAACACTAACACCAATCCTCGGGCCTGAGACTGGAGAACTGACAATAGTTCCTTCTAGCAATATTGCAGGGCCTTCTACCCATTAGTCAATAATTTAATTATTAGTTTCGTCTATCAAAATCGGGCGTTCTGATTGGTGGAAAAAACTATTCATAACTCCATGAACTAAATTTTCAGCACGCAGCGATTTTGTATGCTTCCGCACAAAATAGTCCAATACAAAAAGGTATCGAACATTGTAAAGTGTTTGCTTTTTTCGCTCGATACTATTACATTATAAGAAATGAAGAGAATATTTTTTATTTTCAACCGAAACCTAAAAACCTAATCACACTTATGTATGAATCCGCTTCGCGTATTCATACAGTGTGAATAGCTTTTTCGGTTCATACCTCCATGAAAACAAAAAGTATTCTCTTCATTTCTTAATTGGTCAACTGAATATTTTCATACCATGCAAACCTAATTGCTTCTTTCCAACACTCATTACCAAAGGGAAAGCAGTGTGGGAAAAGAAGAATTCGCTTTTCACAAGTTATTTCTTTTTTATCCTATACGTGTACCTTACAATAAATTGCGGGTTCTTTTTAATGGCGAAGAATACTTACAAGTTACATATTTCTCAATAATAATCCAGTTCTTTGTTTCGTCTATCAAAAACGGGCGTTCTGATTGGTCGAAAACAATTATCCATAACTCCATGAACAAAACTTTGAGCATCGCACAAAATAGTCCCACACAGAAAGGTATTAAAATTTGTAAAGTTTTTGCTTTTTGCGCTCGGTGTTATTAAATTATAAGAAATAAAAAGAATATTTTTGTTTAGATGGAGGTATGAACCGAAAATCTAATCACACCTATGTATAAATCCGCTTCGCTTATCAATGCAGTGTGATTAGTTTTTTCGATTCATACCACGATGAAAAGAAAAAATATTCTCTTCATCTCTGACATAAAAAGATTGAATTAAGGACTTATTGACTTATCGCGAGTGTTAATCAAAGAATCAATCGACCAATCCAATCATTCCATTTCACCGGACGTCATAAACTCTATTGTCGATTTTTGTTTGTTTGGAGTCAACGTCGTAACTGCAGCTTATTCAAGCAACAGTTACGAAGTTTTGGTTGCCAATCAATCATTTTACTTTTTTTTAGTACATTCTAATTGCAAAAGTTTTGCAAATTAACTCCATTTGAATTAATATCGAAGTAGAACTTCCTGTTGGAGGTCAGTGGGCGTGACCAGCGATCCGTTGATTGGAGCTCTAATTAAGTCCAACATACTTGTTGCAATAAATAGTCAAACCTACACTTTCTGTGTTGATCAGAATACATAAGGGAAATATAAGCGGAATTCAGATCATTCTCTCGTTAAGAGGGAGTAACCTTTTTCTTCATTTTCTCCAAATTTTATGTCGTTGGTACTCAGTGAAATGATCTTCATGAGACAAATGACGGATAGCCATTATCAAAAAAAAAAAAAAAAAAAAAAAAAAATGACTGACCAGTAAGATCAGCCAGTTCATTTAGGCACGACATAAAAGTGAACTCCTACGTTTATACTAGTTAAACAATTTATTTGGTTTTGCAGACTCAAACGCCGTAACTACAGCTTATTCAAACTGTGGTTACTTAGTTTATGCCATGTCCCTTCTCGATGGTCTCACATTTTACAAAGTAATTTCGTTTATTACTACAGGTGAACTATTATGTCGGTGGTCAGTGGGCGGGGCAAGCGATCCGCATATTCCACCAACATCATAGGGTTTGATAGACAAAATAATGACAATTTACAGTTTTAAATTGTAATCACTTCTGTATCTCGGGTCATTGGGGGTTTTAGTTTCACTTTCCATAGAAAAGCGTGACGAATCATTCTTTCGTTTTCTCTGTGGACGCTTCCGCCATAAAAACCTATTGCGAAACAAAATTACCTGAGTAAATCGACTCGATCCGACGTGTTGAAGATATTTCACCGTGAAAAATAACTTGTTCTACAGACATCACAGACTTGAAACTAGAATTCCAAAAATAGATTGGGATTTCTAAGGTAATTTCCAATGATTGTCTAGTTAGACTGGAACATCATTTAATTACCATTTGACTGGTAACCTTGTCTTAATTTTACGATATATCTTAAACCGATGAGTAGCGTAAAGGTGAAAGGTTCACAAGTCTATATTACGATAGACCAAAGGCTAACCACAAACTTTTTGGATGGAACCCGTGAGAAAAAATGCAGAATTCTTTTCCTCTCCTAAACGTCTACTAATTCAATGTCACCATAAAATGTTAAAAGTAATTGATTAAGTCAAGTAGGTACATTTTCGTCGACTAGGATTTAGAAAACTCGTATGCGTTATCTAGTTTCCTTCTCAAAAACTTGAAACGTATCATTTGGTTTGGTTAACTGACTTGAACTAAAGCTGGTTTGTTTGTATGTTTGAATAGGTTTTAACGCCAGATTTAACAGTATTTCAAGCATATCGCGACGGCTGGAGCACCTAACCATCGATGCCGGTATTTTCTTAAGCCAGTAATATCCTTTCCAAGTCTCCAGCTGCTCATCCTACAGATTATCTAGTCATGTGTGGGAGACAATGTTACACTCCTGTCCTTTTTCAAAAAATAGAGCAAAAGGGGACAGTTTTGGCAGGGTATAGCTCTTTTTACAAGTTTCTGACGTTTGGTTTCGGGCCTTAATTCATCTTAAAGAGCGTTCATTAGCCATAATTTATGTTATGACAATAATATCATAAGCGATAAACTTTTCGACTTTACTTTGAATATAGCCTGTCAACCAGGCTGTAAGTAAGTGTGGGTTTGAAAGTAAGATAGATCAATCATGCAAGTACATTTCATTCCTTGAAATTACCTCCCTTACGTCTCACAAACTGACACTGATCAGCAACAGAGAGAAAAATAACAGCTAGAGAAAAGGAACTTTTGAACTTAAATATAAATGTCAGTGAGACTGGGAGCGAGTCTACTTTGAACACTGCAAACATCGAAATTTCCTTAATTCTGACGGCCTATGACGGGGGGGGGGATTTAAAACCTCATCACTTAATAACGAATAGTCTCAATATGAATCCATTAGCGCAGAGAACTAAAAAGATCTGACAGCAGCTAAATGTTTCTTTTGTGAACTTATTCATGAACATCTCTGCCTTAATCCTTTCCCCTTTTTTGAAATTTTAGACTGATCCGAATTGAAAGAGGTTGCTGACGACAATGAAAATTGAATCAATTTGAAATGAAATTATCCTATGTGGTATAAAATATTGTGGAAAAAGATGATGCAGACTAAGTATAAGCAGGCTAACCTTAGTCTATACCTTCTGCCAAAGTAGAAATATTCTGGGTTTAGCATTACAATCGCAAAATTTTAGACCTGTTCAATTACAAAGGTTTTGTATGCAAAATTTAAAGTGGATTTAATTCGAAAAATAACCGTTCAGTAGGATAGAGCTTAATATTGTGGAAAAAGAAGAATTTTTGTGTGAAAAGTAATTTCTTCTTTTTCTACAATGTTTTCTCAATTATAAAATCGCAGTTATAAAAAACAATTATAAAAACCAAGGATTGAACGGTAATCAGCTGTAAAATTGGCCGGTTGCAGTGGTTTTAAGACACTGCCTCTCTCTCAGGGATATGAAAACTTGGATTGAGTTTTCCAACGCGACCCTAAAACTTTTCGTCGCAATCGAACTTAATCCATTCCCACTCAGCAAAATTTTAGACGGGTCCAAATTGAAAGAAGCTGCAGACGTCAATTTCAAGTTGATGGAAATTTGAATTTATTCGTCCTTTTGGATAGAAAACATTGTGGATAATGAAGAAATTGCTTGTCACAAGCAATTTCTTCATTATCCACACTGTTTTTCAAAAGCTTTTTTTTTTTTTTTTTTGCTTAGGGGTCTAAAGCGTCACTGTGTGGGAATGGGTTAACAAATTAGAATTAATGTTAATCTATTCCTACACAATCCCTCTTTTTGACGCCCGACAAGATGATATATTTTTCGAACATAATGTTGAAAATGAAGAAATTACCTGTTGCAAGCAATTACTGCATCATCCACAATGTTTTCTATCCTAAATGAGAGAGAACTTAAAAATTTCATCAAGTAAGATTTGTCATCTGCAATTTCTTTCGATCTGGACCAGTCTAAAAGTTTGCACTATGGTTATAGATTTAACAAATGAAGGGATTAAATCATGACTTTGTTCAATCCTTTTCTGTTTATCATAATTTTAGACTTGTCCAATTTAGACGAGACTGAAGGCGACACTTAAAGTGAGTGCAATCTAATCAATTTTTCAATCTACAGGGCAGAAAATATTGCGGGAAAAGAAGAAATTGCTTGTTACAAGCACTTTCTTCTTTTCCAAAAATGTTTTCTCAAGTATAAATACACAGGGACGTTAACAGAAGTTTCAATCACTACTACAAGAGATAAGACTTCAAATAAAAAAAACACATTTTGAATTACGAAAAGTCTAATTTCTTGTCATAAAATGCTTGCAGTTGACCGATCGCGGCTGTCAGACAAAGAAACAATCAACCAATCAAATTCCTCATTAAGATCGACTCCGACTTTGGCCGACATTTATCTGAAGCATTTCTCTTGCTTTGGCGACTAATGCGTCGTAACTATATCTTATTCAAGCCGTAGTTACGATGTTGTTGTCGTCGAACTCACGAAGTAGGACGTGCTCAAGTGAGCTTTTGTGTTCACCTTTTGTCCGGCGTCCGTTTTTTGTTATTGGTATATTATATGGGGATTAACGCCCCATTCAACAGTATTTTACATATGTCGCAGAGGCTGGGGTTGCCATGGTCTCGCGTAGTTGTCCTCTTCAGTGTAAACACATCCATGCCACAATCTGATTATTCTACTAAGGGTGTGTATTTTCGTTTGTGTGGTTTTAGCGCTTTCCAATGTATTTCTTACAGGGCGTGAAATAGCGGGATTTTGCGGGAACAGATTGAATTCATTCGATTCCTCTGTTGTATCAGAATATCATTATCATTTGAACGAACATCTGAAATAAAACTTGTTTTCACTGCTTATTGCTTGAGCTACTTATTGGTTAACCCATTCCCATAATATCCCCCTTTTTACACCTCTCAAGAAAAGAGCTTGAGAAAACATTGTGGTAAATGAAGAAATTGCTTGTAACAAGCAATTTCGTCATTTTCCACATTGTTTTTTACCATGAAAGTTGAAGAAATATAACAATTCATATACTTAAAGGTAGTGTCTGCAACTCCTTTCAGTTAGCTCCTGTCTAAAATTTTGTTATATGGGAACGAGTTAAATTGTCTAATTCGTCGTTTTATAGAACAAGTACGAGTCAGTAAAAAAAGGTCGAACTTCGTTAATAAAAAATGTCGATAAGTCACATTTTCCAAGACCCCAGTTCATATGATAAGGAATAAAAATGTCGACACACTATCAACTCGTCTCTTTGTTCTTTGTCTCAACAATATGGTCTTTCTGCATCGTTGACGGTGAGTTCCTTTCTATTTAACAGCAGTCTTTTCGAACTATACCCGATACTACGAAAGTTGTAAGGACATGAAATAAAGCGCGGGGACAGTAATAAATTACCAACTTCGAACTGTTGACTAGTCTGGCTACCAGACTTTTCATAAAGGGAATTAAATCTTTTCATGGCTGGACAAGGATGTCAATTATCCCTGACTTTTGTTCATCACTAGCCACCAATATAAACTTGCATTAAATATATAGACATACTTGAGGAAAATCAGTTATACAACAAAGGTCGAAACAAATACGACTGTAGCCAGTCTAACTGGTGACAAACCGTACCAAGTTCAATTGTAGGATCGCTTTCCCCTTCTACTTAGCTCCAACAGGAAGTTTCACTTCAATATTAAACGGCGGTTTTTTTTTTATAAAACTCATGTTCAGTATCATGTAACATAAAAGTTAAATAGTTGGTTGGAGATTTAATCGACATTACTACAGCTTGAATAAGTAGTAGTAAGGACGTTAAAGATGCTCAACCAACAAAAATGCTTCGCGTGAATATTAGTTCACTTCCAGACTAAATAAATGATTGAATCCTTGAGTGACCCCGTCGTCGACCAAGTACTGACCCCGTGGCTAATGGTAGTATACGTCTATGTAGTGCATAACATCGTAGGTTTGCGAGCAAAACTTCGTCACTATAGCTTACGAAGCCGTAGTAACGTGGTTTTGTTTTGATCACACATTGACGATAGGTATTAATGACGTTTACAACGGGTCTGTCTGAAAATAGCGTAATCTTACAATCATCAGGAAAGAATTCCTTTGGGAAACAGAAAAGGATTAAAAAGTCCACTCCTTAGGATAGTTTCTTAACATTTGTTTGTTGTTGTTGTTGTTTGGGGGGGGGTTGGGGGGCGGGGGTTTGAATGGCCTATATATTCATACAGACTTGACTCATTCCCACACAATAACGCTTTTTGACGCCCAACAAGAAAAAACTAAAACAATGTTGAATATAAATAAATTGGTTGTAACTAGCAATTTCTTCATTTTCTGCCAAAAGACAGAGATGCTCTAAATTCTCTGAACTTCAAACTGTAATTTGCATTTTTCTTTTTTTTTTTTTTTTCAATTTGGACCGTTCTGAAATTTGTTGTTTTGGAATGGATTAAGCAAGCGTGATCTCTTGAAGCTACTTTCGGAGGCACATGACAGTGTACATAATGCCTTGTGTGGGTACCTTGTGGGTTTTTATTCAGGAGTATTGCAAGGATTGACGAGGAGTGAAATTCGACGCAACAATAACAATAATAATAATAACAATAACAACAACGTGAACATCAACTATAACACAGTGACTACCACGCACGTGACCACTATTTCTACTAACGGCGTATTGTGTCCTATATCCAGTGGAGTCAGCCTCACTTTTGGACAGGTAAAAAGAAAACGTATTTATTTCTTTTATATATAAATCCTTTCCTGTTCAAACCTTGTTTTTTGCATCCCCGTGTTTTTATACTTGAGGAAGCATGATGGAAAAATAAGAAAATGCTTATCACAAGCATTTTCTTCTTTTTCATCAATGTTTTATTTATTGGCTTCGAAAGTAATAAAGGTTTAAAATCAACGCCGGGTCACTGCGTTATGTAAAGACTTTTTTCCACATAGTATTGAATGAAGACAGCTTGCAGCAGTCATCATATATAACTCTAATTACGAAGAAAACCGTAGCAACTAATAATTTCATTCTATTTTCGTCTATAAAGATTTTGGCGTTTTTATTTCCTGTGTTTTCGCTCAAACTCCCATGAACACAATCTGAAGCACGCAAGTCTTTTGTACGCTTGTGCAAAAAAAGCAGATCCGTGGAATTTTACTCAAAACTAGTAAAATATTTGATTTGTGAACTTAATGGAATAAATCATAAGAAGGAAGATTGTGTGTGTGTGTGTGTGTGTGTGTGTGTGTGTGTGTGTGTGTGTGTGTGTGTATGTGTGTTTGTGTGTGTGTGTATTCAATGAGGTATGAACCTAAAAAGTTAATTACACTCATGTATAAATACGCGTACTTGCAGATTCATACAGTGTGACTAAGTTTTTAGATCTATACCTCAATGAAAACAAGAGAAATATTCTTTCCATTTCTTAAATTTAAAAAAAAATCATTTAATGTAACTATTGTAGATTCATGTTGGCTCTGATGGGTGTACGACAAGCACGTGCTCAAGTTTTGGGATTATCACATCTTCAAGAACTTGCTCGAACCATCGCACTAACCCCTATGGTAACCACATAAATCGTTTTGTTTTATGTCATAACAAACTAATAACATGTAGGAATAAGTGTGAAAAAACAGTATAAATGTATATATTGATTTTAATTGTAGAAAACTTTACCAGTTCTATAAAATTTTGGTCCAATTATTAACATAATTATTTTTATTTATTTATTTATTTATTTATTGTGTGTGTAAATTTCGCACTAACCCCTATGGTAACCACATAAATCGTTTTGTTTTATGTCATAACAAACTAATAACAATCAAACATAAAAGCATGTAGGATTAAGTGTGAAAAAACAGTATAAATGTATATATTGATTTTAATTGTAGAAAATTTTACCAGTTCTATAAAATTTTGGTCCAATTATTAACATAATTATTTATTTATTTATTTATTTATTTATTTATTGTGTGTGTAAATTTTGCGGAAAATCCCATTTTAAAAAAAACCCAAATGTTTCCTTATTCCATTCCCTCACAGTAACGCTTTTGACCCTCCTCGAGAAAAACAGTTGCAAACACATAATGAATAATGAAGAAATTGCTTGCATTAAGCAGTTTCGTCATTTTACGCAATATTTTCTTCACAAACAGTTGAAAAATCTATAATTTCATTAGCTTTATATTGTCGTCTGCAACTTATATCAATACGGACCAGTCATTTTGATAATGGGTTAAAATGAATTGAAAGTTATCTCTTTTTTTCAGTGTATCATATCATTTGTATGCTCTGAACATCGTTTTGATACAATAAAGATTTTTACATGTGACCAACAGTATCGGTTCACATTAAATGACCAGTTGGGAAGCAAGCACCTACTTCCAAATATTTATTTTGATTCATAAATAGTTTAATAAAATATATATTCTTTAAAGCATACAAAACTATGTTTCAGGTTCGGTCAATATGAAATATTTAAACTTCATCGACATTGAGTGACAAAAGCCTAATTTGTTTGTTTGAATGGATTTTTCGCTACTTTTAACAGTATTTCAGTAATATCGCGGCGGCTAGAGAACTTAACCATAGATTCGTAGTATTGCGCACGCCAGTACCATAGCACTACACCCTATCCGAGCCTCCAGCTGCTCATCTCACTTAGGTTTACGATTACCCACCAATTGGCGGAAGAAAAAATGTCGGAAATGATATTTGCCGCAATCGAGGATCGAACCCGGCCCCAAACGACCAAAATCGCGCTACTAATTGCACTATGGCCGGGCCTTAAAGCCTAGTAACTCTAACTTATTCAAGTTGTGGTTACAAGATTCGGGTGGTCCACCGACGTTATTTTATTGTAGACTTTTACCAATGTCGTTATTCGGGTAGTATATATCACATCGGCAACACGTTCACCCATACTGACGGATGTAACAAATGTGTTTGTGGTATCAACTCTATTCAATGTACAGATGCTGATGCCTGCAAAGTGAAACGTATGTAGAGTGATTAGAACTAAATTCGTCATACAAATGCATGGTGGACTTATAAATATGAAATTATGCTTTACAATCTATATATTTAATAAGCACCGATTCCACTGTTTTTTTGTTTGTTTGTCTTTGTTGTTGTTTAGTCGGCCATATTTTTTAAAATATCATATCTGTATTGAATTTGCTCCTTGCGCCATCTAATTTTGTTTCCTAGTAGTCCCTGCGCTAAAATCAATACAGTTTATCGTCGGTCGTGTAAGATAGAAAACATCCCATGCAGTCTAAATACAGAGCGGTCAAGTGGACATGTTTTATCACGTTACACTTTTTTATTTGTGGTATCGACTGTGTTCTCGTTAGCTTTTAATTCACTTCTTTTCTCTGAAAAATAAAACACACACACACACACACACACAAATGTAGATAAAGATCAAGAATGAGTATAAATATAAAATATATAAGGAATTATCATGGCTCAATAAACGCCCGTATTATAGTTTTTTAAAATGACTTATTAAATACAGACACAGAAAATATTTAAGAGATGAAGAGAATAAGTTTTGTTTTCATGGAGGTATGAACCGAAAAACCTTATCACACTATGAATACGCGAAGCGGATTCATACATTGTGTGATTAGGTTTTTCGGTTCATACCTCCATGAAAACAAAAAATATTCTCTTCATTTCTTATAATTTAATAGCATCGAGCGAAAAATGCAACAACTTAACAAATTTTGATACCTTTTTGTACTGAACTATTTTGTGCGGAAGCATTCAAAATAGCTGCGTACTCAAAATTTTGTTCATGGAGGTATGAATTCAATTTTTCGACCAATCAGATCGCTCGTTTTTGATAGACAAAACTAACAATTAAATTATTATGTATATGTTGATATTTTTCCAGCTGACTGCACACAAAATGGAGTCGGATACTCTTCTGGACAAAGTTTCCCTCATCCTGATGGGTGTAATATATGCCAGTGTACGATACTTGGAGTAGTCTGTACGAGCAACACATGCACCACGACAAGTCAGTTAATCTATCTTTAGTGGGAGACTCATTACTGTAGACTGTTCGGCTGTTGACTGTCGTCTTCACAGGCAATATATATTCGACGACAAGTCAGTTAATCAATATTTTGTAGGAGACTGTACGATTGTAGTCTGTACGACTGAAGACAGTAGACTGAAGTCTGTACGAGAAACACATGCACCACAACAAGCAAGTTAATCAATTTTTTGTAGGAGACTTTTAGACTGTACGACTTAAGTCAGTGAACTGAAGTCTGTGAGAGCAAAATCTGCATCACAACAAGTCATTGAGGAGTGGGGACTCTACTACTGTAGCCCGTATTATCGGCTCATTAACTGGATTTGATCAAATTATCGGTTTATAAACTGAAATTGATTTGAAATAACTCAACTTGGTATTGTTACGTCATCTCTTTATGAACCAAAACTGATTTTGTAAATTGATCAGTTTTTAACCCTTGTTTTGCTGAATAAAATCATGTTTAGAATTGCACTAAAATAAAAAGATAAAATAATAATAAGAAGAAAAAAAACACTGGAAGGACTGATTGCATTTGAAAGACTGATTTTATACACAATTCTGGTCTGAACTGGATAAGCAGGTCGTGCAGACTAAGATCAGACTGCTCATATGTGCAGGTTGGACTTTGTCTATACCTCCTGCCCAAACAGGTATATTCCGGGCTCAACGTTGATTTGATTGATTGATTGAATGGGGTTTAACGCCACTTTGAACAGTATTTCAGTCATATCGCGGCGGCTAGAGCACCTAACAATGGATTCCTGGTATTTCTCACACCTGTAATACCACTACAACCTTTCTGAGCCTCCAGTTGCTATCCCACTTAGGTTTACGATTATCCGCCAATTATTGAGAGACAAATATCGGAAAGGATGAGTGCCGCCACCGGGGATCGAACCCTTGACATCACATTATTGAAGATTAGGAATCTGGTGCGCTATCGACTGCGCTATGACGGCGGCACGTTGATTTGAAACAAAATATGTGTCTCAATTTCAGCCCAAGTGCCCTACAGCTGTGTATGGTTCGGAAAACAATATAGAGATGGAGACACTATGCCAGCTGATGGATGCAATACGTGTACATGTAGTCAGGGGACAGCTGCATGCTTGGCAACAAAGAGTTGCGGATAGGATGATATCGTCGGCGGGCAAGCAAAATGTCGTAACTACAGCTTTATTAAAGCTGTAGTTACGACATTTTCTCGCCCACCGTTGACATCATCTGGAATTCAGGAACTCCTTTCATAATTTATATATAAAGGTAAAAAATGAGTAAATAACAACATAAAAGCATTTAACTAAACAATTGTATCTTTTATTTCGCTGATCTCGGATAGCTTTGCCGGTAGATCGCTGCGCTCTGTCTGAATAATAGAATGTTTGTCTGGCCGTGGTTCGAACTCAACATTCTATGACGTTTTACGAAATCAATATCGATATGAGTCATAAGGCTCTCCGCAGTGGATAAATGATAGGCAATGCGCCTGAATGGGACCAGGAGCGGACGGCTCGTATCTAATGTCGTGATTGGACCGATGTGAGAACTAAAGAAAGCATGTGACATCGCGATATAACTTAACACCACTGAAAGTGTCGTTAAACCCATGAAACCAATAATTTTTATTCTATGTCTAACAAACAAACATACATACATTTGTTTAAGGGAAAAAATCGATTTATCATTCATTCAGTGAACAAGAAAAGCTATAATTTTACTAGCGGCACAGTGAAATTTTACTTTATTATTCACGAACAATTATTCTATCTCTAATAAACAAACATATACATGTATGCATTTGCTTAAGGGAAAATCGATTCATTGAGTGGACAAGAAAAGCCATATTTTTACTAGCGGCACAGTGAATATAATTAATATATCTCTTTAATGCCAAAAAGGAGACAAACTGTATTATTCTTTGGAAAGAATATCTAAAACCGAGTCTTATCGCACTTGCGCTACATGGCAACATGAAATTGTCATCAGTATCTTTGGTTCTCGAAATGACGTTAACGAAAGCAAGTACGTGTCGAAATAGTAACTTTATCACTTTGAGGATTCTAATGGTCTGTCGGTGATCTTGTCAAGTGATAATTCATCAAGAAATCTCGATAAACCACTAGAAAGCGTTAAGAGTTGCTATTTTGAGTAAATAAGCCCACTAAATAGGACAGTTTTGGTGAGACAACGTACGCCCTCACTGATTTAAATGTACACGTAGATGCCGTAAACTATGAGGCATCAATCACAAAAGACTACTGGACACAAAAGACGTTGACGATGAATCAAATGTGTTTAAGTCATAGTGCCAAATAAAGATTATGTTCCATTTTGCTAATAATATCTGGTGCAAACTAGAACTGTCGCAAAGCGGACTTGTATCCCCACCAACATCTTGTCACTCTAAAAGCACATTTGACCGTTCACCTATATTACCAAAAACAATAGGGTACCTCTTTGGGTCATGGATGGAGTTTCAAAGTCCTAGGTCAAAAGGCATATGATATAGAGCATGGCAAAAATTGTATAAAGTTCCATGGTTATATCTTCTAGAGTAAGTGCACAGAAACGAAAAAGTGTACGGACGAATAGATAGACAGACGTGGTGAAACCAGTATAGAAACAGTTATCTACAATAAAGATTCCACAGCTATCAATCATTTCTTGTACATTAGACTTGAAGAATTTACAAGTGTTCACAAATTCTTATTCTGACAAAAGGGTTCGACCTATTTGATAAGCTCTATTTGCTTCTTGCATTAATGTAAGGCCATGTCAAATTTGGGTTTATCATATACATATAGGTCAGAAAATACTGCCAGAAATTAGAAATGTATTACAAAACACGGTTTCAACCGTCTTTCTTGCAATTTGGCCCAGGACTAAGGAATATATTAACATCAAGCTAAGTATATGTATACTACAAGATTAGCTTCGGCAGTGGACGAGTGCACTTTTCACATGACACTAGAACTTATAAAGGAATGTTCCGCATTATTTTTATGAACAATCTCAGTTTTCCCTACACTGTTTTCTAACTTCTGACATTGACATAATGTTTATTCTAATAAACGTTAAGCATGACTAAAACTCAAAGAATTTTGAAATACATCACTACTGAGAAATGTAGACAATATGCTCAGGGCAATGTCAATTTTACCGATGGATCTTCCACTCTGACTTCGATCTTGGGTATATCGGAACAAACATTTCATATTATACTATTACCCATCATGGGATACGGTTATTTTGCAATCTCTGAATAGTTTTTAGGGAGCAAAGCGTCAGCTTTGATATCTTAAGTTAACAGAACAAATTTTTAGGTCTTCTCAGAGTTCATTGAGTGCAAACTGCCACTGGATGCTTAACCACTCTATATCATTCACAAGAAAGTAGTTCTTGTGTATTTCACAAATATTGCAATCTCTGTCTGCAAGTTCATCTCCTAGGTAATTTTAGCTCACACGAGCATATTGTGTTCAAAACGACTGGCCACATGAATTAACTTTATTTATATTGTAGAGGACTCCTTAAAAGCTTGCTATACAACCCATTCCCATTCAATCCAGCTTTTTAAGAATCTAAAATAAAAGCTTTTCGAAAACATTGTGGACAATGAGGAAATTGCTTGTAACAAGCATATTTCTTAAGTGACCACAATGTTTTCTACCCTACAAAGGCAAAGAAGCTTACTAAACATAGCAATGCTTTTCTAGCTTACAGTACTTTCAGTACTTTGATTAAAGATTTGTTCTAGACAAGGTCAATTCTGCCACGACCTTTATCTGAGATCTAGACCTTAGGCGTATCCGAGCAAACTTTTCAAACAACACTAGAACTCATTAATGAGAACAACTATACTAGACGTTTTGAAATAAATTCATAAATGTAAAAGATATGCTCCAGATACGAATGGGGCATACAAACGCGGCCACTCGCAACCAGACGGACAGTTATAACCCTCTATGCCTTTTCACCATTTCATGACGGGGTGCTTAAAATGAAACTGCTCAAGACATTTTTCTCATTTTGTCCCCCAATGTTGTTTTTTTCCAGATGTGCCTAAGTAAAGATGGGCGACTGGGGAGTAAAACTGTACAGGATATATCGTATAGCTCTATTTAAATGTAAATACGCGTACATGTAAAAATCGCTTCGGCTCCATTTCCGCAAGGTTAGGCCAAGTAGGTTTGGCAATACTTGGATTTTACCACTGTCGTTTGGTAAACCCTTTCCTGTTTTACAAATTTTTAGACCTGTCCAAATTCAAAGGTTTTGCAAATGTGCAAATGTAAAGTGGATTAGATTTAAAGATAACATTCAGTTTGGTAGAAAATATAGTGGAAAAAGAAGAAATTGCTTGTTACAAGCAATTTCTTCTTTTTCTACAATGTTTTCCCAATTACAAAATAACAGGAACGTAAAAACCAGGGATTGAACAGGAAAGGTTAACGTATAATAGAACACAACAGTACACGAAAGAATCCCACTTTAGTGTATGAAATAGTCAACAATCAACCAAAAATAATGTTGATAAAATAAGTGTGAAAATAAACCGGATTGAAGTAAATATTTGATAACATGCAAATACAATACATAAACATATGTGCAACAAGAGACTCATTTTGGCGTGCTATGGCCCTACGTTGTAGTTTGCATAAAATCTTTAACCCATTATCCCAGACGACAGATCCAAATTGCTGTAATTCAAAACAAGAGCACCGCCTTAGGGTGCCTACGCTCGGCTGTTGGGTGCTGGATAGTGGACAAAATGCATCCAGAGTTATCCCCCTTGATAGCATAGGTTGCTATTTTGATAGTGAACAAGTGTGTCAAGTTTCGAGTGAATGCCTCTAGTAGAACCAGAGATATCACAAAATGACGACAACGACATCAACGATGACACCAAGGCTATAGCAATACCTCGGGTTTTCTCCGAAAACAGACTAGCTAAAAATCTATCTTTGGGGGAAGAAAACATTGTGGATAATAAAGAAACTTTTAAAAACAATCTCTCAATTTTCTAAATACTTTTCTTTTTCATGAGTGTCGTTTAAAACGGGATTGCATGGAATGGATTAACATGCAAACGGTGAGCTTCTCTGAACTATGAAAGATATCCTTATTGTGCAACCATACCAAGATGTTTGTTTATATATTTATTCATTACTCAATCATTTACTGAGCAATTGCTTTTAAGGTATTGTTAAAGCCCCAACTACATCCTATCTAATGTACTTCTTTTAACCTGAGAAAGATATCCTAGCTGCACCGCAACACCAGAATAAATTCTTACTTACTCATTAATTAATTTGTTCAAATATTTACATAACCTATGATCAAACGACGAGAATTTAGACTGATACAAATTCAAAGAAGTTACAGAAGACAAGTGCAAAACAGGATGTGTTTGTGAAACACAATGCCCCAGCCGTACATGGGTTCTTTTTAGTTTGACCTTGGTATGTGAACTTGACCTTATCACATGACCTAGACCTTGACACGAGGAGATGCGTATCATGAATATGTATCATCATGCCAAATATGAGCATAGTATCTTGAATAGGTTGGTAGTATTGGTAATGTTAAGTTTTTTGGTTAAGTTTTGCAGACAGACAGACTCAATGACGGACATACAGACGGACAGACGGACAACGGTAAAACAATTTTTCGATCGGGGGCATTAAAATGATGACATTTTGAAGTCTCTGTGTTTCTGGGTAGAAAACAATGTTTAAAATAAAGAAATTTCTTGTAACAAGCAATCTCTTCATTTTCCTCGGTGTTTTCTGGAATTACTTTCTTGTACGACGTAAAAAACGGGATTGTGTTGAAATAGATTGATTCTCCTTTTCAGGTTCTATTTAATCCAAGTTCTCGTTATATTCTACTTCTATTCTCTTGAAATTCATTCATTTTCAATTTCGCTTAATAGAGCGTAATCAGATCTCTGAACCCAAACACAAAATAATTCACTTTCATACCCCTGAAGAATTATAGAAAAGAAAATACATGTTTTACGAGAAAAGATGACATACTTCGCAAAAAAAAATTGACAGTCGGTTTCAGAGTTCATATGAATAATCTGGCTAGTCAAATGATTGCTTGTTTAGCAATCAAAATTGGTCAAGTACGACTTTTAAAACGCAAACCGACAAAATATGTTTCATAAATGTCGGAAGGCAACATCTTACTTCTTTCATTTTATTTACAGGGACGATCCGTTTGATGACGTTAGATATGGCTGTAGTAATTAGGTTTAATCAATTACCAGATGACAAAATTTTAGACTGTTCCAAATTCAAAGATGTTGCTGACGATGTTTTTAATTAATTGAAATAAAAAAAAAATATTTTGCGTGTTTGATGGAAGAAATCGTGGACCATGAAGAAATTGTTTGTCGTCATGGTCCAAGATGTTTTCAAAAGCTTTTGTCTTGAGGGGCGTAAACAGTGGGATCGTTTTGGAATGGGTTAAATAGCCATGCCAAAAAATTGCTTAACATATCTTTCTATTTCCAGTCTAATCATATGAGCTTTTCCCGAGCAAACTCTCCTTTTTACGCTTCTCAAGAAAAAGTACCAAGCAATTTCTCAATATCTTCATGATCCATTATGCTTTCTATCCCAAAAGACGAAAATATTCCATCAACTTCGAATTGTCATTTGCACCTTCTATCAATTTGAACCAGTCCAAAATTATGTTGTGTGGGAATGGGTTAATTGGACGATCGAGATTTTTGATTGATAGCGGTGATTTGTCAATTTAACCGGTATAGTAAATGGAATCTTGCAACAACTGGATTTCAAAAACAGTGTAAATAAACAAAATAATACATTTCTATGTTGGTTTAAAAGGCATGTTTGAGTTACGATAATGATTTTGAAATGTTGACCATATAGATACAGAAATGAAATTAAAATCATTATAATCAATCAAACAACATGTGGACCTTTGGCCCTAGAGCGCTCACCTGAGGTAAAGCTTAGGAGTATTAAACACAGAGCAGTTGGAAATCCCACATTTTATATGATTCTTTGACCTGTAGTAAAACAATTCTTCTTAGTTTCTGTATGAGTTGATGGGTGCTCTGGATGAGTCCAAAAACAGATTTCCCTCTTAACCCTTGTCATGCTGTATAAATTAACTTACTGAATTGCTGTATAATCAAAGGGCTGAAAGCATTGATAGAACTTGTTCAAAAATTTATAAATCTTTAAGGAATCTACTTCATAAACAACTCTGATAGGAAAAGTACAGGCAGGAGGTGTTGACTAAGATCAGCTTGCACATAAGTGCAGTCTGATCTTAGTCTACACCTCCTGCCAATACCGGAATATTCTGGGTTAAGCATGACAAGGGTTAATTTATATGTAAACAGGAATGACCAAAATGTGGAGTCCAAGTATGACTGGAGAGGCTTTATAGAAACAAATTTTGTAAAAGTTCACTTGAAGAGTCTACATAGCCAATATCAATGTTCTGCAGTTTCAGGTTTTCGAGAAGATTTCCTTCTTTTCTAATGTAAAATGTAGAATAGGAAGTGGGGTTGGTTGATTTTTTTTTTATATTCTACTATGTTTCTATATATGAAAATAGTGTGCTCCTGGGCAGAGCCAAAATATGTTTGAAGGGTCATCACATGAACAACCTTTTAGAATTTCACCAGGAGGTTTTACATACCAAATACAAATGCTCTAGACTTTCTCTTTTCAGATATTTTTCAAAATCCTTCCTTCTTTGTTTCTATGTTAAATAGGGTGTGTGGGGCACAGCCCAATATGACCTAAAGGGTTTAAATGAACAAACTCTGTATAGGTTCACTTGGGGATTCTAGATACAAAATATCAATATAATAGACTTTCTAATTTCAGAGAAGATTTATAACGTTTTCCTTCTGTGTTTCTATGTCAAAATAGGATGCACCCGGGTGGAGCCCAAAGATGACCTGAGGGGCATCATATGATCAAACTTGATAGAGGTCCCCTATGAGATTATGCATACCAAATATCAATGCTCTAGGCTGTCTCATTTCAAAGAAAAAGATTTTCAAAGTTTTCTTTCTTTGTTTCAATGTTTGATCGTGTGTGCTTGGGCGGAGCCAAAATATGACCCAAGGGTATCATTTGAACAAACTTGATAAGTGACCCCTAGGAGGTGTTGCATACAAAAAATAAAAGCTCTCTGTCATCTGGTTTCAGAGATATTTTTTAAGTTTTCTTCTGTTTTGATGTAAAATTGAGTGTGCCAGTGGGAAGACCAAATATGACTCAAGGGGACTTATTTGAACAAGCTTGATAAATGTCCCCTTTTAGGTGTAGCATACTAAATGTCAAAGTACTCAGTCTTCTGGGAAGAAGATTTTTAAAGATTTTATTATTTCTCCCTTTTTATTGCCATGGCAAACAGTGTGAAGGGTGGATTTTAATCATTTGAACAATTTTCCAAGTTTAATAAAGATTGGTTCACTGGTTCAGGAGGAGAAGTTAAAGGAAATTGTTGAGAGACACGACAATGACAACACATGACCATGCCGGACATTGGGCCATCACAATAACTCACCTTGAGCACTTCATGCTCAAATGAGCTAATAAAGAGAGGAAATTTGAATAAATTTTGCAAAATAATTCATGTAGACATGCCCTCTAATGTCGAATCAAATGATATCTTTAACAACAACATATCTATGCCTCTGTGGGTACATTTTACAGGGTTAAGTGACAGTAATACATTTCATATGCCCATTGCAAGTGAAAGTTTGGCTTCAATGCTTGATATCAAATAGAAAAAACACATCTTCCCTATGAAAAAACATGCGGCACTTTGCATGTTGTAACATAATCAAATACAATGGGTAGCCAACAATGTTTGCACGAGAACTTGTATCACTCCACATGTTTATACGTAAATTAATTTAAACAAGAGAGTCCTGAGACATTACATCCCTTCAAACTTGGTTTGTTTGAATACAAGGGAGATTACTTTAGCAGCATTTAGTCTAGTAGAATGTTACTACCTCTCTTTTATTGGATTACTTCTTATAGAAATAAGGTCTACTAATAAGTTCTCGGTATTGAAGGTAATCCTGGGAATATTAATGTAAAACTAAGGCAAAATTCACTAGCTGGGCTGCTAAAGTTTATACTGCTCACAGTTATCAGGAAATTAGCCCTACCTATGCAAGATGTTTTGCATCATACCAGAATATTGTGGAAAAAATAAAAATTGCTTGTTACAAGCAATTTCTTTTGTTCCCACAATGTTTCCTCAAGTAAGATATCACAAGAACATAAAAAATCAGGGATTGTGCAAGAAAAGGTTTAGAAACTTTTTCGTCAGCACTTATCTACACAGCGTAAACCTTCCCAGGCTGATCCTTCCATTGGTAAAAAAGTTAAACAGGTGGAAAAATGACATTAATTATTGAAACATCACAGTAAAATTCTAGTTATCAAGTCTTTGAAAACAAGAGGAAAGTTTCCCTGTGGCCTTGAAAAACTATGGACATTTATAATTGATGTATTACAGTACAGTTCTAGTTACTAAGGCTTTGAAACCAAAGGGAATGTATTCCCAAGGCCCTGAAAAACTAGGGACATTTATGATTGATGTATTATAGTAGCATTCTAGTCACTAAGGCTTTGAAACCAAAGGGAACGTGTCCCCATGGCCCTGAAAATCTAGGGACATTTATGATTGATGAATCACAGTAAGATTCTGGGTACCAATGCTTGAAAACAAGGGGAGTGTGTTCCCATGGCCCTTAAAGGGACAATTATGATTATTTGGGGACAATGGTGCAAAAGTGCAGACTTGGAAGATGACTGATGTTGCAGGGTTTACTTAACTATAATTGAGATGGATTTGATTACACCTAACTTGATTCACTGTAACGGAAAAGGAATTTAAATCATTTCACCCATTACCAGATGTCAAAATTTGTGACTGGTCCAAATTGAAAGGAGTTGCAGACAACAATCTAAAATTTATGAAATTTAGAATTTTTTAAGTTTCAGGATAGAAAACTGTGGAAAATGAAGAAATTGCCTTTTGCAAGCAATATTTTCATTTTCCACTATGTTTTCCTACTCGCATTTCTTGAAAGGCATCAAAACGTACAATTGTGTGAGAACGGGTTAAACATTGATTTCATGGTCAACTGAAAGTATTTTTCAACATTTTAATGCATTTACCTTGTTTAAAATGTATTTTGGCATTTATGCATTTGAAATATGGAAATCTCGCTGGAAATCCATTGCTGTTATGACCAACTTACCTCTGACAAGGCAGTTGGACAGAGATATCGAAAAACATTAGATTGCAAAATATAAGGTCAAAGACTAATAAAAGAATAAATCATTTGGATGGCGACCTAAACATTGTAACTACAGCTTGAATAAGCAGAAGTTAAGATATTTACATCGCTCATGGACAACAATGTATTATATAAATGCCCAAGGTAAATATATATTGTGCTTCAAGTCTTAATGAATTAATTAACCCTTTTCTGTCTAGCAAAACTCTAGAACTATCCAAATTCAAAGGTTTTGCAGACGAAATTTGAAGAAAAAGAAGAAATTCTACAATATTTCTCTATTATGAAATCACAGGGACGTAAAAACCAGGCATTGAACAGAAAAGGCTGAATTGGTCAGTTGATGTTTAAAATATCAGGGGCCATCTGTCAATTGTAAAAACGCTTCTCGATTTTGCATTACCGGGGTATATAATACTAACATCTTTCTATCTGAACAAGTCTAAATCTTTATCACCTAGTCATTGGTTAACCCACATAAGCCTGCCTTTTTATGGCCTCTAGCAAAAAAGCTGAGGAAAACATTGTGGAAAATGAAGAAACTGCTTGAACAAGCAAATTCTTCATTCCATAATGTCTTCTACCAAGAAAGACAAAGATTACTGAAATTTCATGAACTTGAAATTGTCGTCTGCAACCTCTTTTAATTTGGACCAGCCTCAAATCTTGTGGTTTGGGAATTGGTTAAAAAACACGTCACCAGCTTTTCCATGTTCTCCGCCACATGTTTTTGAATGTCTGTGAATTCATCAAACCAACAGCACATAATATCAGGAAGTAAGAGAAAATCAACAGTCCAAACTTGTACTGAACAAACCATGAAGTTGGATTTCTTGATCTGAAAAATACAAGTAATTGATCGTTGGCCATGCCCACTGAGCTCTGACTTGAAAAACATTTTCAATATTAAATTGCATTGTTTGGCAAAAATTATAGCCAGGAACATGTAATAACAAGAGCTATGTCGGACATGGCCATCCCCTGCCGTAAAAGCTTGATAGTTAACTGAAGTCAGTCAGATTTAGGCTTCTTGTGCACTGCATTTCTTCTCAACGAGTTCAATAATAGCTATTATACTTTCAGAGATATGCTCATGACAAATTCTAAGTCTTTAGAATAACAAAGGGCAATAGCTCCAAAATTATGCAGCAAGAGTTGTGGTTCTTATGCCCTACACTTCTCCTCAATGAGATCGATTGACCTATGAAGTTTCAAGTTGATAGCAATTATACTTTCAGAGATATGCTCCAGACAAGTTTAGTGACGGAAGGACAGAATGACGAACAGAGACCATTACTATATCCCCTTTGCCGAAACGGCGGGGGATAAAAAAGGAAAGGGTTAATTTGTGACCTATATAACGTCACTACAGCTTGAGGGGTGTATAAAAGCAAGGTGTTGTGGGATTTGAATAAACATATTTATATTGGTCATGTCCTCATTTGGCATTTTTTTTTCTATTTTCTGAATTCACTAGTTTTGATTCCTTTTGGCACATCTTACCCTTACTGCCAAGAATGACCCATTTCTAGACAAACAAAATTTAGACTGGTCCAATTTAAAAAAAATTGCAGATGACAATTTTATTTTCCTACTGGGTTAGAGAGCATTATGGATGATGAAGAAATTGCTTGATACAAGCGATTTCTTAATTTTTCACAATGTTTTCCCACAACCTTTTTTCTCTAAGGGCAAAAAAATGGGATCGTGCAGGAATTGGTTAATCTTCATCTTCAAATGTTTCTCTGGACCTTTTTTTCAAATAAACAAATGGCTAATATGAAAACTTAAAAACAATAAGGGTATATCATGTATAGTTCATTATTGTTTGGAGTTCTCACCTTCCTTAGTTCTTTACCTCCTTTGACCGATTAACCCTTTCCTGTTTATTTTTAAATTCCAGACTGGTCCTAATTGAAATAAGTTGCAGACGACAATAAAATTGGATGCAATTTGAAGTTACATGTGGTAGAGAACATCGTTGGAAAAGGAGAAATTGCTTGCCACAAGCAATTTCTCCTTTTTCCACAATGTTTTCTCAACTTCAAAATCACAGTGACATAACACCGTTGTCATTCTAAAACCTCATAACTACAGCTTGGATCATGCTGTAGTTACGAGGTTTTAGAGCGACAACGATGATAAAATCCCTGGTTTGAACAGGAAAGTGTTAATTTACCCATTTCAAAACAGGCTGCCGTCATAGCGCAGTTGGTAGCGCGTCGGACTGTCAATCGTAAGGTCCCGGGTTTGATCCCCGACGGCTACACTCATCCGTCCGACTATTTGTCTCCCACAAATGGGTCGATAATCGTAGACCTATGTTGGATAGCAGCTGGAGGCTAGGAAAAGATATGATGGCGGTACTGGTGTGAGAAATACCAGGAATCCATTGTTAGGTGCTCCAGCTGTTGCGATATAACTGAAAGATTGTTGAAAGCGGCGTAAAAACCCATTCAAACAAACAAAACAAACCATTTCAAAACAACTTAATCTGGTCCAAATTCATAGAGGTTGCAGACGATAAAACAAATTTGGTTTGAATTGAAAAATAAGGGTAAAATGAGGTAGAAATCATAATGAGAAATTAAGAAATTCTCGTAACAAGTTATTTCTTTTCTCACAATGTTTTCCATAGCTATGTTTCAACACTTAAAAATATGAGATTGTGTAGGAATGGGTAAAAGTATTATATACAAAGAAATTTTTCATTTCGTATTTACAATTAATTTTTTCTTACTTGATAGATGTATACTATGTATGTCTTAGAGTAATATTTTCCCACTTACAAGTCCAACTAAGCTATTTTATAAGAATGTAAAGATAAAATAATCCAATATTTGTCATTATAGTACCATTGTACCATCATAGTATGAAGGTTTCTCAATATTGAAAAGTATTTTAGCATCATGAGCAATAAACAGGGTTCGCGCTGCCAATCGCCATTGTCGCCAAATGCGACAAAAATAAAATTCTGGCGCAAGTTTTTTTCATCTGGCGAAAGTTTGTGGCGCCAAAAAAAAGATTTAAAGTTTTTTAATACATGCTTTTACCTTGACTAATCTCCGGAACTCAAGGCCAAGGGCTTAGTGTGTATAATTGCTCAAAGGCTTGTATATCGGGACAATTATGTCACCGAGTCTGACAAGAGACCGACACATTGTCAAATTTATTTACAGTTCTGATTGACAGCAAATCAGATTAATGAAATGCGCTCATTGGTTGACGGGTCGTATTGATTTTGTGTTGAGGGCGTGACTTAGTTTTAGGGATGACCTTTGATGACCGCTACAAGTGAATACATCAGAAGAGCTCATTTATCACGCATAAATTGGCTCTAATAACAAAAACGTAATCAAACTGGCTACCATTTGCCTTTTCTTGATGAATACAATTGATGTGCTTGTGCATATTTCGTATATTTCTGCTTACAGTTTCAGTCAGTTTCTAATCTCGCGAATCCTTGCTTAAACACTGAATCAGTATTTATGGATTATAAGAAGGATATTCTGATGAGCTGTTGATAGTAACAGTGGTAGTTTGTCAAAATTTGTCAGAAATTTCAAGAGTTCTACTGTCCTAAAAGCAGACAAACAATTATTTTTTTGTTCATTTGTACCGAAGAATGTTCATCCTTAAACCGTTTTATTTGTTTTAAATACACATGTCTACGTTATTCTATCATCAAATCAGGCACATTATATAAGGCGTATTGCTATTTCCTTCTCTTTATTTTTCTCATCAAAGTCTTGAATTTCTAATCAGAGTACTGAAAGCACTGATTGAAGATAAGCCAACTCACTGTAGGTGTATTGCTTAGCCACATTCATTCAAGACTAAATTAGGAATGAATTACCATGTTTACAACCTCTTTAATATTTATTCTGCTTATTTTATATAAGTTAAGAAAATAAATGTGCAGTTAAGAAATGTTCGACTTTGGCACCAACTCCTTCTCGATTTGGCCCAAACTTTTTCCATTTGGCCCCAACATTTTTAATTTGGCAAAAGTGATGGTGACAACTTTTTTCTAGCCAGAGCTGACCCCGATAAATCAGAAAACACACAAATATTGACAGTTGATTAAATCTGACGCATTGAGCTCTACCACAAATTTTGCTAAAATTTCACCTCTGCGAAAAACCATCTGATAAACAGCAATTCAACACTATAAATCCATACCTGTGTGAGCTAGTTTTGTGAGCATAAACCAAGAGGTATTTTACACGAATCATTTCGTTGTTTTGAACAACATAGTACTTTTCTGGTACCTCCCCTCCTTCACTGGGCCCTGCATTTGCTCGGGAATTAGTTGGAGAACCATTACTGGAGGTTCCATTTGAGGTTGCTGTATAACGTGGAAAATTTTATATAAGATAATGTATACATGCATTCATTCAATTCTTAAACAGAGATAACTACACTTTATTGTTACCATAAAGACAGCTCTTGAGATAAAGTATTTCCACCTTAACCCTTTCTCTGACAGTGACGCTTTTTGACGCCCCTCAAGAAAATCATCTTGGAAAAGACTGTGTAAAAAGAAGAAATTGCTTTTAACAAGCATATTCTTCATTTTACACAATTTTTTCTAACCAGAAAGGTGAAAACAAGAGGGCCGTTGGCCCTGGGGTGCTCACCTGAGATAAAGGCTCTTTTACTTTCAACAGGCTAATTTCATGTTAAGGTTAGGATTATGAAACAAGTGGGACACAATTACATACAAAGACTATGAACCTGGGTTTCCAAAGTCTAAATTACAAATTCCAAGGCTTTAGTACTGATTTGAAAAAGAAAAAAAACTTTTTCCATTGGTTATAATGTCAGAAATAAGAAAGAAGTCTGTGAACTGATGCTTCATGCCTATAACACAACCCCCGGGTCCGCCTTTGGAGACCCGAGGATCATGATTTTAGCTATTTTGTAAGAGATCAATATACTGATGCTTCATGCAAAATATCAAGGCTCTATGCCTTCTGGGTCAGGAGGAGAAGTTATTTAAAGATTATTTTAAAATTTCACTTTTGTTGCCATGGCAACCAGAGTTTTAAACGGATTTCAATTTTTATTAGCTATTTTTGAAGGGGACCATCTAAGGAACATTTCTGCCAAATTTGGTTCAAATTGGCCCAGTGGTTTGGGAGGAGATGTTGTTTAAAGAAATTGTTGATGGACAACTCACGCTGCACGATGGCTGGACGCCAGACAAAAGGGGATCACAATAGCTCACTTGAGCACTACGTGCTCAGGTGAGCTAAAAATCTAAAATTTCATGAACTTTAAATTGTCATCTGCAACTCCTTTCAAATTGGATCAGTCTAAAATTTTGTTGTGTGGGAATGGATTAAATTCAATGGGGACAAGATTATCTCCATTAGACGGATTGCTTGCCACACCCACTGTCTCCAACAGAAAGATTGACTTGGATATCAGATGACAGAATTTTTTTTTAAATTTATGGCCAGTAACTTAATGTGCAACAAAAAATGTGAATGGTCGGTTGGTGATCTAAATGTTGTAGCTACAGCTTGAATAATCTGTTAACCCTTGTCATGCTGTATAAACTACCTTACTGAATTGCAGTAAATTCAAAGGGCTGAAAGCACTGATAGAACTTGCTGTTCAAAAATCAAAAGTTCTTTTCTTAATCAACTGTAATTTGGCTTCGTCTACACCTCCTGCCAAAACCGGAATAATCCGGGTTCAGCATGACAAGGGTTAATATAATCAATCTTAAGTGGAAAAAGGTGGATGCCTTAAGGGTTATCGTATTAACCTTTGACTATATTCTATTATATTTACTACGCCAGGTAACATTTTTGAGGTAAATACTATTGAAAGAGGTCTGTTTTTGAAACACTAGTCTATCCATGTCCATGAGGTCTGCAAGTGAGACCCAATGTGGTTAGACATTGATTGAATGGGGTTTATCGCCACTTTTAACAGTATTTCAGTCATATCACAGCAGCTGGAGCACCTAACATTGGGTTCCTGGTATTTCTCACACCAGAATTAGAACTACATCCTTTCCTAGCCTCCAGCAGCTATCCAACTAAGGTTTGCGATTATCCATCAATTGTAAAGAGAAAGATGTTGGAAGGATATGTGCTGCCGCCGGAGGATCAAACCCATGACATCCCATGATTGAAGATTAAGAATCTGACGCATTACCAACTGAGCTATGATGGCTGCCAGTGTTGTGCCTAGACCGCGGGATGGTGGGAATCCCGCATAATTTTCATCAATGTCCCCCAAAAATCAAGCCAGTGCGGGATCTCGGGCGCGCTCACGAAAAATCGCGAATTTTCTAAACTGACATCGATTTCGGTAGTTAGATTTCATAGCATTTTATTCTAACGGGCGCCTGCAAAACACAGACTGTGACCCGCGGAATTATTGATTTTTAGTTTGCCTTTAATTCCGATATTAAACAAGTCTTTGTTAAATTGTAATTATGTCGAAACGTCAGCTTTGCTTGACCGACTTCATATCGGGAAGCCCTAAAAATAGAAAACTAGCAGACGAGGACAAATCATCAGGAAGACGAGAAAATGCTAATTTGATCCCGTCATCGGATCCGAAGCCCTCCACGTCTTCCGAAGGCATTGATACTGAGGTGTCCTCTGCTGCGGTCCCCTGGACAAGTAAAAAAAAAATCGAACTTTCCAAAAATCTTGGCTTCTTAAATTCCCATGATTACTGGAGTCTGATGGAAATATGCAATTTACAGGGTCTTATGAATATTTGTATAAATGGACCCTCCCAAGATACCTATGATTTCAAACCAGCCTTAAAACTATGGAAGTCTTCAAAAGATAGGAAGTTGTACACAAATGCCCCCGAAATCAAGGTAGGGGGACACCTGTGTCCCCTAAAGATTTTGGTCTGGGCACATCACTGATGGCTGCTCACATGTGGTTAAACAGGGCATAAGAATAAACCACAGCATGTCTACCCATGTTACATCTTCCATTTCATCTGGTGGAACAAACGTGAAACCTGGCATGTTTTAAGTGGTGAATAAAGGATCTTCATTTATCATTTTTTTGTTTCATTCCTCATCTATCATCTTAAATGTCTGTGGTTGTCTCTGTATTGTTCTGTATGTTTCATGTTATACAATTCCTAAGTTTCTTGGGTGTTAAATAACCACAACTGTTGGTGTGCCACATAACACCAAACAGCTACTAAAACATCACAACTATTGCTTTCATCAAGCAATTCCTTTATTTTCTGCTATGTTTACTAAAAATAAAGTTGAAAAAAATCTAAAATTTCATAACTTTTAATTGTCATATACTACTCCCTTTAATTTGAACCAGTCTAAAATTTGGCCATCTGGTAATGGGCTAACCCATTCCCACACTACAAAATTCTAGACTGGCCCAAATTGAAAGAACTTGCAGATGACAATTTATAGTTTATCATATTTTGGATATTTTCAACTTTCTGGGTAGAAAACATTGGGTATAATAATGAGGAAATTGCTTGTCACAAGCAATTTCTTCATTTTTCCACAATGTTTTCCAAAGCTTTTTTTCTCTTTGGGGCATCTAAAAAAGTCAATGAGTGGGAATGGGTTGATATGGACCAACGAATGTGATTGTCTTGTAATGGCTTATCTTGCTGCTTTTTTGCAGTCTCCTGAGTGGTGACTTTACCTTTTCCAACAAAATGCCCCTCTTTACCACCTAAAAAAACTTTTGGAAAACATTAGGAGAAAAGGAAAAAATGGTTGTGCACAAGAATTTTCTTCTTTTCTTACAATATTTTCTACCCTAAAAGACATTTGGGCTAATAAAAAAATTTGTCCTCAAGGTTAAAACTAATCTCACAGTACTAACCCTTGTCTTGACATTTCACTGAGGGATCATCTATCATTTCACACATGGCCACACAGCTCAGTCTGTTTCCCAGCTCACTGTGGTCCCAGCCGAGCCCTGTTGGACTATAGATGAGGGAAACCGAGAGTTCTGCTGACAAGTAGGTCCCTTCACCAAATACAGAGGTCTGGAATGACATGAAAGTAAGTCCATAAAGTTGTTTGACGCAAATGATTGACAACAGAGAGGGTTTATCTAGGAAAATTGAGTTTATTAGACAAGATATATGTTACAGACACTGATGCCCTAGCTTAACCCATTCCAACACAGTGGAATTTTAGACTGGTCCAAATTGAAAGGAGCTGCAGACGACAATTTCAAGTTGATGGAATTTTGAATTTTTTTCATCATTCTGGATAGCAAACATTGTGGGTAATGAAGAAATTGCTTGATCCAAGCAATTTCTTCATTTTCCACAATGTTTT
This sequence comes from Fragum fragum, assembly GCA_946902895.1. Lineage (NCBI taxonomy): Eukaryota > Metazoa > Mollusca > Bivalvia > Cardiida > Cardiidae > Fragum > Fragum fragum. The sequence goes on from OX336370.1 coordinate 48,660,489, forward strand.
CCAAAGCTTTTTTGTTGAGGGGCGTAAAAAGGAGGGATTGAGTGGGAATGGGTTAATTGCTACTCCCGGCAGAACTGCACACAACATTTGCCTTTTTCAAGGGAAACAACTGAGTCAAGTTATTTTGAAATCCATCAATCAATATAGAAGATACATTCTGCACAAGAACTTGACACACAACCTTAACCCACACACTATAGACTAAAACACCTATACCCACACATACTCACACAATAGACTAACACACCTACACCAACACATACTCACTAAGAGGTAATTCTTTATGCCCATTACATGGTTGGGGCATAACTATAGGTGCAATGGTTGTCGATAATACTGGCATCGGTACCCACCCTTAACCCATTCACATACATTGACACTTCTGGATGCCCCTCAAGAAAAAAAAAATGGGAAAACATTGTTGAAAATGAAGAAATTGCTTGAACCAAGCAATTTCTTCATTTTCCAGATTTGCGTTCTAACCAGAAAATTGAAAAAATCTAAAATTTCATAAACATTAAATTGTCGTCTGCAACTCCTTTAAAATTTGGTCAGTCTAAAATTTTGCTGTCTGGTAATGGGTAAATCCTTTCATCAGAGTTCGAACTTACCACCATCAGATTATGAGTCATGCGCCCCAACCACTGAGTAAGCCAGCAAAATGAAAAACTTACCTTGTTCATATGTGAGGCAAGACCATTGTGTAATATAGAATGAAAGTTTTCAAGTCGACTCCCATGAAATGCATAGAGAAGTTTTCTGTCCCCTTGTAGATTAGTGAATTTTTCTTGAGCTGCAGCACTTGGTGTCACTTCAAAAATGTAGTTTGGTGTAGGAACTTTGACACTGTAACCTGTTAACTTCTTGACTTCATCAATCTTGAAAACAAATCCATACAATAAGACTTATTTGCTATACAGAAAATAGAGTGTTTGATATGCTATTAATATATTTAAATGTTTGCAGGTAGAATTTGTCACTCAACTGTTGGGTACAAGATTATGGATAGAAATTCTAAGTTACAAAGGGGGCATATTTCTTACACAACATAATCTATTTAAAGATACCTTGCCTTCAGGTATAGTTTGTTCTATTGATAGTATATAAATATCTATAGTTTAAAGAAATTGCTATCAGTACTACTAGAACTATTAAAAATGTTTAAGCATGAAAATGTGACAAAAGTCTTTCAAAGGCAAGACCTCAGACTTGCTACGAAAACTGTCAGACTAGAAAATAAAAAAAGAAATTTGAAAATAAAATTAGGTTGTATTTCTTGTTTTCCATAACATTTCTCATAAATAAAATCACAAAATGGTAAAAAACATTTTATTGATCATGAAAATGGAATGATTTTTGTTTTCTTGCAGGATTCCTGCCATTGACATGTATATTTCATTGCATTGTTTTTAGGTTTATTTCTATGGTAGCTGGCAATAAATCTAGCAAAATAACACCTTTTAATATCTAAAGAAAACTTCCTGTTAGAGATCAGCGGCTAGGCAAGCCATCCCAATGGTTCAGCCCAAAACAATTGTAACTGCCTATATGTTTATAGGCAGTTACAACTGTTTTGCACTGAACCGTCGAATTCTGCCAATAAGCTCAATTTATTCTATGAACTTCCTTAGTATTTCAGTCACATTTTGAGTGTTGGAGCACCTAGCCATAGATTCCTAGATAAATCACACCAGTACTACCACAACATCCTTTCTAAGCCTCAAATTGCTCATCTCACTTACATTTACAATTATCCGCCCATTGGTGGGAGACAAATGTCAGAAAGATACTTGCTGCAACAGGGGATTCAAAGGCAGACACAGGTACACATTTGACAGATAGACAAATTGAAGGCATTGGTAGACAAAATTTCTGTATTTGAAGAAAATTAAATCTTAACACAGAACCACAATCATTCCAACAATTTACCAATTGCTGGCCCCTCACATTTACTCTATAGGCCACACCAATTTACTCTATAGGCCATGCCCACTGACTCTGACAAGAAGTCCTGCTTTGATTTTAAACGGCGTTTTTTGCAGAATTTATGGCCAGTAGCATGTAACAAACAAGAGCACCGCCTTAGGGTGCCTACGCTCGGCTGTTGGGTGCTGGATAGTGGAAAAAATGCATATAGAGTTATTCCCCTTGATAGTATAGGTTGCTCTTTTGATAGTGAACAAGAGTGCCAAGTTTTAAGTGAATGCCCTAAGTAGAACCAGAGATATAACAAAATGTCAAAGTTTATGCACGACGACAACGACAACACCAAGGCTTTCACAATACATTGGTATTTCTCTGAAAACAGCCGAGCTAAAAAAAAGAAGAGTTTGTTGGCGGTCTGAACGTTGTAACTACAGCTTGAAAAAGTGAAATGCTTGGCTGGCGACCTAAGTGCCATAACCAAAGCCTGAATAATATACCTTGCTGGAGATCAGTTGTAGCCGGCAATTTGTCAAATGTTGTGTATATCAGTGATGCTATGGTTTTACATATTTAACCAATTCCCACACAATCCTGCTTTTTTACGCACCTTTAGAAAATAACTTAAGATAACATGGTTGAAATGAAGACTTTGCATATAATAAATAGTTTCTTTCTTTTCCACCATGTTTTCTTCCAGAACAGACTAAACCTTTAATTTTTTCAATAATTTGAAAATAAAATGTCCTCTGCAACTTCTTTTAATTTCGACCAGTCTGAAATTTTGTCGTGTAGGAACGGGTGTACCTTTACTGTTTGTCAAAAGTTAAGATTTGTCCAAATTCAAATGGGTAGCTGACAATATTATAAAGTAGGTAAAATTCTAACAGTAACCTGTATGATAGATAATAGATGGGAAAAAGAAAAAAATAATTGTTAAAAGCAGTTACTTTTTTTTTCTACAATGTTTTCTTAAGTATGATATCACAGGGACATAAAAATCAGGGACTGTATAAGAAACATTTAAACAAGCTCAAAGGTCAAATTAGTGTCACACAATGCAAAATATTTTTGTTTTCGTGCACAATTAGAAATGTAAATTGATTATGGCAAGTTTTAGTTCAGTCCTATGGACAGACAGATGGACAGAAAGATGGACGACTGGACATAACATAATATTCCCCTTCAAGACGCTAAAAAGCAGATTTGTGCGGTAAAGGTTTAATCTGCACATTACTGCTTTTTAACAAGTCTAAAAGGAAAACTTTGGAAAACATTGTCAAATATGAAGAAATGCTTGTAACAATTTCTTAATTTCAAACCACACTTTCTTTCCTGAAAGTAAAAAAAAAATATGCTTAAAATTGTACAACTTTTTTTAACCCATTCCAAAACAATCCCTCCTTTTTAAGCCCCTCAAGAAAAAGCTTTCGAAATCATAGTGGAAAATGAAGAAATTTCTTCATTATTCACAATGTTTTCTATCCAAAAAGACAAAAAAAATACAATTCCACAATGTTGAAATTGTCGTCTGCAGCTTCTTTCAATTTGGACCAGTCTAAAATTTTATTGTGTGGGAATGGTTTAATTAAGACTAGTCTAAAGTTTCGTTATCTGGTAATGCATAAAGTTTAACCAATTCCCACTCAGTGGCACTTTTTGACATCTCTCAAGAAATATAATTGGAAAAACATTGTGTAAAATGAAAAAAAAATGCTTGAACCAAGCAACTTTTTTCTACCCAAAAAGTTGAAAACATAGAAAATTTCATCAACTTTAAATTGTCTTCTGCAACCCCTCTCAATTTGGATCAGTCTATAATTTTGCAATTTGGTATTGAGTTATTAAAATGATGCCTATTTTCAGAAGCTCTGTTAAAGTTTACAAAGTTTCTCACCTTTTTCAAATCTTCATTACTCAGTGTAAATGGCTTTGAATCTAGCACCCATTTCATAAGCTCTAAGAGCTTTTTGGAAAATTTATGGCACTCTCTTGGTACTCGGGACAGGGTTGGCACATCTTTGACTAAATCTTGCTGAAATCACACAATAATAAACTGTTTCTTATTTGCATACATTTGTTTAACACCCATTCCCACACAATCTCAATTTTCAACACAACTAAAGTGAAACACTATACAAAATCACTCTAATTTTCAATATTTCGGCAAAAATGCCTTTATCTAATACAAAATGGCTATAATGGGTGATCGTAAAATTATGTTCTAGATATAAGATTTAATTTCTTTTTCTTGATAAAGGCATTTTTGCCGAAATATTGAAAATTAGAGTGATTTTGTACAGTGTTTAAACAGTTCCCTGAGGAACATTATTGTGATAAAGTGAAACTGCTTTAGAAACAGTTGTGGACAATGAAGAAATTGCAATTTCAATAGTTTGTGTATATTCATAGCTGAGAATACATGTCAGTTCAAATTACTCAAAACTAAATACAGATTCAATAGAGGACTTTTCAGCATCAGTCAGGACATTTAAACCATTCCAACATGACGAAAACTTTACACTGGTCTAAATTGACAGAAATAGTACATGACAACTTCTGGTTGATGAAACTCTAAATTCTTTGTCTTTTGGGATAGAAAACACTGTGGACATTGAAGAAACAACTTAACCCTTGTCATGCTGTATAAATTACCTTACTGAATTTCTGTAAAATCAAAGGGCTGAAAGCACTGATAGAACATGTTGTTCAAAAATCAATATTTCTTTTAGAAATCGATTTCATGAAAAACTGTCTCCCACCAATGGGTCGATAATCGTAGACCTATGTGGGATAGCAGCTGGAGGCTAGGAAAGGATGTGATGGTGGTACTGGTGTGAGAAATACCAGGAATCCATTGTTAGGTGCTCCAGCCGCCGCGATATAACTGAAAGATTGTTGAAAGCGGCGTAAAACCCCATTCAAACAATCATGAAAAACTCTGACAAAAAAAGTACAAGCAGAGGTGTAGACTGCACTTATGCACAGGTTGATCTTGGAGATATATGAACTGTGGTAAAGTTTAAAGTATTTTGCTATATTGAAACAACTAAAGGGCAGCTATTTATCAGATCAAGAACGAAAAATTTTGGCTCTGAATTTCGAACTTTAATGCTTTCAGGCATTTGAAAAAAATAGGTCTAACTTATTTCATTAATGAAATGATTTTTAATGTCTTTGTAAAATGTGAGCAAAGAATCAAAAATATTTGGTGTTATGTAATGTCAAATTTTAGTCAACAAAGTACAACCCTCAAATGGAACTGGCATTCATTGGTGCCAGCCATTCAACAATTATACTATGTGCCCTTCCTAGGCTATGCCTTATTGCAGGATAAGTAACATAATATGTTTCAATGTGAAACAGTTGTAAATGTCTATATCTTTTACATACCATAGCTTTATGATCTTTTTCTCCATCTTCTTGATGAAACATTGGAGGATACGGCCGTAACACAGAATCATATCTGTAGCTGTTCATTGCCGCAATAAACAAACTCCATTGCAAATCAGCAGCCTTTGGGTCCTGCCATATCTTCTCTTTTATATACTCGGCAAGATCTGTCACCTGGTTAAAAGTGGGTTAAAGATGAAAGTTAACCTATTACCACACAATGACACTTTTGGATGCGCTTCAAGAAAGACAATTCAAACAAGCATTTTCTTCATTTTCCACAATGTTTCCAACCAATACTGTTGTAAAAATCTTACATTCCATAAACTTTAAATTGTCTTCTGGAACTTCTTTCATTTGAACCAGCCTAAGATTCATTTGGCTGGTAATAGGTTTTCTTTTCTAATTTTATGAAGTTGTAGACTGTTTCAAATTGAAAAGGGTTACAGACAAAAATGAAAATTGGATGCAAATTGAAATGAGACAATCCCATAGTGTAGAAAATATTGTGGGAATAGAACATATTGCCTATTACAGACAATTCTGCTTTTTCAACAATGTTTTCCCCAAGTATAAAATCACAGCAATGTAAAATCCCACATTTTGTACAGGAAAGGGTTAATTTAATCTGTAAAAATGTCAACTTTCAGTCTGCAAATTATTAACCCATTCCCAAACAACAAAATTTTGAATTGAAAGAGGTTGGAGACAACATTTCAAAGTGTGTCGAATTTGAAAAGTAACGACTGAATATGGAAGAAAATATTGTGGAAAAAGGAGAAAAGGCTTTATACAAGCCATTTCTCCTTTTCCCACAATGTTTTCCGTAGCGTTATTTCACAGATGCTTCCAAAGGTGTCATTGTGTGGTAATGGGTTTTAATAGTGCTTTTGCAAAGCAAAGGTAATCAATTCAGATTTTTGTCTTAGGAATTAACTCCCTTTACAACCCCCCCCCCAATATTAGACTGTTCCCAATTGCAAGAAGTTGGAAACTAAAAATTTTGTGTTGATGAAATTTTAAAAATATTTTGGGGGAGAAATCAAGCAGTTTATGATTTATGAACATATATACAGTCTTCAGCATGACAAGGGTTACTTCTATTCACTCATTGCTTTGTTCTCTGTGACCAGTATGTTTTTGACTTGCAATTACTTCTTATTTCAAATACTTCTTATTTCACAATGTTTTTTTGCCATATTTGGCACTCATTTTTGCTATTTGAACAAGTTGAAATGTTGCCTGTAACTTCTTTCAATTTGAACCAGTCTTAATATTTGTTGTCTAGTGATTGGCTAGGAGAATATTTATTTGTTTCATGGAGGTATAAAATGTATCAAACTAATCACACTGTATGAATACGCAAAGGAGATTCATACACAAGTATGATAAGTTTTTTTGTTTCATACCTTCATGAAAACAAAAAATATTCTCTTCATTTCTTAAACTTAAATGATATCGAACGAAAAAAGAAAATATTTTACAAATTTTGATACATTTTTGTATGGAACTATTTTGTGCGAAAGCATACAAAATAGCTGCTGGGTTACAAATTTGATCATGGAGGTATGACTTTTTTTCAGCCAATCAGAACGCTAATTTTTGATAGAAAAAACTAAAAGTTGAATTATTATTTGATATTATTAAGGTTAATCTGTTCCAAAACTATGATGCTTTTTGATGCCTCAAGATAAAAAGCTTTGAAATACGTTGTTGAAAATGATTCCTCTTCTTGGTAAAGATTGCTCTTTGATAGTGAAGATATATTCCAAGTATGTATTCACCAGTACAAGAGATATTACAAAACATCAACATTTCCTGACTACACAGACGCTACAGCATTACCTCAAGTTTTCTCTGAAAATCTACAACCCTCTACAAACCTCAAGGACAAATAGAAATAGTTAAAGTGAAGAAGAATCCAGCATTAATCTTTGGAGGGCTTATCCCATATTAAAATGATTTATTATTAAGGGCCATTATGATGATTGTAAATGCATGATATGCATCTAGCCTCTACCGCTATGTGAACCCTAAGAAGTTTAGTCTACACATATTTTGATTGAAGGCTCAAGCTAAACCAAATACTTACCCATTCACAAAAAGTGACAATTTTTGATGCCCTCAAGAAAGCAAAGTCTTGGAAAACATAGTCCAAAAATGAAGAAATTGCTTGTCATACATAGTAAAAAAAATCCAACACTTAATCCAATGAAATTTGTCCTAAGCAACATCTTTGAATTTGGACAGGTCTAAAATCAATTTTACAGTCTTGATATGGGTTAAAAAAAAGCAGTGTTCAATCTAGAGGGGCCATGGCTAAAATGGCCCTCTAAAATCCAAAATGACCCCCTTCAAAATGAAGACTGGGCCCAAAAGGCACACTTCAATCACACATTCAATAAGACTTCTCTGAATGAAGTCATGAATATAATGTCTTAACTTTTTCTTGTAGATTAAATTTGTTCAAAACAATATATTTATCATCAAATTTTTATGGTTTGTTTCAATTAAAACCTTCTAATTTGATAGTTTGTCTATGTATTTGTATCGCATGACCCCCTTGACCAAGAGCCATGGGCCCATTTAGACTGGTACCACTGTCGACTTTAACAAAAAGCCGACAGGTATACAACCATTTTCGGTACATTCACGGAAAGCCTGGCCCGTTAGGTTTTTTTCCTTCCTAAATTCGAAAACAAGGCTTACGCATGCGCAGCTAATTTGTTGAAAAATTTGGACACGCCGCGGGATTTCCATCCTGTAAGATAAAAAATCCTACTTTTGTAGTTTTCAAGCATTCAGTTTTAATGTTAAAACATCTTCACATGACCAATCGAATTAGCGTGCAAGAAAAACCTTGGAATGTTATCCTTTTCATGTACAATATATAAGGTACTCCGCGTTTCGCTTCGGCCATATTGTTTACAAACAATCGACCAGCCAATCAAATTCGATGTTTGGGTATACGTCATTAAATGCCCACCAGCCAATCTCTATACGTAGTCGTTTGGGATCTACCTGTCGGCTTTGTTAAAGTCGACAGCGGTACCGGTCTATGGGCCCATTGGGCCCCCTATGATACAAAGCTAGATTGAACGCTGAAAAGGGATAGTGTGTACCTCTTCTGTGATCCCTTGGGCCCCTAAATCTTGCATACTGGCCAACATTGTTCTGGATTTCTAGAGATAATTGGGGAAGCAGATCTCTTATTATGCCATCTTTCTGAAATGTGAAAGAAGAAATCTATTCTACATGTGACACAATCAAGGTAGTCTTCAATTTCTTATCTTACATATTTCATTTGGACCAAGCTAAAAAAGGGGGCAGCGCATTCCGAGGACGTGAATCAGAACTGAATCCCAATCTGGATCTAATCAAAATATAGTCTATCTGTAAATATCACCTATCCATTGCAATAATAAAACTTCAGGTTTTCCATTGTCTACTGCAGAAAATATTAGAACAATAATTAACTATACCTATTTTCTGAGTTAAACTTATTCCGATAGTTTGAAGTCATCTCTAGTTTTGTCGATCTACATTCAACAGTACAGTTCTTGCCTGTTTTGTCCGAATTTTTTTGTTATCCGGATACACGTCGATTAAAGCAGACAAAGCGGAAGTACACGTCAACTGTTTTAAACTCCGGTTAATATTTTTTTTTTACTGTTTTCAAGTAGATTAATATATTAATCTCCAGTCATAATGTCTCCAGATAGCTAAGACCTCATCAATAGTTAGAAATGATGGAATGAATTATGTCGCTAGTTTACATTTTAGGCCAAGGGTTGCGTTCTTTTCGGGACCCGTTCTTTTGCAACTAGTAGAAGATGTAGCCCCGCCCCTTCATGTTGGATGTGGCTGAGTCTACAACCCTGACAGGCAGACACTGACTACAATTTTCTACTATTTGAAATCCAGGGAAATCACGTGACAATCTGTAACTTGGATGATTATTTTCCTTGTTTTATTTATTTTCAATATCATAATGGACTAGAATGATTGAATCGACATTGTGTAATCTTGTCGCAACGAAAGAAACAGGATTGACCGAGTCATAACCAGACGGCAAAATTTTAGACTGGTTCATAACCACTTTTTTGGTTGATAAAATTCGAAAATACTTGTCTCTTGAGGGAAAAATCATTGCGAAAAATAAAAAGAAATTGCTCTTTGCAAGGACTTGCTTGGCTACTGCCCAGAGAATAAATATATGTAATTCTATGTCTCTGATTTGCCCAACTCCTTTTTGGAATCTTCAAAAGGTATGATTGTGTAAGAATGCGTTCAAACGCCAATTGTCCGCACAGCGAAATATATTGTCAAAACTCAATTATCATGCATATACCTATGTTATCGTGCACGGCACCTAAGGAGCCCCAGTGAACTTTGGTGACCTTATATTTTTTCACAGGATGTTTAGTTTTTGGGGCCAGTAATTGTTGCTGTGAGAAACATCTATAACATACAGCACACTTAACTTAAACCAAAGGAGATGAAAAACTGACCCCCAAATAATACATTTCACAAAATAGGGGACAGGGGATAAACTTAACATGAGTTTTCAGAACTCTAAACTAAAACTTACATCAAATAAATCTTCTAGATAAATTGTTTAAAAGAAAAGATGGATGACAAAAATTGAAACAATAAATTTGCTTCTTTTTGGTTGTCATAGCCACTCTCTTTTGTAAGATGCATGATAACTGCAGAAGCAATCCAAAATTTCTAAAGGGTCAACAAGGCAACTTTCAACATAAATTTCATGTAGAAGTTTAGAATAGAATTGAACAAAAACTTTACTAAAAGATCAAATAAATGTATGTAAGATATATAAAAACTATTTCATCAGATAAAAAAACATTTTTTGATGGGTACTGAACCCTGGGTTCCTTACATGCACGATAATTGAGGTGAAGAGTATAATATTAATCAGTTTGTAACATGCAACAGACAGAGTGTTTTGCTTGATTTGCTTTTGATTATGATTTAAATTATGAAAATACAAACCTTGAAAACTGGTCCAACCCCCCCCCCCCCCCTCAATTCATCCTCGCGTTTTTTCTCTAATATACGTTCTTCAAATCAAAGTACCTTCCTAGACTGGTAGTGGAGACATGGGGCAAAGTGTTACACGGGGCAAAGTGTTACGTTTGAATTATCTCCTCAGTGAAGTCATTGATGACGTCACTTTACGTTCTTCAAAAAACTTTTTTTCAACGAAGCATGTCGTAAATAAGAGATATTTAAAAACGGAAGCTTGTTTACTAGTGAATGAACAGAAAACGGTTTTTGTTGAAGGTGTGTTAATTACTAACATCTTCGTAAATTTTCGTCTCATACCAGAAATGGGGAAGATATGTCGTAACGGAATCCTGAGATCCAGTAGATAACTTTACTGTAAAATTCATATTTCGGCTGACTTTCATTTTGTCTGTATAACCGTCTTTCCCGAAAAGTTGCGATTGGGTAAAGTGTTACAAAGGATATGGGGCAAAGTGTTACACTGTAACACTTTGCCCCGTAATATTTCACTGTTAACCCATTGCCAGAAAACACGATTATAGACAGATTCAAATTGAAGGATAATGCAGGCGATTCTTCGTTATATTCGAAATATGTTACAAATAGGTTTCAATATCAATGTAAGGAATAGACGATTTGTTACAAACAATTTCACCTTTTCTCGTATTTTTGCGAACTATCACTATTCGAACACTTGTTAAAAGATGGGCTTGCATTAAATAAGTTAAGTTCTTAATGTTTAGGGTAAATCACAGACACTTTTCTTAGTATTTCTTAAAAGAAAGTGATCTATAAGGAATTGTTCATGCTATTGAACTTTTATTATATTGTAGAATTCTCTCGTAGAATGGTTTGAAATTACAAACATGGGAATGACAGGTACTCTTAGATGCTATTCAAAGGCCTTACAAGATGTGATAGCATATAGAAGAAGCATATTGTCGCTAGGTGTAAAAATGTCGTAACTACAGCTTAATTCAAGTTGTAGTACGTGATTTTGCACGCCAAAAACAATAAGATCCATGGCAAAGAAGTTAAAAATGAACACAGTTCACTGGAGAACGCGATATAATGAATGACATTAAGAACTTTATTTCAACATTGAAACTATCGATTTAGTTCTTGCAGTCCTTTTTTCAACTGCCTAGGTGTTTCAGCAATCCACAATTAATAAGAAACGATGTTCAAAACTTCGTACTAGGCGTTGCCTTTAGGGGTGACCCAAAGTTCATACAGCACACGAAGATCGCACAGGTGCTACTAAGAGAAATGCATTCCTCTGTCAAAATCGTGACTCGGACATTGATTCTGAATGGTGTGTAGACCAGTCTCACACACATGCACACACAGACAGACACACACAGAGTAACATCCACCGGCAACTCCGTAAAACAAAAGAGATTGGATTCGGCTTAGGTCTACCAGAGATACCATTTCAGAAATCAACATGTACATGTATTAAGGTAGACTGGCCATTCATGTTTCAGAACTGTTTCAACGGCGAAAAATCGACGCTGGTCAGCCAGCGCATTCCAACCAGCACGACCATTCTTATTGCACTTCTCGAGTGGTACCTTTTCGTCGACGGGTTACTCATTTTTAGATCCTTTATTAATATTAATATGGTCAATGTTATGGTTGTTGGTTAAATCTTTCATTTATTTCAATTAGATCGACTGATCTTAGATATACACTACTTTAACCCATTCCCACGAAATGCCTCTGTTCTATTACCCCTAAGCCGAGTGCTTGGAAACATTGCGGAAAAGGAATAAATTGCAGGTCACAAGCACTTTCTATATTTCCAACGATGTTTTTCCTCCCTGAAAGACCAAACATTTTTACATGGTATCAAGTTGAAATTGTTTTCTGATTTTTTTAAATTGTGATCAGTCTAAAATTTTTCGTCTGGTAATGGGTTAAGTTGAATATTTATCCTACAGTCATGGCCGCACAAATTTAGGTCCTTTTCAGGGAGTCTGTATACCATGTAACACATTGTGTAACACTTTGCCCCAAAAGTCTGGGGCAATGTGTTACATTGACCAGCATTTTTTTCGTGTTGTAAATTCTGTTTAAGATGATTAAATTATTTAATTAAAGTGCTTTCGAGATTGAAATTTGCTGAAATTTCAAAATATGCAGTCAGTAGATACAAATGTCCAATAGTTTGGGAAAATGTGTGAAATATTTAAAAGATGTGACACTTTGCCCCGGTCTCCCCAACCACTGTCGACGTTAATAAAGCTTTGTTAAAGTCGACGGCGGTACCGGTCTAAGTCCTTCTTTTAAGTCATTGCCACATTTTGGACTGGTCCAAATTGAAAAAACCCTGCAAGTTAATGGAATTTCAAATTATTTCGTCTATTTGGGGGGAAAACACTATGGAAAATGCAGAAATTGCTTTGGATTGTTTTGGAATCTGTTAAAGAAGAAATGTGTCGTTTATCAATGATTCCTTTTTCTACCAATTAACCCTTCACTGACCACGCCCACTGACCTCCGATAAGTGAATTCCGTCGGGCTGAGTTATCAAACGACGTAAGTTTGCATATTGTACAGCCAGGAACATAATAGACTGGAACCTATGGTGGCATAGAGGTGACATGTGCGATTTTTTAGTCTTAAAAAAAAATTTAAAAAAAAAAAAAAAAAAAAAACGAAAATATCGATAGAGGTGTGAGGGATTTATTTTATCTAAAAAAAAAAAAGTCCAAATCATTTTTCGTTTTAAAGTTTTTTTAATAAAGAAAAAGAAGAAAAAAAAAACGATTTAAGGAAACGGTTATAATAAGTTTTTTTTTTCTTTTTTACATAAAAACAAAAGAAGAAAGAAAACGAATTGCTATCTCGTGGGATCCTCATACGCAACCTCTCCACGTCGTGCGCACGAAATAGTTAGTCGTTCCCACGAGATAATCATCCAAACAGACTTCTTCTTTAACGCGGAATCCATTTTTTAAACTTATAAATAACTCAAATAAATAAAGACCGACTTTGATTGGTTGTGTATCTCATTTCCACGAGATAGCAAATTCGTTTTCTTTCTTCTTTTTTTGTATTAAATAAAAGGAAAAGGAAAACGTAAATGTTTTTGGAGTTTTTTTTAGGTCTAAATAAAAAAGACGCAATAACCGTTCTTTAAATCGATTTGTTTTATTTAAAAAAAATGTATAAAACGGAAAATATTTTGGGAGTTTATATATATATATATCGCAAATCAAAAGCTGTCTCTATGTCGCGTGGTCGTTCCGACGAGATAATTATCTAACCAGGCTACTTCTCTAACGCGGTACCCATGTAAAGTTATAAATAGCTCAAATAGTTAAAGATCGACTTTGTTTAGTAGTGTATCTCGTTCCCACGAGATAGCAATTCTTTTTCTTTCTTCTTTTTTTCTAAGAGAAAAAAAAACAAACAAAAACGCACATGTCACCTCCATGCCACCGTAGGGACCACTGTCGACGGGGGTACCAGTCTACTCGGAAGATCTGATCAAAATAAAAAGGTTGGTTGGGAGCACAGGGACTTGTCACATTTGAAATTTCTATACTGGATATGTATACATCAGTTCACCCCGTCATGAACACAAAAAATATTCTCTTCATTTCTTATACTTTAATAGCATCGAGCGAAAAACGCAAAAGCTTTACGAATTTTGATACTTTTTTGTATTGGACTATTTTGTACGGAAGCATACAAAATAGCTGCGTGCTAAAAATTGTTTTTGGGGGTATGACTTTATTTTTCGAATAATATGAACGCCCGTTTGTGATAGACGAAACTTCAATATTAACCCTTGTCATGCTGAACCCGGGATATTTCTGTTTGAGCAGGTGGTATAGACAAAGATTAGCCTGCACATATGTGCAGTCTGATCTTAGTCTACACCACCTGTTTGTCCCTTTCAATCCAGAATTATTCATAAAGTTATATTTTAAATCAAATATTGACCTGCAACTAGTGCTTCTAGTGATTTCAGTCCTTTGATTTTTGACGCAATTCTGTTAAGGAATTTTATTAAGCATGACAAGGGTTAAATTATAATGTTATAATTAAACAACGTCACGTCATGATAACCCCCGAGTTGCGTGACGACTGGTGCAAAAGTACCCAAACAGACAGCACAATTTCTTATCGATTTCTTTGAAAAAATTACATGTTTACTCTTTTGAGTATGGGTCTTCCTTGTCTGAAAGTATTGGGAGAATCATATTTGCATGTTATGCTTTATTCGAGGTTTCGATGCTGAGCAAAATGTAGTTGCGAAACGTAAATCTGTAATTCGTTATCGATGTCAGTCGAAAGAACAATGTTCTGGCTGGCGAAACCAATTAACATGACTGATACATCGAATTGTGACTCTCGGAGTTCTATATGATAATCCCTTTTTTCACAGCACTATTTTCAAATATCTTACTGTGACGCGTTCAGAAATTTGAAAGAAGGCGATTAAGCTATCTTTCTTAATGAAAATTATAGTTCGTAGCTTAAAAAAATGGAAGCAAAACAATTCGTTAAATCCACTTGACATTTGTATCTGCAAAACCTTTGAATTTGGACAGGTCTTAAATTATGCAATAAAGGAAAGGGTTTAACGGGAGAATACTATATGAGCGCCTGCGTGACATTCCAACCATTACACATGTGCGCACAGTCTGATCAGAGTCTTCACTCTGTGCTCTGTAGTTAGATACTGACCCAAAGCTTCTTTAAACAACCAGCGAATACTCTAATTGGCCCGAATTGCTGTCCAGGGTGCTCAATGTGTGCGAGTCACGCACGTGCGAAATGGTTGGAAATGTCACGCATAGGCTCATATATCTTTTGAGAACGCCAGCGTCGTCATTGCACTCTTGTGTATGTTAACCCCTGTCATATTAACCCTTTCCTGTTTCTCGAAATTTTAGATTGGTCCAATTTGAAATATATTGCAGACGAAAATGAAAGTGAGTGCAATTTGAAACGAAACCATCCTATGTGGTAAAAAATATTGTGATAAAAGAAGAAATTGCTTGATACAAGCAATTTCTTCTTTTCTCGCAATATTTTCTTTAGTATAAAATTCCATGGACGTAAAAACCAGAGATTGTACAGTAAAGGTTAAAAAATTCAGCTACATAACCGCAATAAATTCAAAGGGCTGACAGCACTGGATCCACTTACTTTAGGCCAATAATGATTTTGAAAAAACAATTTGGTTTAAAAGAGAAAAGCAGGGTGGTGAAGACTAAGATTAGACTGCACAAATGTGCAGGCTGACCTTTACCTATAGCGCCTGCCAAAACAGGAATATTCCGAGTTCAGCATGACAAGGATTAATACCTATCCGTATATACGAACCATTTTCTACTTTGATTTTTTTTTTTTTTTTTTTTTACCATTCGCATGACGAAAACTCCGAAGATTGATTGAACGATTGAATAGGGTCTAATGCCACTTTTAACAACTTTCAGTTATATCGCGGCTGATGGATTACCTAACCATATTCCTGGTATTTCTCTCACCAGTACTACCACTACATCCAGCTGCTCATATCAGGTAGATTTACGATTATCCGCCTTTAGTGGGAGACAAATGTCGGAAAGGATATTCACCGCGACCCGGGATCCCATAGAAGTCTTTGTTGGTTTGGTGACTTAAACGTCGTAACTACAGCTTATTCAAGCTGTAGTTTCGACTTTAGGCCGCAAACAGCAGATTCTATTTTTTCGTTACATGCTACTAGATATAAATTAAAAACAACGCCGTTTAAAATCGAAGCGGAAATGGACCAGGCCAGCGATTGGTCAGTTAAAGATTGTGTTCCAGTTTCGATACTTTTACCGTCTATATGGAAAATTATTATTAGCATCATTTATATTGAAATAAGTTCAATTATCTCTTTTCCTACCACTCCAATTAATCAGTTGACTTTCATGTGAACTAAAGCTAATTCCCGTAAGCTCTTTGAAACAGAGACACATGAATAAAAGCCACATTTAATTTAATTATACAACTCCATGTAATTTACCAATCGCGGTTGTCAATCAAACTTTAAGGTAAAAATCAAAACAAAACGAGAAACAAAAGCATTCATTTTGACCGTAAGTGAAATTTGAACCCCAGCATTGCGCGACATTTTTGTAAAGTATTTTAGTTGGTTTGGCCACTTAAAGCGGCTCTTGGACAGATTGTCATGAAAAATCGACAAAGGAAAATTTTCTGCTTTTCCTATAGTTATCAATGTCAGTTAGAAATTTGAAAACTGAGAGCCAAAATATTTCTGTCATAATCTGTTCAAGACCCGCTTTAGCGTCGTAACTATAATTTGATAAAGCTGTAGGTACCAAGTTGTGTCGGCTACCAACCATTTTACTTTTTTGTTGCATGTCACTGCCATTAAATATCGAAGCAGATCTTCCTGTCGGGGTCAGTTTGTGTGACCAGCAGAGACAGTGGGCCGGGTCGGCGATCCGTTATTTACTTTACAGTGTCATTAATGAAAGGCACAAATAGAAACCGTGCGCTTTTGTCGGATTGGGATTTTGAATTTCGAAACATGCAAACACAAAATATACACAGGGCGCTCGCGTGTGTGTCTGTGTGTGAGAGATAGATAGATAGATAGATAGATAGATAGATAGAAAGATAGATAGATGGATAGATAGATAGATAGATAGATAGATAGATAGATAGATAGATAGATAGATAGATAGATAGATAGATAGATAGATAGAAAGATAGATAGATAGATAGATAGATAGATAGATAGATAGATAGATAGATAGATAGATAGACAGACAGACAGACAGACAGACAGATAGACAGATAGATAGATAGATAGATAGATAGATAGATAGATAGATAGATAGATAGATAGATAGATAGATAGATAGATAGATAGATAGATAGATAGATAGAAAGATAGATAGATAGATAGATAGATAGATAGATAGATAGATAGATAGATAGATAGATAGATAGATAGATAGATAGATAGATAGATAGATAGATAGATAGATAGATAGATAGATAGATAGATAGATAGATAGATAGATAGATAGATAGATAGATAGATAGATAGATAGATAGATAGATATTGAGAGAGAGAGAGAAAGAAAGAAAGAAAGAGAGAGGGAGACATAGATAATATAAAGTAGAAAGCCGACTCGAATTTCGGATAATCTACCACGAAGGAAAAGCCTCAACTCTTATCAGTCTTCGCAATCAGCACTGGCAGACCATGGAGTAGTAACTTTTCGCTCATTCGAGGACCCTTTTCTTTGACGAGCCACAGAATGCTTTAACCCATTACCACACGACAAAATATTAGACTGGTCCAAATTGAAAGAAGTTGCAGACGACAATTAAAAGTTTGTGAAATTTGGATCTTTTCAACTTTCTTGGTAGAAAACATTGTGGGAAATGAAGAAATTGCTTGTGACAAGCAATTTCTTCATTTTCCACAATGTTTTCTACAGCTTTTTTTTCTTAGGGAGTCTAAAAGCGTCACTGAGTGGGAATGGATAAAAGCTCTGTAGCTGACGGATAGTTGTTATTTTTTTCTTTTTAACTTATAGTCAGTAGGTTGGAACAAAATGATAAAATGGTTTATTGCCGACATAAGCGTCGTGACTACAGATTGAATAAGCTGTAGGTACGACAATCAAGTCGTCAAACAAAAATCACTTAAATGTCAGCCATTGTCCAAGTGTATAATGTAATTGGTCAATGGTTTTTTGTATTCGTAAATATCTGCTACGTCTTCTGAGAACGTTTTTTCCTACCGACTGAATCGAAGGATCACCGCTTTTCAATAAATCAAAGTACTGAAAGTACTGTAAGCTAGCAAAGCATAGTTTTTTTTAAGTATTCTTCTTTGCTAAACGTTATCATCATGAATAAAGGAGGTCAAAGTAACCCATGCATGAGTTAACCCATTACAACACGACAACATCTTAGATTGGTTCAAATTAAAAGAAGTTGCAGACGACAATTTCAAGTTGGTTGAATTTAGAAATCTTTCCCTTGTTGGGTAGAAAACATTGTGGACTATGAAAAAAGATTTTTTTCTTGAGATGCTTAAAAAGCGTAATTGGTGGGGATGGGTTAAATAGCATGCTTTTAAAAGTTCTCTTCAATTTGAATAAGGTTTGCAATATTCCTGAAATACATGAGAACTACTTTTTATGGCGCAGACATTCAATGGATTTATGGTTAAGCCTCCAGTAGCAGTTTCCACTCGTTGAACTTTGAGAAGACCTCCAAATTTCGTCTGCTAGCTAAAAATCGATAGACAAATCAAACAATTAATTTACACAAGAGTTTAGCTATGACCGTCCGACATTGATGTTCAGTTGCTTTTTTTTTTTGGAGGGGGGGGGGCTTAAAAGTCGTAGCTACATCTTATCCAAGCTTTTATTTACGACGTTCATGTCACCAACCAACCATTTTACTTTTTTGTCTTATCACTACTGACTATGAACTCCCAAAGCGCTATGGCCACGGCAGGTAATGTGAATAATGAGTTACTTTCTGCGCTTTAGTCCCCTATCGGCGAAGCATTTGACTCATTCAAACACAATCCCGTTTTTTGACGGCATTTTTTAACGCCCCTGAAGAGAGGAGAGCTAGGAAAACATTGTTTGTGGAAAATAAAGAAATTGCAAAAAATTCTTCATACCCCGAAAGATAAAAATTATAATATTTGATAAATTTTGAACTATCGTCTGCAACTTCTTTCGGTTTGGTCCAGTCTAGAATTTTGTCGTCTGGTAATGGGTCAAGGTTTGCGCTCAGGATATAAATCCAACCGAACAACTGACATGTTTTCAACATGGGTTCGCATCTTTATCAGTATCGAGATATCGGTACGGGGATTTCGAAAGGATCGTGCACACTACGCCTTATTGTCAGGCTAGCACAAATGGCAGCGCGTCGGACTAAACATTTGGTCCCGGGGTTCGATTCTCGATTTCGGCAAATATCTCTTCCGACTTTTGTCTCCCACCATTGTAAACCTACGTGGGATTGGGGGGGGGAGGGTGTCTGAAAGGACGTGGTGGTAGAACTGGTGTGAGAAATACAAATAGTCCATGTTTAGGTGCTCCAGTCACCGTGATATGACTGACATACTGTTAAAAAGTGGCATTAAACCCAATTCAAATTACGGCCGTTACCAATATAAATGACCAATAACGGTTGCAAATCAACGAATAAAAATAACACAATCTAATCATTCATTTTGCTCGGAAAGGGACTTTAAACTCCGATGATGGCCGCCAATTACATGTGATTAGCGCAGTTGGTAGAGTAGTTCACTTCAAGCAACAAATTATGTTCCCTGAATATAGCCCTTTCACAAAAAGTATGAAATAAACAGTAGAATTGTTCAAGATGGAGGGACAGAAGCAGATGCTATAATGCTAGCTCTTCTCCATACATGCTTAACCCTTGTCATGCTGAATATTTATCCTTCTTCAGATTTTTTAATTTTTGTTTTTGTCAAATTTAGATCTACCTAGTGTACACATAATTCCTAATCACTCAAAGAACAATCAGGTAGTGTAGACTAAGATCAGGCTGCACGTCTGTGCAGGCTGATCTTAGTCTATACACCTACCACAGCTATTGTCAAGCCAGGAATATTCCGGGATCAGCATGACAAGGGGTCGAACCCTGGTCTAGCCATATCAACTTACAAACTAAATGTCTTTCGGACGAGACGGTAAACCGAGGCCACGTGTTTCGGTGTTATCCATCGAGAACCTGTTTTGCAAATTATGAGACAAGTCCGAATTCAAAGGTTTTGCAGACGCACATTTTAAAATGGATTAAATTTGAAAAATTAACCATTCATTAAGGTAAAGAAATATTGTGGAAAAAGAGGAAATTTGCATGTAACAAGCAATCCCTTCTTCTTCTACAATATTTTCTAACAAAATCACATGGGCGTAAAAACCAGGGATTGAACATGAAAGGGCTAAAGAACCAGGCGGAGTTCTCAGCAGTTTCGTCCTGTATCCTTGCATTATACCCGTAACAAATAAATGTCTTAGGGGGGGGGGGGGCGTCGCTCATATGGAAAAGTCGTCGTTGTCGTTCTAAAATGTCGTACCTACAGATTGATTCAAGCTATACTTACGAGTTTTAGAACGACAACGACGAAGTGCTACGGAAACGGAAATACACACATTATACAAGCAGTAGTTTCGACATAAAGGTCACCAACTAACTATTATACTAGTTGTGAAAAATAACGTCATTTAAAATTGAAGTTGAACTTCCTACCGGAGTCCATGGGCGGGGCCAGGGATTAGTCAACCAATGAAGACCCTGCTTTCAAGCCCCCCCCCCTAAGAAACCAAAAGCTTAGGAAATCATTGTTGAAAACGAAGAAATCGTTTGTAACAAGCTATATTCTATAATGTCCATATTGTTTTTTACCCTAAAAGGCAAAGATTTTCTAAATTCAACCAATCTGAAAATGCCTCTGCATTTTTTTCAATCGGGACTAGTCTAAGATTTTGTTTTTCTAGTTACGGGTTTACTCGTGTTCAAAGCCAAAAGACGAGAATGTATATGGGTGATCGTGTAAACAGAAGAAATTACTTTTGAAAAACAATTCCTTCTTTTCAGCACAGAGAGTAGACTTTTCCGTACTTCGAGTTTCAACATAGTGATCTACGGAACCCCTAACGTGACATTTCAGACTTTTTTTAGTGTGCAAATGATCTAAATCATTTTGTAATTACGAAATTGTTTTTCGTAATTATGAAATAATCTGAGAAGTATTTCGAAATAACTAAAAAGTATTTCCTAATTACGAAATGTTATCATGCTGGGCATAAAAAGCGGGATTGTGTGAAATCTGTTTGTGTAACCAAGATATACACAAATGCGGACGGAATAGATTATTCTACCAGGTACACTTGGTCGAGTGATATGCACAATCACATTTGAGCGCGTGCGTGACATTTCCAACCATTACTCATGTGCGCCAAGTAAAGACTCAGATCAGCCTGTGTATCCGCACAGTCTGATCTGAGTCTTCACTATGCGCGTTGTAGATAGATACTGACTCAAAGCTTCTTTAAACAATCAGAGAATATTCTAATTGCCCCGAAATGGCTGTCCAGTGTGCTCAATTTGTGCGAGCCACGCACCTGCGAAATTGTTGGAAATGTCACGCACAGGCTCATATTATAAGAACTTATTAAAATTGTCCCACTCAAATAATGACCCATTGCTGGCCCTATCAACTGACTCCTTTGCAATGCCCCGCTTCAATTTTAAACGGCGTTTGTTTGTTTGTTTTTTTTTTTTTCAAATTTATGGCAAGAAACAACTCACAAAAAGATAAGTAGTTGGTTGGCGACCTAAATATCGTAACTACAGCTTGAAAAGACTGAAGTTAGGACGTTTAAGTCGAAAAACCAACCAAATCTATCTATCTTATATTTAACCCCTACCTACAATTGGTCAATCGCGGGTGTCAGTCAATTAACCAGTCGGCCTATAAAATCATTTATTTAGATTGGAAGAAAACTTTCAGACTTGGAAGAAAACTTTTACACTCGTAACATTGGCGGGCATTTGATTCAAAGCATTTTTGTTGGTTTGGTGACTTAAACGTCATAACTACAGCTTGTTCAAGTTATTCCCCCGTCATAGCGCAGTTGGTAGCGCGTCGGACTGTCAATCTAGAGGTCCCGGGTTCGATCCCCGACGGCGACACTCATCCCTTCCGACTATTTGTCTCTCACCAATGGGTCGATAATCGTAGACCTATGTGGGATAGCAGCTGGAGGCTAGGAAAGGATGTAATGGTAGTACTGGTGTGAGAAATACCAGGATTCCATTGTTAGGTGCTCCAGCCGCCGCGATATAACTGGAAGAATGTTGAAAGCGGCGTAAAACCCCTTTCAAACAAACAAACAAACTAATTATTTCGTAATTACGAAATACTATTTCGTTATTACGAAATAGTATTACGTATTTAAGCAATAGTTATAAGTATTTTGTCATTACGAAATGTTGGTTACGAAATAATTTGGATCATTTGCATATTAATAAAAAGTCTGGAATATCATTTTAGGGGTTCCGTAGTGATCTAATTTTCACTTCGATTTTGAACTTTTTTCATGTTGTTTAACCTTGCCGTGCTGATAAAATCATCTAAAGAATAACATATAAAGATCAAAGGACCGAAAATACTGCAATCCCTAATTGTTGGTTAATATATATTAAAAAAAATTAACAGCTTTGGCTTAAAATGGACAAGCAGATGGTGTCGACTAAGATCAGACTGTACATATGTGGGGTCTGATCTTTGGTCTATACCTCCTGCCAAAACGGGATATCCCTGGTTTAGCATGACAAGAGTTAACGTTGTTTCAATCCTATCTTTGTGGGTTTTTTTTCTCTAATCATCATTTTTATCTATTCATCATTTTTTTCTCTAATCATCTTTTTTTTTAAATAGACGGATTGTTTGCCACGCAAACAAAACTCTGACATTGCAGTTTTGGTGGGGTATAAACGATATAATTGTGTAAAATGTGTCTTCTGGGACATAAAATAACAGACGATTCGTTTGTTGGTGGCCTTAACGTCGAAACTACATCTTAAATAACTTATATTTACGACGTTCAAATCACCAAACAAACAAATCAAAGTACTGAAAAGTACAGTAAGCTAGCAAAGCATTGTTTTGTTCAGTAATCTTCTTTGTCAAACGTTACCGTGATAAAGAAACGAGATTAAAGTAACCAAGTAACACAATCCGCTCCTTTAAAGCCCCAAGAAAATAGTTGTGAAAAACAATGTGAAAATGAAGAAATTGCTTGTTACAAGCAATTTCTTCATTTGCCACATTGTTTTCTACCCAAAGAGATAGATATCTAAGAATTTTCAACAATATGAAATAGTCG
This sequence comes from Fragum fragum, assembly GCA_946902895.1. Classification (NCBI taxonomy): domain Eukaryota; kingdom Metazoa; phylum Mollusca; class Bivalvia; order Cardiida; family Cardiidae; genus Fragum; species Fragum fragum. The sequence continues at coordinate 48,683,747 of OX336370.1, forward strand.
TCTGCAACTTCTTTGAAGACTCTGATCAGGGGCATGTTGAACACGGTGTGCACAAGTGAGCTTAAAACACCGAGGAGATGAACTTGCATGCAGAGTTTGCAATATTCCTGACTACTTTTTATGGCGTAGGCATTTAGTGGTTAAGCCTCCAGTGGCAGTTTGCACTCGTTGAACTTTGAGACGACCTCAAAATTTTATCTGATAACTTAAGCTATCAAAGCTGTCGCTTTGCTAGCTAAAAATGTTGAACAGAATACTTCGCTTTCGGTATAAATGAACGATACGATTGGTCAAGCCATTTAATCCACAGCCGGTGCGTCAGCTAGCGCTAGGGCCGCAGTGCGGTTGGTAGCGCATAAGACTGTGATTCACGAGGTCAAAAGGTCGAGTAAACAGACAGAAGAACTGAAGTCTCAGTATTTTTCACGAAACATTTTATTACAATATATAAAAAAGATCATCCCAGACACTTAATTGTACATGAACGCCCATTCCATTCATTATGAATTTTTACAGCACCTCCTTCACTACCTAGGCAGATCTCTCGCTAATTGCATGTACCTTATTTTGTATTCCTTATTTTTTTTTGCTTCCTCAATCATTTACTCACCCGCTAAATCATAAACGCAATTACTCACACACTCTTTCTTTTACATCTCTCCTTCTCCAATCGATGTTTCAATGAATTCATTCCTCTGTCCGTCAATCCGTACATCTATCAAATAAATCAATAAGTCCCTCCTTCTCTCCGTAACTCCCTCATCCATCAATCCATCCAGCCGTCAATCCATCCATTCATCAATCCATCCAGTCTACAATCAATCCATCCATTCATCCATCCAGCCATTAATCAATCGATCAATCGATCGATCAATCGATCGATCAATCGATCGATCAATCCATCAATCCATCAATCAATCAACGAATCAACCAACCAACCAATCAATCAATCCAATATCAGACCAACCTACAACTATCTAATATCAACAAACAGCATCATTAAAAGTTACAGGACCAAAATGTTATTTTTCTTCTTACAAGGCCAAAAGTCAAATACATAAGTAAATAATACAACAATTAATCAAATAATCCATCGGCAAATCAAATCATTTATTTAGACCGGAATTGAACTTTGAACTCCGACAATTGCCACAATTTATATGAAGCATTTTCGTTGGTTTTTGCGACTAAACGTCGAAACTACTGCTTATTTAAGCTGTAGTTACGACGTTTAGGTCCCCAACCAACAATTTTATCTTTGTTATATATATATTTTTGGCCATCAATTTTGGAAAAGATCGACGTTAAATATCGAAGTGGAATTCCTGTCGGAGCTAGTTAAGGTGGCTAGACAAGCAATTTCTCCTTTATCCACAATATTTTCTACCACATAGGATGGTTTCTTTTCAAATTGCATCCAGTTTTCATTGACGTCTGCAACCTCTTTCAATTTGGACTACTCTAAAATTTCCAAAAACGGGAAAGGGTTAAGTGTTTGAATAGTTTGGCCTTTCAATAAGTTGGTAGTTTGTCTGTTTCACAGCCCTAGAATCATATGTCAAAATGTTGACCTTATAGGGTATTCAACTAATGTTTTCCAACTCAGTTTCGGCTAAAGCGTGAAATCATTGAGCTCTTCGTATTTTGCTGTTTGTTTATTTAAATAGAAAGTCAAGCTTTTGTCACCAAATTCGTTAAATTCGTTAAGTCTGTAACCTCTTTCAATTCGAACCAGTCTACAACAAAAACAAAACAACAACAACAAAAAACAACAACAAAACAAGGGAGGATTAAGCTTTTGCAGCCGAGAGTTTGCATCAGCATGGAGAGCTCTTCTTTCTGAATTGTTTTGTCTTGAACATCTCTACGGACAGGGCAAGGAACCTTGCTTTTATTTCAGAATCCTGTGTTCGAGTCTTGGCTCTGTCCTACATATCACAATCGTATAATGTTAAACTAATTCATATTACATCGTGTCAATTTCAATAGGCGATTTAACCCTTCCCTGTACAAACACGAGATTTTTTACGTTGCTGTAATTTTATACTTGAGAAAACATTGTAGAAAAAGAAGAAATTGCTTGTAACAAGCAATTTCTACTTTTTAACAATATTTTCTACCACATAAGATTATTTCTTTTTAAATTATATCCAATATTCATTATCATCTGCAACCTCTTTCAGTTTGGACCAGTCTAAAATTTAAAAAAAAATGGGAAAAAGGTTAAGGGGGTACCTAAGTTGGCATTTCACCCCGGCATGATGAGTTACATGTACGAATTTGAAATAAGTGCAAACTTTAATACTAGACATAATTCTCTCAATAATCTACGAATCGCTGGCCCCGCCCACTTACTCATTTTGCCACGCCCATTGACTCCAACAGGAAGTTCCGCTTCGATTTTAAACGATATTATTTTGCAAAATTTATGTCAAGTAGCATATACCAAAAAGGTAGAATAGTTGGTTTGCAACCTAAACGTCGTAACTACATTACCTTGAATAAACTGTAGTTACGACGTTTAAGTCAACAAACCAATAAAACGATTTCACACAAATAGCGGCAACTGTTGGAATTCAAACATAAATTGAGTTCCTTCATTGACGACCGCGGTTGGTCGATTGTTGGAAAATAAAAGTATGTCAGCTAGGACATTTGCATAAACGAAAGTCCATTTTTGATGGCTCAAATCAGAGCTATATCGTTTTGTAACCCATTACCACACAGTGGAACTTTAGACCTGTCCAAATTGAAAGGAGCTTCAGACAACAATTTCAAGTTGATGGAATTTTAAATTTTTTCGTCTTTTTTTTGGATAGAAAACATTGTGGATAATGAAGAAATTGCTTGATCCAAGCAATTTCTTCATTTTCCACAATGTTTCCCAAAGCTTTTTTGATGAGGGGCGTAAAAAGGAGGGATTGAGTGGGAATGGGTTAACCCATTACCACACAGAGACGCCCTATGGAGCCTCGAACAAATACAAACATCAAAAATGTAAAAAGCAACTTCTCATTTTCTCACAATGTTTTTCGTATCCTCTTTGGTTCTTATTGTCAAATTTTAACGCAATTTAAAATGTTGTCTGCAATTTCTTTCAAATTCGACCAGTCTAAAATCGTGTCGTCCGGTAATAGGTTAAACAATTACCATCTATCATGTACCTACACGATATTTGGCCTTTCCCATTCCAATACGATCAAGTTCTTATTCATGCCCCCCCCCCCCTCCCCCTTCAAGAAAAATGCTCCGGAAAACAATATTGAAGATGATGAAATTGATTGTAAGAAGCAGTTTCTTTATGATCCACAATAATTTCTAACCCATCCCCCCGCCCTCATTAAAAATCAGAATATTGTATTTTTTTCCATCAACAAAGAAGTGTCGCATGCATCTTCTCCCCATTTTGATCAGTCCAAAATGATGTCATCATATAATGGGTTGATTTTATTCAGCGTTTTGATAACAAGAAAAACATCAGAATCGCGAAAGAATTTTCTTCAACACATACGTGATAGTCCGGATCTTAGATCATGAAATAATTCGAGTGCATTCTTTCTGAAATCTGAGCTACTCGATGTGTAAAGTATAGCATTTGTTGCGTAATTTAAGAATATTATTTTTACGGCGAAATACTTCAGAATTTCGACTGCGACAGAATCGCTCTCTGATAACCGGAGACCTAACAAAACTGTGACAGGAAAGATTGTGGTCAGAAGGAACATAATTGTAATCAAACCCATAGTGAATGTGGTTCTGGTCATTCCGCTGGTTGGTGTTGTCGACCCTTGTGTTCTTGTTGGTTCTTGTAATTGCCGGTTAACATTAAATGAGCCTCTTGTAATTATTTGTTCGTTATCAATGGGTTTCGTCGTGACTGGTTTATCTACCATTGTAGATGAACTACAGATTTTCTCTTGCTCAATGGATGTAGAATCTCGCATAATTTGCTCGGATGCTTGTTTGTTGATATCCGATCGGCCTGGCGGCTGAATTACTCGTCTGGTAGTAATTTGATTAGGAGTTTTTTCCTTTCTCGGTATATTAAATTGGTAAGGAGTTTTGTCTTGCTCCGTTGATGTCATTTTGTTTCCAACTTGTACTTCTTGTCTTCTATCGGTAGACGGATGTATAATTGTTTCGTGCGATTCGAAATCAGAGGGTTCTTTACTAGGACTTTGCCCGCTATCAGAAAATGGTCCTATAGCAGTTGGTCTTTTCTTGCTAGTAGAAGCCTCATCCGTTTTATCTTTGTCTGAGGTCTCGGGATGACTTTCTATACCTTCGTTGACGTTAAATGGACTAAGTCCTTTTATTTGACAAAGTACGCTGATTTGTTTTTGTCCATTAACAGTAAACAGATTTTGTGAAACTTCATTTTCCGCTATAACAAGTCCTCCGGACCGTTGTTGCTCTGATAATACTCTTGGGTCATTAGCGTTTTCATAAGATGGTCGAACAATTTGTGTTTGTTCAGCAGTAGATTGTTCTCTCTGTTGTTCTTGGTCTGAATCTGTCTGATTGATGCTTTCGTTTACGATTATTTTAGAAAAGCCACTGTCTAGTTCTTGACCAACTGAACTGAATTTCTCCGTGTTCTGTTCCATGCCAATGGTAGGATTCCGTGCGCTTGTTTCCTGTTGTTCACAAATAGAAGATTGATTGCTGACTTGCTTTTGTTCGGTCATAGAAAATGGCGTTAAGATCGGTTGTAACTCTCGTTCACTTGGTGCTTCTCTGTTTTTTCCTCGTTCGCATGCATTTGACTGCTCGCCCCCTTCCTTTATGTAACTAGAGGTAGGTATTGACTTGTTTGACAGTCCCTTTTTGATGTCGTCAAAATTTCGTCCTCTTGTTGTTTTCACAATTTCACGACTGGTGTGGTCTGATTGCCTGTTCCCCTCGGGTGCTCGCATTGTGGTTTGAACGTTCTTGCGTTTAACTTTTTGACTCCTACTCCGGTTCTTCTTTCTCAAAAACATCGCAATTTTCAAATAAAACACTACCACTGGAATTGATGTTAGCATGACCAAAACAAACAGGACATTACTTGCGATACTGACTATCACATGAGACTTATAGTCCATTTGACATTGTCCCCAGTCATCTTGATATGCCAAAATGATCACCGGAGTATATAACACCCCCGATGCTAAAAATATGACAGGACAAAGGATGCTTGAACATCTTCGAAATTTCTGGGTTGAATGTGGCTTGTAAACATGGAGGAACCTGTCTAATCCGATACTAAAAATCAGAAGGGCTGAAGCTGTAAATACATAAAATTGCACGTATATATGCAGTTTACATAGCCATAATGACCCGACTGATTTCCAAACTGCTGTCACTCGAAGGACTTCAACTGGGCAGTTAATCAAAAGTGAAATCAGGTTCGCCACAGATAGCCAGATGACGTATGTTTTTGTTGATGACTTTCTCTTGTCCCTCTTGAATACAGCCAGCAGTATAACATTGTCCAGTACACCAACGATAAAAACAACTATGATGAAGTACTGAGCAACATAGACACACCAAGTAGGTACTCTCATGTAAAGAGGCAGTTTCTGGCCAAGAGTCGAAGCATTCAAATACGTCTCAAAAGTAACACCAGTATCGTTGATAGCATCCTCCGATTTATTTAACAAATCCATATTTGATTCAAAGTTTCCATTAACCCTCGCTGTAACAGTTGTGTAATAAGTATTCACAGGGTATGACTTATTTTATAGTCTAGCAGTAGGTCTTGTGAATTAATTCTCGCCTTCCAGATATTCGACTAAATTCCGGCCAATCCTTGATGGTTTAATTTTAGTTTTGTCTATCAAGATTCAAGAATATTAATAGGCTGGGTTTCCCCATTTAAGAGATGAAGAGAATATTTTTTGTTTTCATGGAGGTATGAACCGAAAAACCTAATCACACTGTGTGATTAAGTTTTTCGGTTCATACCTCCACGAAAACAAACAAAATATTCTCTTCATTTGATAATTCAATAGCATCGAGCGAAAAAAGCAAAAACTTCACATAGTTTGATACCTTTTTTGTATGGGACTATTTTGTGCGGAAGCATACAAAATGGCTGCGTGCTCAAAATTTTGTTCATGGAGTTATGAATATTTTTTTCGACCAATCAGAACGCTCGTTTTTGATAGATGAAACTAAAAATTAAATTATACTTCCATGAACAGAATTTTGAGCACGCATCCATTTTGTATGCTTGCGAACAAAGAAGATCCATAAATCTTACTCGAAAACAGTAAAATATTTGTTTGGGTTTTCTTATCGGCATTAAAGCATAAGAAATGAAGAGGATAGTTTGGGTGGTCTTAGAGGTATGAACCTAACACTTAATTACAGTAATGTATGTTTGAGGTTTATTCCTCATTAAAATAAAAATATTCTCTTCATTTCTTAATTTATACCATTTTCGTTTCTTTCCTTTCCTTTATTTATTTATTCATTTTATTTATTTATTTGTTTATTTATTTTTGTAAATAATAAGAATTTTCGATAGAAAATATTACACCGCAGTTAACATTAACCCTTGTCATGCTGAATAAAATACTTGTTCAGAATCGCATTGAAATCAAAGGACTGGTGGCACTGTAGGTCTGTTTGTCAGGGTCTACATTTAGTTTAGAAATTAAGCTTATGGGCAATTCTGGATTAAAGAGGACAAACAGGCGGTGTAGACTAAGATCAGACTGCACATATGTGCAGGCTGATCTTTGTCTTTGCCTCCTGCCAAAGCAGAAATAATCCAGGATCACCATGACAAGGGTTAACATTTTCTCTTGGCTTTGAGACAAACAAGTTAGAATATATCACTTTAGCAACCGTTTATCAAAACACGAACACCTAAAAATATTTAATTCGTCTAATATTCTCAATGCTGTTTTCATTTTTGTTAGAACAGCAGCCTACAGTCTCACATTCTTGAATCATTAATGTATATGAAATAAACTGTTTATCAAAATACCGTGAAAAGAACACTACGCGAAAGATAAGTTTCACTTAAAATATTGTCACTGAAATTTCTGAGGCAAACTAACCACAAACTAAATTTTATTTATTAACATGATACACAAATAAGCCGCAACATCGTCTATTTTTTTTTATTCTTTTTTCCCCCGTAACGATTGGCCTTTTCAACTCTGTGTCTTTCAGACTAATAAGCATCATTACTGTCTTAGTGTCTAATTGATCATTTGCTAGCCCCGCCCACTTACTGTATTTGCCACGCCCATCGATTCCGATAAGAAGTCCCGCTTCGTTTTGAAAGTCATTATTTTGCAGAATTTATGGACAGTGGCATGTAATAAAAAGGTAGGTTAGTGGGTCGGCGACCTAAACGTCGTAACTACAGCTTGAAAGGTGGTTTACAAAAATGGCGAGATCAAAACTCTTTTCTGGTCTCAATGAATGATTTCTTTTGTCAACTTGTTGTTTGATTGACACCACGATTGGTCAGTTATTAAACTGCGTAACTTTGCAAAGTAATTAATTTGTTCAATCTGTAGTTACGACGTTTAGATCGCCAACCAGCCATTTTTTTTATATGTTACTGACCATAATAAATCTCGTTTAATCATTAATCTCGAAGTGGAACTTCCTATCATAGACAGTGGGCGTGTCAAGTAGAGTCAGTGGGCGGGACAAGATACTGTCAATCGAAAAGGTTCAAGTAAATCCGCCCCCAATTCCTTTCCCCGATGGCTAAGATGGAAAGCTAATAGCTTAACCTTTTCCTGTTTAATCCCTGCTTTTTACGGCCCTGTGATTTCATGATTGAGAAAATATTGTAGAAAAAGATGAAATTACTTGATACAAGCAATTTCTTCTTTTTCTACAGTATTTTCTACCCATATGAATGGTTATTTTCCATACTTAATCCACTTTAAACTTTCGCCAGAAAATCCTTTGAAATCGGACAGGTCTAAGAATTTAAAAACACAGGAAAGGGTTAAGCAAAGCACGGGCTGTGTGTATGTGCTGACTGACCTGTGTCTGCACATTACTATCAGTAAATTTATACCATGCAACAGAAGCATCGGGCAAAAAAATGAAAGATCGCTTGCCACGTCCACTAATCCCCGACAAAAATGTTAGAATGCGATTTCAAACGTCGCAAATTTACACCATTGATGAACAGGAGCCTTAAACAAAAAGCAGGTCGTCGGTCGGCGACCTATACGTCGTAGCGACAGCTTGAATAAGTCGTCAAGCAAACAAAAATGTGTTGCAAAAATGTCGGAGGTCAACATCCGGTGCCGATGAATATAGCTTATGAAACACGTATGCTCCCAAAAGGGTGAATGTGAGTGCTGATAAATCACACTTAACACTTGTCGTGCTGAACCCGGAATATTCCTTTTTGGGCAGTAGGTATAGACAAAGATCAGCCTGCACAAATGTGCAGTCTGATCTTAGTCTACACTACCTGCTAACTCGTGTCCCTTTTAAGCCATAATTGCATCATTGCATCATTGATGGACCGGAGCATTAAACAATAAACAGGCCTTTGGTCGGTGACCAATACGTCGGAGCGACAGCTTGAATAAATCTTCAAGCAAACAAAAATGATTTGCACAAATGTCGGGGGTCAACCGATGCCGATGAATATGGCTTATGAAACATGTATGCTCCCAATAGGCGAATTATAGTGCTGATGAATCACGCTTAAACTATCCCTACACCTATATTTGGTTTGAATTTTACACATCTTCAAAACCTGCTGAGTATCAGTTGTCGAACAACTGTTTTGTGAGACCATCCTTTGGTGAGATAATTAATTGTTAGAGACCTCCTGGGTGTGAGAAGTTTTCATTGGTCAATTCTTTGAGGAAGTAATTTTCTGATTCTCTTAATAGCCAAAATGACGGATCGCTGGCCACGCCTACTGAGATCCGACAGGAAGTTCCGCTTAAATAATACACGGCGGTTGCAAATTTATAGCCAGCAACATGAAACAAAAAAGTAAAATGGTTGGTTGGAGAACTAAACGTAGTAATCACTTCTTGAATATGTTCTAGTTTCGGCGTTTAATAGCCATACTAATAAAAACTGCTTCACATGAATGTCGGCGAATTTCGGAATTCCAAGTTCTCTTCCTGTCTAGATGAATGATTCGATTGGTCGATTGGTTCGGTAACCGACAAACGCGATTCGTTAATAGAATTCATATAGCTGCAAATATTGATTAATTGAATGGGGTTTACCGTCACTTCTAACACTATTTCAGTCTGTCGCTGCGGCCGGAGCATTTTACCGTGGAGTCCTGGTATTTCTTACACTAGTACAGTAGGGACCTTCCGGTCTATATTCCGACAGCTAACTACTGATTCGTATTTTGTCACTTTTTTATTTATTTATTTTTTTCTCTTAATGTTTTCCATTCGTATGACAAACATGCATTTCTATTCATAATCTGTTTATACTTTAATAAATTACAATGTTAGACTTTGTGTTAATATGTTAGTTTCATCCCTCCAGTTTGTTACGGCTGCATGGGTTCTTTTTCTAGAATTAGCAATATGTATTGAAAATCTTAGGTCAGTATCTTTCCGAAATCAATTCTTGCAGTGATAAAGTTGCCAAACAACATCTATGTTTTCGCCGAGTGATGAGTTTGGTAAAATCTTCTAAGCGACTACATTCTGGGTAATCATGTTTGAGTCAAATGCGTGACATTTTGTAAATGGCCTCCATCAAGAGAAGATTTTCAAGAAGAGATTTTTATAGAATAAGGAAACACTTTACAAACAAACATGGACTTCCTGGGACATCAACAACTTCAACAGGTTGCTGGTTACATAACAAAAAGTTTAGTTTTGATTTTGATGCCTCTCAGAGATGAGTATACTAGTATTATGTAAATGTACATTAAAGAGTTCATTGCAGGATGTAGAGGAATCACTCTTCACAAACAACCTCTCTCCATCCAGCAATGCTCCGTCTCCCTTACCTACTATATGAGCCTATGCGTGACATTTCCAACCATTTTGCATGTGCGTGACTCGCACACATTGAGCATCCTGGGCAGCCATTCGGGGCAATTAGAACATTCACTGATTGTTTAAAGAAGCTTTGGGTCAGTATCTATCTACAGAGCGCAGAGTAAAGACTCTGATCAGACTGTGTGGATGCACAGGCTGATCTGAGTCTTTACTTGGCGCACATGTGTAAAAGTTGGAAATGTGACGCATGCGCTCATATACAATACTTAACTTTCTATTTGTATTAAATCTCTTTAAATTAGTGCATGTTTAATCTTGTTGTCTGACTTCACTCTACTAAGACGACCGTAAAAAAATATGTCATTCAAGAATGGCAATTGAATGGCGATTTAAATGACAGCTGAAATCACAGGGAGAACAGGATGGTTCTAAGTTATGAGAAAAGGCTTTCCTTTTGGGCGTGCAAAATGTCACAACCGTAGCTCGAAAAAGCAATAGTTAAGACACCTTGCACGCTCCACGATGTTTCGTTTTGTGTAAGCAAAAATAAACTGAATGATATAATTCTGGGCGGAAGATGGAAATTACTTAACTATTAAAACTTTGTCATCATCTTTGTAAAAAGTGCTGATTTAATCAAAATTGCACTTTTTTCAGACTATTAGTTGTTCAAATTTTAAAATTTTGGGGACTGCAAGCTTCAGCTAGGAAGAAACTTAAGTCTTATTCTATGGAAAAATTCATATGTCAACAAGTAATGAAAATCGTCTCCTTTCTCAATTCTAATTTCACAAATGACACATACGTTCAATTCTATCTTTTTTTTTTAAACGTCCACTTTCAATAGGCAATTTATGACAACTGGTTTTACAAAGGTATTTTGCTGAAGGCAAAAGTAGGGTATTGAAGTATTTCTCAATCAAAGGACTGAGATAATAAAAAATAACAAATAAACAACTTAAGTATTACTGAGTGTAGAAGAGTTTGTACCCCGGCGAGAGCGACGACAAAAACGGCGTAATAAAGGTATTACGTATAGCAAAGAGTGTGTAGATATTCTTTTTTAAGTAGATAATCAGCTAATGTTTCTTTTTAGAAAATGTCCCTTTCAATAAAATATGTGGAATGATTTATAAATCAAGAGTGGCACGTATGACGGTTCCTCGTCCTCTCTAAAATTATTAAGACAACCAGTGAAATAATGATACAGGGGAGATTACTCAAATTCATATAGATAGAGGTGCGTAATTCATCGGACTGATCTAGCGCTTAAACGCACGGTTACGTACTGTTCAAAGTTGTGCATGGCTTACCTTTAGAATCATATTTTCTGATTTAATAAGGAAATCGGTTGTAAATATCGTCGTTGTCATTCCAAAATGTCGTAGCTACAGCTTGGTTCAAGCTGTAGTTACGACATTTTCGAACGACAACGACGATATGCAGTAAGTCAAGATAACTGTCATCGACATATTCAACTTGAGGAGCTGAGATCTTGCATTGCTTGAGAAGTACCTTATCTTGATAGGTCACGCATTATCGATCCGTCATTACATAAAAACTTAACATTGTTGTTTGGATATTCCTCGCAACCTTTAGGTAACGGGTACTTTAAGTGAGGGATTTTGCGTTGGGGTTGACCAACCGCTGGTCCCACCCACTTCACGAGTAAACTACGCCCACTGACTCCAACAGGAAGTCACGCTTCGATTTTAAAAGGTCGGTATAAGCTCGCCGGGAGTGGTACGGTAGGCTTGTTCTCACGCGGTTAGCCACCGATTAGAATATGTGATTAGTTGTTCTTGAGAATATGTGGGATCTTCCAAGTGCGGGCTATTTTGATAATTAGACATCGAACTGGACAAGATTCACAAGTATTGCACTCATTTACACTTCGGTTCCACTAGCCACTGTATTGGGCTCAGTAAATAGTCCGCCAACGTCATCATTTCGTAACGGATATTAATTTCAAATTAAGTTAGCATTTAAAAGAAAGTAGTTCAGTGGTTTAAAGGTAAATCAATAAGTTTTAATGCTCATATAATATATCTTGAACTAAAATTATTATGCCCTGAACGTTTGATTTCTTGCTAAACAACAGAAAAATAGCATATATTCCGTTCCTTTGCTTGACAAGACTCTTGTCATTTAGTCCATCGCATTTAGCTCATCGGTATCAATCAGACTACATTGTATTCGTGAAGAGAACAACCGTTCTTTTTTTTTTTAAGCGCATCTGCCATAGCGAACGGACGCCTTTTCTCGGGCATTTTACTTTCGTTTTTCAAAGTACAATACTAACACTGTAACATTTTATTCATTTGAACCTGTGTAAAGTTCGTAGCATATATCGTGACTGTGATTTTTTTCCAATCAGCTTGATCACCGCTATATATTCATATATTTACACTCACCGGTCTGTGATCCCAGTTAAAACAACATGTTTAGAGAGGGTGTGAGCGACAAAGGTGTGGCGTCAGGTTTGATTAAACCATTAATTGAGATATTCCGTGAACTGATTGGTCACTGGCTGCTCGGCAATTGGCCAATCGCTTGCCCCGCCCACTTACTTCGTTGGCCACGCCCACCGACTCCAACAGGAAGTCCAACATTGATTTTAACGGCGTTTTTCGCAAAATGTAAGGTCAGTAGCATGTAAAAAAAGGAAAATGGTTGGTTGGCGACCTAAACGTAGTAACTACAGCTTGAATAAGCTGTGATTACGACGTTTAAGTCGCAAAACTACCCAAAAGTGTTAACAAAAATGGCGGCCAATGACTGAGATGAAATCTCAGGTCCGGCTGAATAAATGATTTGATTTGTCGGTTGATTCCTCGATTGTTCACTGACCGCTCGGCAGTTAAGTTCACATTACCCACCTGTACGAGCCTCCAGCTTAGGTTGAATATTATCCACCTATTTGTGCGAGAATAGCGTCCCCGCGGTTGGAAATCGAACCCGGGATCCCTCGACTCGGAGTCCTACGTGCAACTACTGCGCTATGATCGCGGCCTATAGCTGCAAAGACTATACTTCAGCTTTTCTTTCACTAATTTTGAATGCAAATGACATTGGCAGTTTATGTAATTCAGCGCGATATAAACGGATGGACTAGTCGCTGGACCCGCCCATTAACTCTAACAGGAAGTTACACGTCGTTTTTCAACAGCGTTATTTTGCAAAATGCATCGTCATTAGCGAAATAAACGTCGAAACCACACCTTAAATAAGCTGTATTTACAACGTTTGGATCGCTAAACCATCAAAAATATTGCACCCAAAATGGCGGCCCAAATCTCAGTCCAAAACTCAATTCCGGGCTGAATGAATAGTTTGATTGATCCATTGTAAAATTTCAGTTGAGATTAGAGTATGTATAGAATACTATTTCTCAAAGATAAAAGGACTGAAAATGATAGAGGTTAATAGTCTGAAAAATCAGCACGCATGAAGGTAAACGGTATTTCCCAAAATCACGAGCAAAACAATTAAAAGTACCCTTATCGAAAAATTGGTTAAGTTTTCACAATTAAAAATAAGATTCATATGAAAGATAAAGGATGTGTGGTATATATTATTTTATTATATACATATAAAAGATATGGATTAAAATCAGGCTATCTAATACAACTCGACAGAAAAAAATCCGTATTCGGCGTGTACCAATATCTAACGTATTTGTCGAGTGCCGTTAAAACGGACTACTTTTTTGTGTATTGACGTTCGTTTTTTTTTTTTTTTTTTTTTTTTTTTCGGAAAGATGGTTATTTTTTAATTATTTAAGAGAATTTTTATTTATATCATGTCCTAAATGATATATAATAAAAGGAATATTACAACAGTGTATTTTTCTATTTGTTGTTATCGTGTTCTCGAAATCAAACGATTCCAGAACACGATAACAATAAATAGAAAAAACTCACTGTTGTAATATTCCCTATATATCAACAGTATAATTCAATGGCGATAATGTGTCACCCAACAAAGACCTACTTGCGACAACGCTCTCATAATGCAGGTTAACCCATTCCCACTCAGTCCCTCCTTTTTACGCCCCTCAACAAAAATGCTTGGGAAAACATTGTGAAAAATGAAGAAATTAATGGATCAAGCAATTTCTTCATTATCCACAATGTTTTCTATCCAAAAAAGACGAAAAAAAAAATTCCATCTACTTGAAATTGTCGTCTGCACATTTCAATTTGGTCCGGTCTAAAAATCCACTGTGTTGGAATGGGTTAAAAAGGCCTTTTTAGGTTGGTACTAACGTTCCTACTATATATAGTAGATTCAATCGGATCCCCTCGACCAATTCTTCTATGAGTCAAATTGGGGTTTAGAAGGGGTGAAATGACGTCAATTTAATAGCTACTATACTTGTTCCACTGGAACATTAGTAAAAATGGTAGGAACGTTGGTCCTAGTAAAAAAAAAAACAAAAAAAAAACAACAACAACAACAAAACTCGGAAGTCTTATATCTTAATATGTAAAGTGCAGAAGCCTTATATGGTATATAAAGTTTCATACCTTACGAACCGAGAGCATTTAAATGAGTAATTGGTTGAATGTGGTTTAACGCCGCTTTTAACAGTATTTCAGTGATATCGCGGTGGATGGAGCACCTCAAAATAGATATTTTGTATTTCTCACTAGTGTACTACCACTACAACCTTTCCTAGCCTCCAGCTGCTATCCCACTTAAGTTTACGATTATCCACCCATTGGTGAGAGATAAATGTCGGAAAGGGTAAGTACCGAACACGTGACATCCCATGATTGAAGATTGGAAGTCTGACGCGCTACCGACTGCGCTATGGCGGCGGCCCGAGAGCATTTAATAAGTGATCGGTAGACGAGAATTACTAGTTAGAACAAAACAGTCGCGGCTGTTGTGAATTTGAAAGTTTTTCATTCGTGAACAAGGGACACTTTATAAATGAGGTAAGAAAAGAACGTCGCGAATTATTATGAAATTCTTTACCCTTGTCATGCTAAACACGGAATATTCGTGCTTTGGCAAGGGGGTATAGACAAAGATCAGTCTGCACAAATGTGCAGTCTGATCTTGGTCCACACCACCTGCATGTTCCTTTTAAGCCATAGTTGTTTTTATGATAAATATTTAAAGGAATACTTGATTTAAATTAGTGCTTTCAGTATTTCTAGCCCATTGATTATAATCCAATTTTTTAGAGGATTTATTATCAGCTTGACAAGGGTTCATAATCCAATATAAGCACGTTGGCTTTTTCCAGACCAGGAGTCACCACAGCCCCATATTTTTCATTCAATTGACGGATCGCTGGTGTGATTTAATCAGATTTTTTGAAAATGATAATTCAAAGCTGAATAATTCAAAAACGTGACATGCATTTCTGAAAACTTATTTCTAAGTTAAAAATCCGCCTAATTATTTTTATCTTATTTTCAAATAATTTTCGATCTTACATGTACCATAATCTTTCCACATGCAAAAATTCGGGGTACCTTTCCATGCAAATAAGGGAGAATGTCCGTACATCATCTTACTCCACCCATCTTGACAATAGGGTTTCCAGAGTCATTTTGCCGGCCAAAAGCTATCGATAATTTGACGGTGGCAGACATGAAGTTGACCTGACTTTGGAATACAAACAACTTATTTTATAGTTTTTAATGTTAATCTCTCTTACTTTAACCCATGACCAAATGATAACATTTTAGAGTGATCTAATTTGAAAGAAGTTGCAGCAGACGACAGTATCTGGTAGATGGACTTTTATTTATTTATTTATCTTTGTATTATTATTTTTCTTTTTTCCCCCGTATATTTATTTATTTATATAATTGGGGGGGGTTAAGGGGATTTAGGGGGTGAGGAAATTGCTGGTTACAAAAAGAAATAAAAGGAAAAAATGAATAAAAGAATTGGTCCATATCACATCGTACGACTTCAACCAAAATGCAAACAGGTATGGGTAAAGATAATCAAAGTACTGAAGGCAATGAAAAAAAACCTTACTGGGGCCCTGAAATAGATTAATTTTAGTTATGTGTTGTTCTATTCTGCCTCATTTATATACGTTTGTACAGGTGACGCACTGAAAGGATAGCTGGCCCGGCCCACTTTATACGAACGGCGAGTTATCATTATTATTTTGCAAAGTTTATTGTAAGTAACATATACCAATTAAATAGAATGGTTGGGTATCGATCCTTTGAACAAGCTGTAGTTACGCCGCTTAAGTCGCCAAAAAATGACAAAAATGGTTAACGTGAAAGCCTGAATTCAATCATCACTTCCGGTCTAAACGAATGATTTGATTGGTCGATCGGTTCTTAATTAGCAGCTGCGATCCGTCTATTCAAACTTCCTGGGTGAATAATTCCTGGATCACTTTTAACTCTCCTTTTTAGCTAGCAAGGCCTTAACTTTGATAGCTTAAGTGAACAGATAAGAATTTGAGGTCTTTTCAGAGTTCAACGAGAGCAAAATGTAGGCTTAACAACTAAATCCATTGAATGCCTGCGCCATAAAAAGTAGTTCTTACGTATTTCAGAAATATTGTAAACTCTGCCTGCATGTTGATCGCCAAGGTATTTTAGCTGAATTGAGCACATAGTGTTCAATATTACTCTGGTCAAAGTCTTCAAAGATCTTGCAGACGACAATTTCAAATTGTTGAAAATTCTAGAATAGTTATCTCTCTTTGCAGACCAAAAAAAAAAAGGAAAATGCAGAAATTGCTTGTAACCAGCAATTTCTTCATTTTCCATATTGTTTTCCAGAACTATTTTCTAAATGGGCGTAAAAAGGAGGGATAATGTGGGAAAGGGTTACTTTAACCTTGCTTATTTATCATGATAATCTATGACAAAGAAGCCGGTTACTTAATTAGCAAAGCCAATCTTCGCTACCTTGCAGTACTTTCAGTACTTTTATCAAATATTGCTTTAACGTTTTCAGTTTTCAAGTCTCTTGGCCATCGTAAATTTTAATGTTACTTAGAGGGTTTATAAGCTACGTAGGCCTATTCTTTAACCAAAGCAATCATTTTGATATCATGAAGGGAAATCACTGGCCTCAGAAAACCGTGAGTTGCGTTATGTTCTTAGTGGGTATAGATCTAAATCAGCACGAAAAAATGGATCATCTGACGTTATTGTAAGATTATTTACATGGGGCCCTCCCCTCGCTGTTTCCACTGACTTGATTTCTCTTGATTATGAGTTGTCGCCGGAGTAACATCTTCATCTTTTGATTCTGGAAACCGTTTGTACTTTATTAAGTTAATGACAAGAATTTTCATAATTTACAAGAAGAAAGAAAGAAGAAGAAGAAAAAAAAAGACTTCTCATTCACTGCAATGTTACCTTAACCCCTTTCCATTTTTTTTCAAATTTTAGACTGGTCCAAATCAAAAAAGGGTGCAGACGATATTGGAAATTGGGTGCAATTTGAAATGAAACCATCCTGTGTGGTAGAAAATATTGTGGACAAAGAAGAAACTGCTTGTTACAAGCAATTTCTTCTTTTTCCACAATGCTTTCTCAAGTATAAAATCACAGCAACGTAAATTCCGAGTTTGAACAGGAAATGGATAAAGATATATTCTTTCCTTCCTTTCAAGGAGAGTTTTGCAAAATTATCACCCCGTAAGAAATTATCACAATATTTTTTATTTTATAATTATTATTTTTTTTATTTTTATTTTATTCCATGATTTATTCGTTTGTTCTAATGGGGTCGTTTTGGAAAGAAACACTATTTTCGACACTATCCCTTTGTACGATTTCGTCCTTTTGACTCATTATGCGCTAACATCAGTTCACTTCCGGAAACGTAGCCGGCAAGGTAAGCATAATAAGTTTTTCTTTTTAATTGGTAAATGAATTAAAAATTTAACTTATCACATGATGAAATATTTAACTTTATTTTTTTCATCTTTAAATAGATTGCACTTCGACAATCTATGTCCCATTCAATGTGTAAAGAATAAGCACGGTGTCTCGTTGAGATGCGTACGTGGCAAGTTTAAAGGATTGGGTGGGGTAAGATCATTTAAATAAGCTCTTTTGTATAACATGCTGTATCATTAGGTACTGAAATTAAGTAAATTACCGACTTGAACAACTGATTGAAATAATCAAATGTATGGGGTTTTTAGTGTGTGTGTTCAGATTCATGGTTTAAATAAGTTCGACAGATATCCACATCAGAACATAAAGGGTGTCATACAAGTATTTCTGAATTACCAAATTAAACAGAAATAAACCTAAATTACGGAAAATGTATATTTAAAATTGCTTTTGGTAGAATTTTCTATTTATTTCATCACAAAGTGATCAAAAAGACCTGCAGAAAGATGTTAAAAATTTATGCAAGTGGAGTGAAAAGTGGCTTCTGAACTTTAATATTAAAAAGTGCAAAGCAGAAACATTTGGCAGAAGAAATTTTGAGCCAGGTTACTTCATCAGGGATAAAGTGGGCAAGAAGCACAGTCTGCAGATTGAGACCTCAGAAAAGGATCTTGGTGTAACTTTTAATGACAACCTGTGTTTTGAGCAACACATCAGCAATGTAGCAAATAAGGCTAATAGACTTATTAGACTCATTAAAAGGAAATTTAAGTTTGTTGACAACCATCTTTTCTTGACTTTGTAAATTTCATTAGTAAGATCAAATTTTAGACTATGGGAACCTAGTTGCATACCCAGCAACGAAAAAATGTAAACAAATCATCAAAAATGTACAATGTAGAGCAACTCGACTGGTACCAGAGCTGAGAGGATTATCTTATTCAGAGCGTCTGAAGGAGTTAAACCTGCCAACACTGGATTACCGCAGACAAAGATTTGACCTTATTCAAGTGTTTAAAATTATTCACCACATAGACAACGTAGACATTACATCCTTTTTTACTTTTGCTGAATCTGACGATCTTAGGGGACACCGTTTAAAACTGAATGGGCCCCATGCAAAGAAGTTACTGTGTTTAAGCTCTTTCTCCATTTGAACAATTAATGCATGGAATAACTTACTAGAAGATATTTTAACATCCAAAAAAGTTGACCAATTCAAGAACAAACTTGATAAATTATGGCTGTACAAGTGTTTTGACACTTCAAATGTATACTAGCTCCACTGGAACCGGAGAACGGAAACCAAGAAGGATTAGAATGGGATGAAAACCCTATAGGGGTTACTAAGTTCCCCATCATACAACAAGTATACAACAGGTAGGTATGCTTCTATATAAAGCCAGGTCATCCAGAAGGGATGGTAAAAAAAGTTTGTGGGAAAAGCACTAATGGCTTTTTACAGGGCACTTCTCCTTTTAACACAAATTTTTCTTTGGTACTATTTTACAAGGGCATCTAAGTGCAATATTGAGTGGTAATTGGATAAAGAATATATTATTCATTCAGTCCCTAGAGCAAACATGAGCCTGCTCAGGGCTTAGAAATTCCTGAACTTTGTACTTGTCTTTCGCAATGAGAATATATAGCTTATTCATGCTTTTGTTCCTAAGTTTATTTCTACAAACCAACAATAATGCTTCACATAAATTTTGGCCAATATCAGAGATCAAAGTTCACCTCCCGGTCTTAATGAATTCTTTGATTGGTTCATCGATTTGACATTAGTAATTGGTCAATTCTGAGAGTCCTGACTACTAATTTGTCTATTCCTATTGCGTTAAATTTGGCTCACTTAATCTTGTCAGTTAAAATCCTGTTTACTAATGTTATCTAGAACTCCATTCTATTTCAGATGAAGTTTGTATGGTCCATTGTGTTTATCCTGTCTGTATTTGGCCACAGTTACAGTGCTGAGGATGAGACGGCTGCCAGATTATTAGCTTCAAAGAATATACTCAACCAGTATTTAGTGGAAAATCGAGAATTAACTGTTGAATATAAAATATTTAATATTGGGGACAGGTAAATATATATGATGACAAGAGTCTTCACAGAGTTCATTAATGAGAGAGAGGATGTATTTGATTTTAGAATTTCAGTGGTCTAATTATAATGCAGTAACGCTAGTCTTAATTCATTCCAACACAATGAAGTTTTTTGGAGCCTCTCAAGAAAAACAATTGGGAAAACATTGTGTAAAATGAAGAATTGCTTGTAACAACCTTTCTTTTTCTTCATTACACAATGTTTTTTTCCCAGAAGTTAAAAAAAATGTAGAATTCCATTATATTTCAAATCATCATCCGAACTCTTTCAACTTGAACCAGTATAAAATTTTGCTGTCTGCTAATTGGTTGAATTAGAATAACTAGAAAGGCACTGACTTGAATTGACTTGACAAGATAATTCAAATGGGTTCCAAAACTAAGAGCTTGTAAAAGCATTGTTAAAATGACGGATATAAAATTCACCACCACTCCCTAATTGCCAAGATTTTAACTAATTATGTTCAAAGGAATCTGTAGTGATCTGGTGAAACAGTGTCTTAAGGCATATTTCAGGGCCGCATTTGTCAGGTAAAAGTCGGTGAAATTTGAGTTTTCTTCAAGGTCACAAAACAGTAAGGGAATTAGAGGAATGGTCAGGGAAAATTTAAAAACTTTAAAGTCAGGGAAAAGTCAGGAATGTTATTGTTTTCTGTGGAATGTTATAAGCATCGCATTTAACTATTTTAAGCAAAACAGAATACATTTAACATTTCTTGTACAATAGAATGTTATGCATTTCAAGGATTCTAAATGAAAAAGAAAACATTATACAATCAATAATATCAACTTTAACTTTTGTTTGTTACTGTGAGAGTTGATGAAAAGATTGTATGGCTATTGGGGAGATCACCACAAACAAAGAAGAGATCAAGGAAAATATTTTGGTCTAGGAAAAGTCACCAAATAGTTAAGGAATTCTATTCCAGAATGCAGGGATGGCACCCTGAAATAAATGACTTACCACTTCCTGTACAATCCCTGGTTTTTACGTACTTGTGATTTTATACTTGAGAAAACATTGTTGTAAAAGAAGAAATTGCTTATGACAAGCAATTTCTTCTTTTTTCAAAATATTTTCTAGCCTATTGGTTGGTTACTTTTCAAATTACACTCACTTTTAATTGTTTGTCTGCAACTTCTTTGAATTTTGAAAAACAGGCAAGGGTTAACCCATTGCCAGAGGATAGAATTTGAGAGTGGACCAAATTATAAGGAGTTACAGACGACAATTTAAATTTTGTGAAATTTAACCACTTTTTCACTTTTCCGGGTAGAGAATTTTTTGGAAAATAGAGATATTACTTGTTTTTACATTGTACACAATGTTTTCCCTTTTATTATCCCCCGCCTTTCTGCGAAGGGGATATAGTAATGGTCTCCGTCCATCATTCCGTCCTTCAGTCACTAAACTTGTCCAGAGCATATCTCTGAAAGTATAATTGCTATCAACTTGAAACTTCATAGGTCAATAGATCTCATTAAGGAGAAGTGCAGTTTACAAGAACCACAACTCTTGCTTGCATAATTTTGGAGTTATTGCCCTTTGTTGTTTTAAAGACTTAGATTTTGTCCTCTAAGCATATCTCTGAAAGTATAATAGCTATAATAAAACTCATTTAGAAGAAATGCAGTGCACAAGAAGCCTCAATCTAACTGGCTTCAGTTTACTATCAAGCTTTTACGGCGGGGGATGGCCATGCCCGACATCCCTCTTGTTTTTGTTGAGAGTAGTGAAAAAGCATCATTGTGTGGAAATAGGTTGAATGCCAGCTAAAGTTACATAGTCAATTATTACTCTATTAAGTTAAAAATTGAGTTGAAATGTCTTGCCTTGTTGTAATGAATGCAGATGAATTAATCTAACACTCCTTCCAATGAAAACATATTTAAAGTAACAATTCTTGTAATCTTTGCTTATTCTACAAATACCCCGTTTTCACACTTTAAAGACTTTATAGTTTAAAGAATCTGTTTAGTCTAAGCATCTGCACAGTGAGTCAGATCATACATAGTCTGCACTATGCCCTCTTGAGATTGCTTCAGTGACTCAAAGGTTCTAGAGGCTTTTTGCCAATATCATGAATAAACCATGGTGCTTTGCAAACTGCTCAAACTTTGAGCTCAAATTGTGCTTTCGTACATATAGAATTTACTGAAGTATTGCACAAAGACCAACTTTCTATTTTTACCTACTGTTTCTTTCTTTTTTTTCAGTTCTGCCTTAAACGTAAATTTAAAAGATGATACATTCCCTGAAGGAGATTTCGAAGTTGTTGCAGGGAATTTGCAGGCCACCTGGGATAGAATAGCACCGTATCCTTTCTGGAATACCTCATATTCAGTTTCTGTGAGCAATTTGCAGACAACAAAATGTTAATCTTGTTCAAATATCAAAGAAGGTACAGACATGTGTAACCCATTCCCACACAATCCCTTTTTTTATGCCATTCAAGAAAAAAAGTTTTGAAAACATTGTGGAAAATGAAGAAGTTATTTGTATTAAGCAATTTCTTCTTATACAACAATGTTTTTATCCTAAAAGACGAAAAAATGTAAAATTCCATCAACTTGAAATTGGCGTCTCCAGCTTCTTTCAACTTGGACCAGTTTAAAATTTATTTGCATGGGAATGGTTAAAATTGAAAGTGATGTCTTTATCAAAAATGACATGTTTAGTATTTTAAAGATTATCCTTAACTCTACGTCAGAAATACAAATGTTTCACACTCGGTGATTCTACGTCCATTGAAATATGGTTATTTTAACTTTACAGCAGCAGAGGTCAGCTACTCCTTGTCAGAAACAAGTGAAACAAAGCAGGTGAGCTAAATTTCAACCTTTAAAGAGTCCAGGCAAACAATGTGGAAAATCAAGAAATTGCTTGTAACAGGCCATTTCTTTGTTTTAGCTAATCTGAGCACAAAGTGCTCGTGGTGAGCTTTTGTGGTCGTTGAATGTGCGGCATGGGGTGTCAACAATTGAAGTGTTTACACTTTAGAGGCCACAGTTTTGACCCAATCTTCATGAAACTTGGTCAGAATAATTGTTAGGTCATGAGGATGAACAGTATTGTTTATGGGAGGATTCTATTCTTAAACACAGGAAAAAGGGCCTTAATGACAATTTCTTTGTTTACACTCTAAGGGCCACAAATTTGGCTCAATTTTCATGAAACTTTGCCAGAATAGTTATTAGGTCTGGGTCATGAAGATGAACACTATTCATTATTGGATGGATCTTTTTCTGAAAACACAGGAAAAGGGGCCTTGATGACAATTTCTTTGTCTACACTCAATTACACAATTTTGGCTCAATCTTCATGAAACTTGGTCAGAATAATTGCTTAGTCATGAAGATGAACCCTACCGATTATGAGAGGATTCTATTGGAAAACACAGGAAAAGAGGCATTAATAACAATTTCTTTGATTACACTTTAGAGGCCACAATTTTGGCTCAATTTTCATGAAAACAGAATAATTGTTAGATGAACCCTACTGATTATGGGAAGGTTCTATAGGAAAACAGGAAAAGGGGCCTTAATGACAATTTCTTTGTTATCTTTGTATCACTCCAGAATAGTTATTAGGGCATAAGGATAAACCCTATTGATTATGGGAAAGTTCTTTTTGAAAACCCGTTATATTCCAGTTTTAGCAGGAGGTATAGACAAACATCAGACTGCAGTCTGATCTTAGTCTACACCTCCTGTCTGTCCTTTTGAAACCAGAGTTGTTTATCAAATTAATTTTCAAAAGAAGTAATGACAAATGAACAACAAGTACTACCAGTTCTTTCAGCCCTTTTATTAAGAATCTATTCAGCATGACAAGAGTTAAGACCCCTGCCTTGTACTAAATTAATGATACCTACAAAGAATATGACAAAGTGAATT
The DNA here is from genome assembly GCA_946902895.1 of Fragum fragum. Taxonomy (NCBI): domain Eukaryota; kingdom Metazoa; phylum Mollusca; class Bivalvia; order Cardiida; family Cardiidae; genus Fragum; species Fragum fragum. Next base: position 48,707,549 of record OX336370.1, read on the forward strand.
TCATGTTTATAATTATAATGATAATTGATAAACATTGTAAAAACACATTCATTCATTAATCGTCATGCATATATTTTAAGGTTTTTTTTGTATATTTCTTTTTACTAGAACAATTTAGTATTTCTAATTTAATCGATCTCCAGACAGCAACCCAATTCAAAACAGTTGTAGTTGAATAAAATTTTTATTTAGCAAAACTTTGCCTAAGTGTGATTGTGTGTGGGAACTTGTTAAATGCAGTAAACATTTTATAGTCATGTCTTAAACCCTTTCCTGTTCACTCCCTGGATATTACATCCCTGTGATTTATAATTGAGAAAACATTGTTGAAAAGTAAGAATTTGCATGTAACAAAATAGTATTTTTATCCCACTGAATGTTTATTTTTCTAGTCAAATCCACTTTAAACTTTTGTCTGCAAAACCTTTGAGTTTGGACACTTCTAAAATTTTGCTTACATAGTAAATGGTAAAAAAACAAGAGAGCGTAATCTTGTAAAATTACAAATAAAATCATTTATGTCAAATTTATGTTTCTGTACTCATTTCAGGTGGGATATACAAGTGCTCCAGGTGAAGGAGGAATAGTGAACAGTAGAGAATATGATAGACGATTTTCTCCTCATGTGGTATGTTAAAGAAGTTGGTCATAAAATGTCATTGTGTTTGATTCTAATGATATTAAGCATGATATTGCGTTACCCATTCCAACACAGCAAAATTTTAGACTGATCGAAATTGAAAGAAGCTGCAGACGACAATTGCAAATTGATGGAATTTTGAATTTTTCGTCATTTAGGAAAGAAAACATTGTAGATAATGAAGAAATTGCTTGATACAAGCAATTTCTTCATTTTCCACAATGTTTTCCAATGCTTTTTTCTTGAGGGGTGTTAAAAGGAGGGATTGAGTTGGTTGATTGATTGATTGAATGGGGTTTAAGCCGTTTTAGCAGTATTTCAGTCATATCGCGGAGGCTGGAGCACCTAACTATGCATTCCCGGTATTTCTCACACCAGTACGACCACTACATCCTTTACTTGCCTCCAACTGCTATCCCACTTAGGTTTACGATTATCCACCCATTCGTGAGAGACAATTGTCGGAAAGAATATTTGCCGCCAGGGGGTTGAGTTGGAATGGGTTAATTGGATATATTACTTATAATAATGTAGATTTCTTGGTCCCTATTGGTCTCTTTGTAACAATAGTTTCATCAGTCAAAAACAATTATTTGATATTGCAATATTTTTCTATTGCACCCTTTTAGAATTGTTATAACGGGAGTTTGCTGATAGAAAACATACAGTTAGTAAAGTCTGTTGCTATTTTATAGTCAGTTGATATTATCAGGGTTGCATTTAACACATTACCAGACAACTGGAATTAATTCAAAGAAGATGCATGCAGTATTAAGTTGATAGAAGTTGGGAAATCTTGGGAAATCTTTGTCTTTTTGGGAAGAAAATATTGTGGATAATGAATAAATTGCTTGAAACAATGTTTTCTTGAGGTGCACAAAGAAAGGAATTGTGTTTGAATAGGTTTAGAAAAGTTTACTGTACATGTGAAAGAATTGTTATTGTTAAAAATGTGACCCATTGATCAAAAAGGTGACCCAATTAGAAATCAGTAAAACAAATATCTGGAAAAGAGATTGGATTAAGCAGAGACCATTTAAACTTAGGAATTCTTGCTTGAAAGAACATTCTGCCCACATAGTAAGACCAAGTTAAATACTTTTCACGCTATAGAAGAGGTCATTTTAATGCCACCACATGAAAAAGATTAGAAGCATATCATTTTGCCATTGTCTGTCCATCTGTCTGTCTTCAGAACTTAACCTAAAAACTTTCACTATGCTTTAGGCGTTTTCATGATAGAATGCTCATATTTGGGGTGATGATAGATCTTATTGATATGTATCTACAGATACTAAAGTCAAAGTCAAACAATTGCAGACTTTAACAAAAAATAAAACATTTTATAGATAGGCATCTGCAGATACCATAAAGGAGGTCATGAGAAAAGGTCAAGGTCACCATTTCTAAAAATGGATTTAACATCACAAACTCATCTGGTTTGTCATATTGATCAGGATCAGAAATTTGTTAATTAACTTTTGTCATGCTGAACATTTATCCTTGTTTCACTATATTTTAAAAAGAATTGATACAATTAGATCAAGGTTGTGTTCAAAGATTTTTCTCAACACAAGAACAAGCATGTAGTGTAGGCTAAGATCAGACTGTATGTCTGTGCAGGCTGATTAAGTCTATAAACCTGCAAAATCCATTGTCAAATCAGGAATATTTCATGAACAGAATGACAAGGGTTAAAAAGAAGAATTGAAAATATTATATTTGAAACTTTATTCTGTAGTTCACATATATGTTTTCTTATTTCAGTTGGACTGGCTAGTGTTTGCCTTCATGACTCTTCCATCCCTGGGTATTCCATTTTTACTGTGGTTTTCTAGTAAATCAAAGTATGACACACCAAAACCAAAGAAGAATTAAGACATTTTAATTATAGACAGAGATGTAGGCAACAGGGATTGATACTGATTTGATTATTAAAAAACAGAATAATCAAACATGAGACCAATTCTTTGACTTTACTTGACTTCACCTGATATTGTGAACTTCAATAGAACTGTTCCTCTTAGTCATTTTTTTTTGTAAAAATACTGTTTCCTTTGTCTTCAAGTATGTGTCTCAAACATTTTACTGGAGTGACTTTTACAAAATATTTATATGTACTTCCCCCACGAAGAACTATAGTACGGTCTCTGTCATTCTACAGCAATAAACTGCCACTGCATGATACCTGTACAGTGATAAAGTGTGCCTGCTAAGGGGGTTATCTTGTCACAGGGTCTGCATACAGAAAGAACGGGTATAGTTCACCCCTTGTTGTTACATAGTTTTTAATGAGTTATGCAATTACAAAAAGAATTAGAAAAGGATAGTTACAAAAAGAATAAGAGAAAGAAGAATGGTATCACACCCTTTTGTCTACATCTGTTAACTTGTATCTTTGGTGATTGACAAAAAAGTAGTAAGAATGCAGTTTTGTCTGTCGCCAACGATAGGAGTAATATCATTATTCAATTGATCATCTTGCTCATAAACAATTTGATATGCAAACTCCACCATCAAACTCAACAGGTTCTGTAATGGAAATAATGAGACAAATATTGCCTTGCTTTTTTGGTCACCAAAACCTATTGAACTACATCTTGAAATATGCTGGAATTTTGGACCCAACGTATAAAACAAGTGTTTCACAATTTTGATGTCGTTTTGGCTTCAAATATTGCTTGATCACATTATCTTCATGAAACCAAATGAGTGATTTTGCAAAAGAACCAACAAAGTGTGTGTTTTACAGAAAAATTAAAAGATATAAAACAAAATTACCTTCGCCAAGATATTTCAATACTTATATAAATTTGGTAAATGAAAAGGATAAAGTACATGTACAAGGGATGAATGCTACTTAACCTTTTCCTGTTTTGCAAAATTTTAGACCTGTCCAAATTCAAAGGTTTTGCAGACGAAAATTTTAAGTTGATTTTATTTGAAAAATTAATATTCAGTAGGGTAGAAATATTGTGGAAAAAGAAGAAATTGCTTGTTGTTACAAGCAATTTCTTCTTTTTTCACAATGTTTTCTTAATTATGAAATCACAGGTACTTAAAAAACAGGGATAAAGCAGGAAAGGGTGAAAACCTTAATGTGAAAATCTGTAAAATGTGTTGTATGTTCACCTGATAAGGATGTCTGGAATGCTAAAAAAATGAAGATATTTTATAATTTGGCCTGAATGTTATTATAATTTATTTTGTTAAATTGGTAGATTGCGACTGATAATAAAACGATAGACCAATCAAATCGTTTATTTAGACCTGATATCGATGGCTCAGTGCGAAACAGTTGTAACTGCGTATAGACAAATAGGCAGTTACAACTGTTTCGCGCTGAACCATCAATATGCACTTTGAATTCTTACATTTATTTGAAGCTTTCCTTGCTTTCGCTACCTTAACATTGTCGTTATAGCCTTTCCAAGCTGTAGTTTTGACATTTATTATGCCAACCAACCTTTCCCTTTTTTGCTCACCTTAGCACAACATGCACAAGTTGAGCTTTTGTGATCATTCTGTGAACGTCATGCATCAGAAGTTGTCAACGATTCTTTAAAAATCTTCTCCTCTGTAACCATTTGGCCAATTTCAACCAAATTTGGTAGAATAGTTCCTCGAGCTATTCTTATCGTAACTTGTTCGTGAAATTTTGATTACCCAAAAAATAGGGCATGGCAGGGCCAGACTTATCAGACCTAGAGAAATCATAAATTTTAAAATCTTCCTCTCTTAAATACTTGGGCAAATTTCAACTAAACTTGGTAGAACTATTCCTTTTGTGACCTTCAAAATTCTTTGTGAAGTTTTATTTTGAAAGAAATTAGTCGTGCCAGGGCAGGCTTATCAGATATAGAGATATCATGAAACCATTCTTCCAATTTTGACCTACTTTGGCAGGAATGTTCCTTGGGTGATCAAAACTTGTGTGTGAAATTTTGAATCGCAAAAAATGTGGGCATGGCAGGGCCAGGCCTATAAGACAAATGGAAATCATAGAATAATTCTTCAAAATCTTCTCCTCCTAAATCAACGGGACAATTTGGACAAAACTTGGCATGAATGTTACGAATTCTTAAAAATTTTCTGTTACGTTGAAAGAAAAATAAATTGGAAAATCGCCATTACATGAGCGTTCGAAATATCTCAGGCGAGCAGTCTATGGTCATTATGGCCCCCTTGTTTGTTATATGTTATTAACCATAAATGTTTGAAAAATAACGTCCCTTGATATTTGATTCACAGTCTATTCGGAGCTCATTGGACGTCATCGGAGATAAAAAAAAATAACTTCAACGAATGTATCGTGCTATGTCTACAAGAGTTGAACAATCGCTGACCCCGCCCACTTACGTCTTTCGCCACGCCCATCGACTCCAACAGGAAAACTTACAACCAGTAGCATGTTACAAAAAATTAAAATGGTTGGTTGAAGACCTAAACGTCGTAACTACAGCTTGAATAAGCTGTAGTTACGACGTTTATGTCGCAAACAAACAACAAAGGTTAACAAAAATGGCGGCCAAATAGCGGAGTTGAAAAGCTCAAGTCCGGGCTGAAAAGATTATTTGATTGGTCGGTTTATTCCTTGATTGACAGCCGTGATTGGTCAATTGTGCGCTTCGCGTAAACGACCGCATTTCTTGTAAACCGAATTCATAGTGACATTAATGTTGCTATATCGCGGCGGCTGGAGCAGCCAGCCATTGATTCCTGATAGTCTTCACACCGGTACTACTACTACATCCTTTCTGAGCTCCCAGATACTCATTCCACTTAGGTTTACGATTATCCATCAATTGATGGGAGACCAATGTCGGAAAGGATATTTGTAGCGACCAAGGATTAAACCCGGGATCCCATTATATTGAGGCCGACGCGCTGCCAACTAAGATATGGATGCGGCCGCCTAAAAGACATGAAAGCGAGTCGTAAACAGAAATTTGATATAGGAAAAGTATCTGCTTTTCCAATAGTTATCCATGGCCTTGTAGCGATAAATGTTCGTCCTTCGTGTTAAATCTACTGGAATCCCTATAAATTGAGAATTTATATATAAAGTATATTCCTCATGCCCTTCTTAAAAAAAAAAAAAAAAAAAACGGAATGTATCGGGTGGCGTCATTAACGGCTGAATTGCTAGCGAAAGCCAATTGTTACAATCAATTTATCTATTTGTTTGTCACATTGTTTTCCAAATCCTTTTCTTGGTGGTCGTAAATGGTGGGATCGTGTGGGAATGAGTTATGGTTGAAAATAAATAAAAGATGACTAAAGTGTTGTCTAGTTCTTTAGAATGACTTTATTTCTGAAGCATGTAGTAATCTGTAATTTCATAGTCGTAGAAAGTTATCCATCCAAAGACAGGAACAAGACCTAAGCTATACACAGTCACGACGTCTTTGGAAGAACAAAATATCGTAAATACAGTTTTATTAAAGCTGGTTTAACGACATTGTGATCGCCCATTGACGATGATTGTTTTCGGATTCATTCATCTTTTAGACTTCGAGAACAACTTGAACCCCGAAATGGTCGGAAAGAGGGTAATCCTTCCCTTCGATGTTTCTGTCCAGAATTCTCTGTAAAAGAAAAGATTTTTTTTACGATACAAAACATTTTGACGTGGAAAACAATTATCTAGAATTTCTGTAATTCTAAAAAAGCGGTCTAGTCAAAATTGTCTTTTTATTGAATTTCCTTTGAATAATCGTCTGCAACTTCTTCGAATTTGGACCAGACTTCGATTCTCTTCATTTTTATATCTAGTACAACGTTCTTGTACAACCAAGAACGTATTCACTAAAAGCAAAAGTACCGGTTTGTGAAAGATTCTGTGTATAAGCATACATACAGATCCTTAATCATTTTAATACGCAGCCGGGGTTGGTGGTATCATCTTCTCCATCCGTACGGCGGACCGTCTGTATATCCTTACTTCATCGCATCTCCTCCTAAATTTATCACCGAATTTAAATGAAAATTTCACAGAAAGTTCCTAGTTACCTGACCTTGTGCATATTTTCTGGGGTTTTCCATTTTACGCTGCCTAATAGGAAAAGGGATTTAATGCATTGTTTGTGTTAACACTACTCCTTGTCCATTTCTAGACAGAGTGGCGTGAATTTTGTACAGAATGTTCCTGGACATCTGATCTTGAGCATATTATCAAGTTTTACCATTCTAGGTCGCGTCACAGAAAAGGGGAGCTTAATATGACTGCGTGTACTGTGACTATGGTACTCTTATTTCACGAAGGTGTGAAATGAATTTTTCCGCCAATCAGAATAGAGGGAATTTGATCGACGAAACTTAACCCTTTCCTGTTTTGCAAAATATTAGACCACATCAAATTCAAAGGTTTTGCAGAAGACGATTTAAATGGGATTGAATTTGAAAAATAACCATTCAGTAGGGTATAAAATATTGAGGAAAAAGAAGAACTTACTTGTTACAAGCAATGTCTTCTTTTTCTACAACATTTTCTCAATTATAAAATTACAGGGACGTAACAAGGAAGAAAAGAAGGATGAAAATAAACAAAGTGCCCAAATACATATATGTTTACATACCATGGCTCCGTGAATAGTGATATTTTTCACGAACACGTGATCAAGTATCTTATTGACAGGGAAATTTGTCAGAGGGTTATAGACACACCAAGTACAGATCCCAAGATTGTCCACATAAGATGGCGTCAGACCGGACTGTAGAAGGGTATCGTAGGCATCTGTAAGAAATGAATTTCTGTGGCTTTAACGTGCTGTTCATCAAAGCGCTTTGCTTCAGAGTTGTAACATCGCTTTACCATCGATGAGCAAGCAACATGTCGTAACTATAGCTATATTAAAGCTAGCTGTATTAAAGCTGTAGTTACGACATTCTGCTCGCGCACCGATGTTAATTTTGTAATTATGCGTAGGTAAGTATCGTAACTTTAAGATTATATATATACATGCTCCCATTACCATAACAAAGCAGCCTAAGGTATATTTAGCTTTAGGGCAAAACTCTTTTCAACCTCTTTTTTCGTACACTTTTAAAGCGGCTCTTAAACAGATTTTCAAGTGCTAAAAGTGATGTTGTGAACGCCCAATGTCCGGCTCCGCGTATTCCTACAGTGCGATTAGGTGTTTCGGTTCATACCTCCACGAAAACAAAAATATTCACTTCATCTCTTAAATAAACGGATCATCTAGTAGAACTTCTTTATCTCGACTTTAAGTCTAAGGGAAGTAAATCGTTTCCCATAGACGATCATTATCTTCGCATATAGCTCAGTCCAAGAGTTTGCGAGAATGGTCAGATCTACATGAAATTGATTTGTTTGTTTGTTTGAATGGGGTTTTACGCCGCTTTTAACAATCTTTCAGTCATATCGCGGCGGCTGGAGCACCTAACAATGGATTCCTGGTATTTCTCACACCAGTACTACCATTACATCCTTTCCTAGCCTCCAGCTGCTATCCCACATAGGTCTACGATTATCGACCCATTGGTGAGAGACAAAGAGTCGGAAAGGATGAGTGCCGCCGTCGGGAATCGAACCCAGGTCCTCTAGATTGACAGTCCGACCATGAAATTGCAGAACATTAATTCATACGCCGAAAAAATGATCCATTTTCTATATGACTTTTGACCCCCATATTTGAGATGGCTCCTCCCTGAACAGCTGTTTCTAAGAGTATTTCCAAAAACATACCCGCTTTTAAAACAGACTATTAAATTGCAAAAATGATAAAAAAAACCCCGTTACTTTTGAGTTTGTATTTTGCAACACAATATTACAAGGTCATGAAAAAATCATTGATTTTGAATTCCAATATAATTGTACAATCAAAGGCTACCTTGATTTTGTGTTGATATGAACCGACCAGAACCCTCTACATACCCAACAGATTACGGGAAAGAGAGAATTGTATGAGAAAAGTAATACATGATTAATGCGTCCTTACCTGATGAATGAACTGTTCTTTTTTAGAACTGCATTAAAGTCAAAGGGCTGAGAGCAACGAAAGACTTCGAAGTTGTTTAATATTTCTTGCATTAATTTTGCAAACAAGACTTGTTTAAAATGAGAAATAAGGGTTGTAGACTATATACGATCATGCTTAGTAAGTAGCACCTGACAAAGCAAGAACATTAAAGTTCAACTTGACAAGCAGTAAAAACTGATGAAGCTATTAAAAGAGACATTTCATTTATTGTCTAAGTGGTTTAAGCAATTCCCACACAAGAAAATGTTAGACTGAGAGAAGCTGCAGATGGCAATTTCAAGTTCAGAGAATTCTAATTTTTCGTCTTTTTTAGAAAACATTGTGGATATTGAAGAAATTGCTTGATACAAGCAATTTCCCCATTTCCACAATGTTTTCCAAAGTTTTTTTTTCTTAAGGGGCGTAAAAAGGAGTGGGGATGTGTTAAACACAAATTATTACCCCCAAAGTCTGCAGCGACTTCTGCTTGACGTACTGTAGGTCCTCCATTTAAATCGCCCATCACCAACCCTCTAGGGACAGTCTTCATAAGTTCAGCTAGAATCTTCGCTTCGTGGACGTTCTGGGCATTCCAGCTTCCATAACCGAGTTCTGGAGACAAATAGTTAACATGTTTTTTTCCCGGAATCTAGTCGCATCGGATTATCGCAGAGCTGCGGCCATAGCGCGGTTGGTAGCGCACCGGACTCTCAGTCATGATGTCCAGGGTAGGAAATATCCTTTATTATATACCTTGCCGGAAATCTTGGGATTTCTCAGTGTAATAAATTTTGATAACGTCACTGGAGTGACGTTAACACTTTTCAGTTTCACTCTTTGCCGTAATTTAGGAACTACTTTTTTCCCAACCCAGTGACGTCATAAAGAGTTTATCAAAAAGATCGGTTTCGATATTTTAATAAAAAATAAAATAATAAGGTATATAATAAATAGAATAATCAACTAGTTATTCCAGATATGAAAAAATTATTTCACTCGAATGCGTTGTTTGGCGTTAAAAAAACTCGTGCTGCGCACTCGTTTTTTCAACGCCTAACAACGCATCCTCGTGAAATATTTTTTCATATCTTGAATAACCAGTTGATTATCCTATATTTCTCACTTTTGTCTTCCACAAGTTGGTGAATAATTGTAAACCTTAGTGGAATGAGCAGCTGGAGACTCGGAAAGGGTGTAGTGGTAGTACTGGTGTGAGAACTACCAAGAATCCATAGTAAGGTGTTCGATATGATTGAAATGATGTTAAAACTGGCGTTAAACTTCATTTAAACAAACCAAACAAAGTGTTATCACCAATTCTTTATTTGAAATTTGTTTGCATCTAAAGGTTTTTCGGGTATATAAAATAGCAACAATGTCCGTGAAAGTAATACAATTTTTCAGGATAAACTGTCGATCTCTGACCGCTCATTCATCCATCTATCGAGTTCAAAGTTTACTTCCGGTCAAAATAAATTATTCAATTGGTCGATTGATTCGTTGGTTGATGAATGAAAGGGCCAATCAAATGATATATTTTTGACCGGAAGTAAACTATGAACTCCTAAATACGCCGGCATTTATGTGAAGCATTTTTGTTGGTTTGGCGATTTAAACGTCGTAACTACAGCTTATTCAAGCTTCAAGTACGACGTTGAGGTCACCAATCAACCATTTCTTTTTTTTGTACATGTTCCTAGCAAATCAGTTTCGCAAAATAACACCATTTTATATCGAAGCGGAATTCCTGCTGGAGCTTAGTGGGCGTTGCCAGCGATCCGTCAATTGTCGGAGGGAAAAAATAAGGCTGGTCCTAAATGATATGAGCTTCAGACAGCATTTTAAGTTACAGACATATACAAATTATTCGTCATTCAATAAATTGCTACATACCATCGATTTCCTCATTTTCTGCAATGTTCTTCAAGGTTTTTTTTCTTGGGACTCGTGAAAAAGCGGGATTGAATCGGAATGGGATATAATTTACCAATTTAAGTATTTAAACCATTACAAGACGACAAAATGTAAGATTGGTGCTAATTCAAGCCTGTTACAGACGACAAATTTCAGTTGATGGACTTTTAAATCGGTTTTTTTTTTTTTTTTTTTTTGTGAAAGAAAACATTTTGGAAAATGAGATTTGCTTGTGACAAGCAATTTCTTCATTTTCCATAGTGTTTTCAAAAGTCTTTTCTTCCTGGGGGCGTCAAAAAGCATCATTGTGTGAGAATGGGAAAACATGTGCGCCAATGTAAGACCCTGATCAGCTTGTTCGTCCGCAGAATTTGATCAGAGTTTTCATTATGCGCCATTTTGTGGTATGGGGGTAAGCGAAATTGGTTCATTCTTATTTCGAAAAAATGTAGTAGAACAACAATTTGACGGTATTGTTTGAAGCTGGAGAGCTGGGAAAATGTTCCTTATGTCTTAGCAACTTTCAATGAAATATCTAGTCGCCCAATGAAATCATTTATTGCGACCAGAAATAATTTTAAACTCCGACATTAGCCGCCATATTTGTTGATATTCTTTGTTGGTTTGGCGACTTTAACGTCGTAACTACCTCTCATTTCAAGCTGTAGTTACGATGTTAAGGTCGTCATCCAACTATTCTTCTCTTTTGTTACATGCTTCGGGTCATTTTTAATGAATTTTGCAAAATATCGCCATTTTAAATCGAACTTGGACTTCCTGTTGGAGTCAAACGGCGGGGCTAACAAAGTAAGTGGGCGGGGCCAGCGATTGGTCAATTTCAATCTCATTCATTTTGGTCTTACCTTCGAAATATGGTACATGTAAGTTCGCAGTCGTATGTGCACACAATATCTGCCCAATTTCTGAAATCTAGGAAAAGTAGGATTCCCCTATTACCAAACAATAGAATTTAAGACTGATCCAAATTCATAGAAATTGCCGAGGACAATTTTATTGTATATGAAATTTTGATACACTGTCTTTTTTATGGGAAGAAAGCATTGTGGATAATGAAGAAATTGCTTGTTACAAGCAATTTCTTCATTTTCCCCAATGTTTTCCAAAGATTTATTCCTGAGACAAGAATTTATCAGGTGAGGTGGTTAGTCTTACAGTGATTTCGATTACGACTGTATCGCTAACGGAAGCCAATGGCGTTATTGGTATGCTATGGAAACCACAAATAAGGCAAAATATTTCGGTGCAATCGATAACGTATTTACCCGATGAATTCTGGTTCCATTCGGGTTGTACTTCGGTGACATTTTTGGTGTCTCGTAAACCTAATATTCTTTTTTTTTTTTTTTTTTTTTTTTTTTAAAGTTTTGAACAGTCATGTCCGTTACAAAATCAACTTAATCACTGAATACATATGTCTAGAAGCATCACAAATTTGAGTATTAAGAGCCAAAACAGTTCTTTCATAATCCGTGCAAGAGTCGTTTTAATCCACGATTCGTCAGTAAAGCCGTTTGACGACTAAATCCTCTGAACTATTAGCTTTATGGTGACCAATGGCGATATATCATTGATTGGTCGACCCCCCCCCCCCCAAAAAAAGAAGAATTTTGTCGTTTATCGATGTACTTCAAAAGATCGTATTGATCAGAATGTATTAAAAAATACACGAGCAGACACACTCACGATAGCTGTGGAATGTTCATGTCCCACTTGTCTAATACTGGCTATTTTACTAGCGTACTACAAGTACTTTTTTCAAGGCAACAAGTAATTACAAGAAAATATCTTCGAATGAAAGTGAATACATCTCAAAGATAACTTATCAAATATATATTCGAATATTATCACAATGTTTATATTGAAGGTAAAAAAATATTGTTGTTAATGAAAAAAATGCTGGGAGCGATCATTTTCTTCATTCACAACAATATGTTCTCAAAATTTATCTCTGCTTTTTTTAGGCGGACAAGTGGATTTGAATTTTTGACAAGTAGAAATATAACGTCTTCTTTGTTGGTGAACAAGTGAAGAAAATCTGTATTTTCACACGTCTGTACACACACACATTAATCCATTACAACTCAATGGCGCTTTTAGACGCCCCCACGAATAAAGCTTTGGCCGCTTTTAGAAGCCCCCTCCCCCTCCAAAAAATGAACTAACAAACAGAAACAAAAACTGTGGAAAACATTTTGGAAAATACAGAATGTTTACTATCCAAATATCTAAAAAAAAAAAAAAAAAAAAAAATCCAAAATTCCACAAGCTGTTTATTGTCGTCTGCAACTCCTTTCAATTTGGACCAGTCAAAAAATTTTGCCGTCAGGTAATTGGTTGAACAAAATATACACCACCACTCCCAGCCAAACTGAATACATTTGTAAAGCGTGAAAATATACCTGTGTCGAAATATATGCCCTGGGTATCAATAATTTCTTGTCTTGTACGAAGAATTTGAGCCTTGGGTCGACCATGGGGTGTTTACTGAGTAACAGAATACCGGGCACGTTAAATCTGTTGCCACGGTTATCCAAGCACCTGAAAACACAAACATGAAACTTTTTGTAGGCAATTGACAGATTACGTTGTCAATCAAAGAATTAATCGACCAATCAAATCATTCTTTACACCGGAGGTGAACTTAAAACTCCAACATATATATATTGAGCATTTTTTGCTGGTTTTGCGTCTTGATATAGGTACATGTTTTCCATAAACCCTAGAAATTGACAGATGATCGCAGATGAAACATAAAAAAAATATAACGACTAATAAAATCATTCTTTCAAACCGAAAGTAAACTGTGAACCCCGACGTTTTATTGTTTTGGCATATCAAATATCGTCACTATAGCTTACTCAAGCGTTTAGGTCGTCAACCAACCATTTTACTTCATTGTTACGTGGTTTTGTTCATTGTTTTTTGCAAAATAACGCCATTTGATATTTAAGCAGAACTTCCTGTAGTAGCTAAATGGGCGAGGCTAACGGAGTCAGTATGCAGGGCCTAGGATCTGTTAATTCCTACCTTTGTAGAGCAGTTCTCGGATCGGAGAGCATCAAACACGTGATGCAGCCCTGGTCTAGTTTCCTTAGCATCCCACAACTTTCTGCGCACCTAAGATACTCTAGCTGGTTGCTTGACTGCTTGCAACGTTTTACCAGACACGGCAGAAATGACTTCATGAATTTCTTTGAAGCACACGGAGCCTCGTTCTCGGATACGGTGGGTAGCTGACTGACGTCATCATGGAGGTAGCTAAAGGAATATGGGAATTCCGTAAAGTTTAAGCTACTGAGAATTTCGACCATATCCTTTGATTCCCATACCTGATAAAGATATAAGAAGGGCTAATTATTCTAAGTAACGTAGCCCTTTCTAGATGAAAACATATTGAGAAATCTAACAGTTTGGCGACCAATCACTTACGGTAAGTTGTTGACCGATTTCAACACAATAAGGCTCTTTGACACCCACTAAGAAAAAACAAACAAACAAACAACAACAACAACAACAACAAAGACCATCTGAAAACATTGTATAAAATTTAAGAAAGAAAAAAAAAAAATACTGTGTGCAACATTTTGGACAGTCTATAATTTTCCCGTCGGGTAATGAGGCAAAACTTCAGTTGAGGAGCTGGTGAAAATACCTTTTTTGATATAAGTTGTCTTTTTAATTACATTGTGTGTGACCAAAAACCTACACGTTTTTCTTAAAAGAATTTAATGCAGTAATTTTGATGAAACATTTACCCCCGTTTTCCCCAATGTATTCTTTATATTTGACGTTTATATTGGTTATTATACATGTATTTTCTATTCACAAAACGTGATAACGGTATTAGTACCGTGTTTTTAGTCAATTTATTTTTTAGTTTCATCTATAAAAAAAAACGAGCAATCTGATTGGCCGAAAAATATCTATACCTCTATGAACAAAATTTTGGTCACGCAGCTGTTTTGTTTGCTAGCGCACAGAACAGTTCCATAAAAATGTTTTAAAATTTGTAAATATTTGATTTTTCGAATATGTTTAGTTATAAGAAATGAGGAGAACATTGTTTTCATGTAGGTATGAATAAAAAATCTATCACACTTATGTATGGATCCGTTTCGTGTATTCATAGATCGTGATTATTTTTTTCAATTCATACCTCCATGAAATCAACAACAATATACCGAAGTCTAACTGTTTTATTTTTCACTAAAATGAACCAAAGCTCGGCATTTCCTACCATTTCTCCATTTTTTTGCTTCTCTGTGATCAAAATAGACTTTTTGTGAAATCGTGTGAAAACAGTGTTGATAATAAAGAAAATGCTGAAGTACAGCATTATTTCATTAAGTAATATTTTCTTTCCAACAATATCAACATATTTTTTTAAAATATTTAATGAGTAACCTTTGACATACACTTTGTACCATTCCAAGATTTGCTCTGACAGTTACTTGTCCCCTGACAATTGACTCTGAAAAGAATATTAGTCAGCAAGTAAAAACGCCCTTATCGGGCAAGTCGGGCACGGGAAATTCAACCCCTGCATTTTGTTTGTGCGCCAAGTCAAGACTCTAATCAGCCTATGTGTCCACACAGTCTGATCAGAGTATTCAATATGCGATCTACAAATAAAATTTCCAACTCAAACTTTTTTACGTGCTTAGCGCTCTGGATATCTGTCCAGACAGGTCAGTGACTGCACTTCACGTACATATGAACATTACAAATCGTGGCTCTTAGTCAAATAATCAGTCGACCAATGAAATAATTCATTTAAACTTCAAGTTAACCTCGAACTCCGACATTGGCCACCATTTTGGGGGAGTAATTTTGTTGGTTTGACGCCACAACATTATTCAAGCTGTTGTTACGACGTTTAGGTAGCCAACCAACCATTCTACTTTTTTGGAGCATGCTACTGGCCATAAATGTGGCAAAATAATGTCGTTTGAAATCAAAGCAGGGCCAAATGAACAAATGGATGGGCTCAGCGATTGGTCAATTGTTGGAAGCGTTTCGCAAGGGCTCCAATAAACAACATACCTCTTGGAGACAGACAACGTCAGCGTTTAGTCCTTTTATAGCAGGCCCAGTTTCAAGCCTCCTTTGTTCGTAGTGATTTATTCTCGACGTCAAACCCGTGTTGAATGTCACAACGTTGAAGGGCTTCCCAAGCACAGACACAAATACAAAACTTAAAATCAATAATTTTTGCCACATGACAATCTTTGGTGCGTTTTTCCCCTTTTATGATAATATCTACATATGACTAGTTTTTAATCTACGGCTAAAAAAGTTGAAGGTATAACTGTGAGCACATTTATTTAATGTTCTTTGTTATTTTTCGTTGGACATTGTTTAGACATCTTTCAAATGTCACATTCCAACACTTTGGCAAACTTGCAATGTTTGTCTATTTCACACATCCGACAGTCCCTGTTAAAATGGCCGTGTTTTAGCCTTCTTTTATCATCATGAGGTGGTAAGGTAAACATCTAATTTGAACATTTCGACCAAAACTCTATCTAGTTAGTATTAAACTGACAATCACTGCTTTGAAATCGCCAGAATTCGTCGGTATAAAAGTTTTTTTGAATGACGCCACAATGTAAATGTTTCGTCAAATATTGCAATGTATGACGTAATAATGTTCCAAAACTTTCTGGGAGCCCATTGATTGCTGGTGGATTTTAATGGAATACTTTTAAGATTAACAATTTACAGCACATGTGGTTACAAGGAAAATGGAGAAATCCTCTAAAGTAACGGATCACTAGCCCTGTCTACTGACTCCGGTGGCCCTACCCACTGACTGTGACAGGAAATCACTCCACTTCGGTATTGATCGGCGTAATTTGCCAATTTTATGGCCAGTAACATGTACAAATGTTTGTTGTTGATCTAGACGTACCAGCGACATCCCGATTAGCTACAGTTACAACGTTTAAGTCGCCAAGCCAACCAAAATTCTCCACATAAATGCCGGCAAATACTTGAGTTCAAAGTTTACTTCCAGTCTAAACGAATAACTTGATACCTGGTTTGATTCTGTGATTGACAGCCACCATTGGTCAATCAGCCATTGTAGCTGTCAAACTGGGTTATATACGTGTTATGTTTATCCTTGTTTAAATGTCAGCCCGATCAGCTCAGTTGATAGAGCACTTGACTTCAAACCTCAAAATCACGGGTTCGAGCCCTGGGCTGACCATATCAACTAACAAACTAATTGTCTTTCGGATGAGACGTTAAACCGAGGCCCTTTGTGACGATGCTATCCATCCAGCAGGTTAAAGAACGGCTCTCAGCAGTTTCGTCCTGTATCCTTGCACTATCCCCCGTTACAACAAACCGTCTTCTGAGGGCGTCGCTCATATGGGCATGTGCTACGGTAGCGACGATAAATAGACGGAAATACACACACACCTTGTTTAAAGAAGGAAAATGTAGCCATTGCGTTTTACAACTTATCCAGTTCTCGGTAGGCTGTGTCCGATTTGATAGTACCTATCATAGTCTTACTGTAAGAGCTTAGATTGTTTAAACATCGTTTCCGCTTTCCTTGGCTCCAAAAATAGGTCTTAACCCTTGTCATGCTGAACCCGGAATACTCCTGGTTTTGCAAGAGGTTTAGACAAAGATCAGCCTGCACATAAGTACAGTCTGATCTTGGTCTACACCCCCTGCTTGTCCCCTTTCAGCCAGAGTTTTTTGAATATTTAATTTTCAAAGGAAGTATTGACCATCATTAAGACCTTCCAGTGCTTTTTAGGGCATTAACGTATAGATTTTTTTAATTCAGCATGACAAGGGTTAATTGTTTATAATGTGATAGGAAAGTACCCAAGATTTAATGTTGTTGCCAAGACAGTAAATACCCTAAACAATTTTCTTTGGTAAGCCCAAAAAGCAGTCAGCAATGATAAGCTTTAAGTATAGAAGCGTCGGAAAAACAGTCTGCTTTTGAATCTCACATTACCTTTAATTACAAATACCTAGGTCCGCTTATTGTGATATCTACATGAGCACTTGCTCCATTGTGCCTTTTAATGGGCAAAGAACACATTACAAAGTCATGCCTTGTAAGTTTAAGCAATATTTCAGGTCATTTGATTAACATGAGACTCTATGTGAATGGAACGTCCCTATATCTACCAAAACACCGTAACTACATATTGTTCAAGCATTTTGATCAATGTGCCAGACTCTGTTGATCTAACATTTGCATTCTATTTTTCAATAGCAGCGATCGTCTATGACGTAAGCAATATGTGCGTTGAGGAAAACGTAGTACACAAATGTTTATATATTAACGCGGTCTTGAAAACGTCTTTAGCTTGAAAATTATTACCAATATCATCGAGCTGATTCCCATTTGGTATTTCAGTTAAAGCATGGCGGCTGAATCACCTGACTATGACTTTCTATCATTTACAACCACAACATTCCACCCGAGCCATGAGCTGCTTTTTCCAATTAAGCGCACTTTTTCCCATTCGCACATCGGTGAGATGCAGATGATGGATGTCACGATGACTTTTTCAATTGTTTGAAAGAATGTTACCCGAGTCTAAGTTCGAAGTCACGGTCGCAGTGTTGAGAACACAGCGTTACGACAGAGCTAACCGGGCTCTGTGCATATTAGACACAAACTCCAATGTATGACAGAAGCCACCTCAAACGAGTAACAAGAGAAAACAGAAAACACGTTTGTTTATAGAAATATGACCATCATGAAAAACAAATTATACGAAAACGAACAAATCTGTATGATTATTTTTAAATTTGATAACATTGCATATCATCATGTGAGAGATATGTTATGTATATAGTAACAGACAAATAACAGACAGGCATACAAAACTGACAGTAAAATATGCACTTTTTAACATCATTTTAGCCCTGTGCAAGGGTTGTACACAGGTCCAAATGAAACGATTCAAATAGGATTACGCGATCAAAAATCCGATTGACTAATCAAAGCATACATTTAGACCTTAATAAACCTCGAACTCTAACATTGGTGGAAATTCATAAATGAGCCAGTGCGTGACATTTCCATCAATTTCGCAGGTGCGTGACTCGCACACATTAAGCACCCTGGACAGCCATTCGGGGCAATTAGAATATTCGCTGAATGTTTGAAGAAGCTTTGGGTCGGTATCTCTCTACAGAGCGCAGAGTGAAGACTCTGATCAGACTGTGCGGATGCACAGGCTGATCTGAGTCTTTACTTGGCGCCCATGTGTAATGGTTGGAAATGTCACGCACGCGTTCAAATGACATTTTTGCTAGATAGGCGACTTAAATCTAGTAACCACAGCTTTCGCAAGCTGTAGTTACGACGTTTCGGTTGCCAACCAATCATTTTACGTTTTCGTTACTTCTTGTCAAATAACGATATTTAGATATTCATGCCGTGTCGGAGTAAGTACGTGAAGCAAACGATTCGTCAAGTGAAAAAATAGCCATCCAGACTTATGCAGCATTGTCAAAACTTGATGATCTCATTTTATACAACATGTAAAACTGACCGCATCTAAGAGAGATGAAATGTCGATAAGGGGTATTGAATTCCCAGTGTCACGATACACAAATAGCAGAAATACATGTTTAGGGCTGAATTCAGAATTGACCAATCGCGACTGCTAATCAAGGAATATATCGACCAATCAAATCACTCATTCAGCCTAGAATTGAGATTTGGACTCCAGCATTGGTTGCTATTTTGTGAAACGTTTTTGTTTGTTTGGTGACTTAAACGTCGTAACTACAGCTTATTCAAGCTGTAGTTACGACGTTTATGTCGCCAACAAACTGTTCTACTTTTTGTTACATGCTACTTACCATATTTTTTTCAAAATAACGGGACTTTCTGTCTTGAGTCTTGAGTCAGTGGGCGTGGCCAAAGGAGTAAGTGGGCGGGGTCAGCGATTGGTCCATTATAAAACACTAGCGAACGTTCCCTTCTTGAAATCCGCTTTTTATAAAGGTGCACGTGTAAAGCGGTGCACCATTCTGTGAACGTAAGTAAGCGTTTGGTGATCCTGAACGCAGTATGGGTGTTACAGATTTCATGTTGTTGGAAGGGAAGATAAACATAACAGTTAATAACTATAGATGTGCAAGTTATAGTGAGTTATCAAAAGACAATTTTTTCTATACATGTATAGAAAAAATTGACCTTTGATCACTCACAATAACTTATACATCTATACAATCTAATACTTAACCTTAATAAAGCGAGATGATAATTATGGGGACAGGAATAGTATTAAATTAGATTATTCCCCTTCGTGACACGCTTGATAGTCTGTTAGTGATGCATTTCCTTTAATTGGTGGATCGAGTTGTCAATTAAAGGATCGCTGCCTTGCCCACTGACTCCACTGGCCACACCCACTTACTACAACAAAAAGTTCCACTTCGATATTAAACGACGTAATTTTCAAAATTTATTGCTGGTAACATGCAACAAAAAAGTAAAATGGTTTGTTTGCGACATAAACGTCGTAACTACAGCTTGTTCAAGCTATAGTTACGACGTTTAGGTTGACAAATCAACAAAAATGCTTCACAATAATGTCGGCTTGTGTCGGAGTTCAAAGTTATCTTCCGGTAAAATTGATTATTTCATTGGTCGTTTTAATTCACTTTATAAAAATCATTAATTTCAACAGGCAGTTTACTTTGAACTTTGCAATTTCTTCATTTTGCACAATGTTTTCTCAAAGTTGAAAAATGTAAAATTTCATGATCTTTCAATTGTCGTCTGCAACTCCCTTCAAATTGGACCAGTCTAAAATTTGCCGTCTGGCAATGGGTTAATATACCAGATACATGTTCCACATACATGTATATTAAGCTAATATTAGGTATCAATTTATTATCACACTATATTTGGTATTTCGTTATGACGGAATTGCCATTTTGTAACTCAAGTATTTCGTCTTTACGGATTATTTATCTTTAACCCTTTCCTGATTAATCCCTGGATTTTACGTCCCTGAGTTTTTAAACTTGAGAAAATATTGTGGGATAAGAAGAAATTGCTTGTAACAAGCAATTTCTTCTCATCCCACAACATTTTCTACCCTATAGGATAGTTACTTTTCAAATGGCACTCACTTTTAATTGTTGTCTGCATCTTTTGTGAAATCGGATAAGTCTAAAATTTTGAAAACCAGGAAAGGGTTAACGGACCTTTTCTATCTTACAAACATGTACCATTGAATACCAGATTTATTCAACCGATAACAACTCTGTTGTTCAAAGAACTGCGACTTGAAAACTCTTTACGGATAACTTGGTGCTCCTTTATTACGGAATGTTCCAATGAAACAATATTATTACTATCCTTATATTCACACACTGATATCTAAAACAATCATGGTTATATCTTCAGAGGCACTGCGTTCTATTTCTTTTCTTTCCGGGTTTCCTTAAACAAATCAAATTCTTCGTATTCACTTCATGTTTCGTTACGACTCATTCTACGAATTTGTTCCGTTATTACAAAACGACTAAATTTTGCCCAACATACCGCTTTCGTTCATACGGAATTGCAAGTTTTTGACACACAGGTGTGTTTAGTTTTTACGGAATATTGAGTCTCTTGCATACATTTTTACTTGTTTCGAATCTCCAGGCTTTGACAAACACATTTTATCCGTTATTATTTCAAGTCTGCCTCGCACATGTGTTCTGTAATAACGGAACATTCAGTACTTCCATCACAGGTGTTTCATTTACGGAAATTTCCGTTTTTACGGACACTCAGTCTAGCATCCCCATTAATATCCCAACTATTCCACCAATTATAACTAAAATAATCACTAAAATAATTACTGTTATACAGCGCATCTTCTTGTGGTCACCCCCCTGAAACAGATAATAACAGCAAATCTTAATTTAACCTATTTCCGCACAATCCCTCCTTTTTACGCGTCTAAAGAAAAAAGCTTTGGGGAAGATTTTTGATAATGAAGAAATTGCTTGTATCAAGCAATTTCTTCATCATCTACAATATGTTCTATTCAAAATGACGAAAAAAAAAATCCATCAATTTGAACTGACGTCTGCAGCTTCTGTCAATTTGGACCAGTCTAAAATTTTGTTGTGTGGGAATGGTATAAGAGATTACATGTACCTCTACATAGCGCCCATTTTCTTTGGACGGCCAGGACTGTAACCTTGTGACGATTTATCGCACAATTGTTTGTGATACTGTCTGTTAACCCTTGTCATGCTGAACCCGGAATATTCCGGTTTTGGCAGGAGGTGTAGACTAAGATCAGACTGCACTTATGTGCAGGCTGATCTTTGTCTACACCCCCTGCTTGTACGTTTACTGTCAGAGTTGTTTATGAAGTTGATTTCTACAGGAAATATTGATTTTTGAACGATTAGTTCTATCAGTGCTTTCAGCTCTTTGATTTGACAGTATTTCAGTAAGGTAATTTATTCAGCATGACAAGGGTTAGATGTATATATGTACAGTTAACTGATTACAAGACAGTAAAAAATTAGACTGGTCCAAATTCGAAGATGTTGCAGACGATAAGTTTTAGTTCATGGTATTTCAAATGTTTTGTTTTGTTGTTTTTTAAGTAGAAAAAATAGAAGAATAAAATGAGAATAATGAACAATTTTCCACATTGTAATTCAAAGCATTTATTCTTTGAAGTGTGGTGGTGTCGGAATGGGTTGAGGAAAATTTGATTCTAGACAGAAAGGACTGACTCAGTCACAAAAAACGGTTTGAATGGTCGTGGTAATTAATAATTTACATGTAGTGATTTTAAAAACAGTCAATTCAAAAATGTCTGTTTTACTTTAATTCGATCAAAAATTGACAGAAAGAAGATAATTGTCGTTCATCAGAACAACAATCTGTCCGATGCCTTGCCTGGTTTATACCTTATGGGGTTATCTGGGTAGTATATAGCGCAATGAAAGGAACACGACAAAACTTAGTACTCACAAGAGAGGACGCATCGTCGTTCATAGAATTTCTTGGTTCTCTATCGGTTTCGTTGATACTGTCTGTAAAAACAATAAGATACAAGATAGTTTATTGACTTTACTCATTCTAACCCGAAAAAAAGTTTGGACTGGTCCAAATTGAAAGAAGATGCAGACAAAAATTTCAAGTTGGTCGAAGTTTAAGTTTTTGGGCTTTTTTGTATAGAAACCAGTGCGGATAATGAAGAAATTGCTTGACACAAACAATTTCTTCATTTTCCACAATGTTTCCCAATTTTTTTTCTTAGGGGGCGTAAAAAGGAAGGATTGTGTGGGAATGGGTTAAACTTTAAAGTTTCTCGTCAAATGAAATACAAGATAGGAATGATAATGACGATAATATAGTAACATTCGCGTAACTGAAGAATAAATTAGTACAGTAGATCTTGCATTAAGCGGCCACACATGGAACGACCAAAAAGTAGTCGCTTAAAACGCGTTTCTGTCAAATATATCAAGGACTGATTCGATTTCATACATTAGTTATTACATAATTCTAACTAAATCCTTTGTTGTGTGGACTCATAAGAATCGTCTCACTGCAACGATTTAATGGGTTCGAACTCCATTGCACTTATTACTAAATAGATATGCTTTTAGCAAACACGACCATTTCTTATGTCAACGTTTAATTTGGAAAGGGGATTTTGAGTTTTGTCGCTTTGTGCAAGTGGTCGTTTAATGGAAGTGGTCCCCATAGCAAGATTGATTGTATTATGAATCACGAATCCGCGCGAGACATTTCAAACACGTTCACATATGCGTGAGGCAGAGACACTGCGCAGCCTGGCTTCCATATTACGCATGTAGAATAATCGCTGATCGTTTAACCAATTTCTAGACAGCAAAAAGACTGGTCCAAATTTAACGGAGTTGCAGATGACAACGTAAATTTAATGAAATTCTAGATTTTTTCAACATACTCGGTAGAAAACATTGTGTAAAATGAAAAAATAGCTTATTGCAAGCAATTTCTTCATTTTCCACAATGTTTTCCAACGCTTTTTCTCCTAAGGGGAGTGAAAAGTCGTCATTGTGTGCGTTAATCCATTCCAAACAATAACGAGCTATGACGACCCAAGGAGAAAATACGTTGGAAAACATCATGTATAATGAAGAAATTGCTTGTAACGAGCAATTTCTTCATTATCCAAGATGTTTTCTAGCCTAAAAGTCGAATATGTCAATTAAAACCCACCAACAAAATATTGTTGTCTGCAACTTCTTTGGATTTGGACAGATCTAAATGTATATAGTCTGGTTATATGTTAAAGAGACGTTTCGGTCTGTAGCTATCTAGAGGGCTTAGAGTCTGATCTGAGTCTTTTCTTGGCTCATATGTGAGCTGCTTAGTAAGGCTCTTGTTCACATGTCAATGAAACTCTTGCGGCATTTTTTTCAGAATTTTGATTTCATTGATAAGGAAATGAAATCACTAGGCCTATTTAACTATTGTGTCGTTCAATCGGGATATAAGAATACATATATCGGTATGCAGTCCCCCGGTAATCGTATCTGCCATTTCATCTGCTGGAACAAACGTGACAGCACGAATGTCGTTAAGGTCCACAAAAGGGGCACTATTATTAGCATTTTTATTGATTCCTCATAAACCATTCATAATTTTTGGCCTAGTCCAAATTGAAAGACGTTGCAGACGACATTTCTGAGTGAGTAATTTGACTGATAATGGTAAAAAAAACTAACATTGTGTGAAAAATGTCTTGTTACCAACCTTTTTCATTCTCTAACAATGTTTCCCTAGCATTATTTTACAGAGGCGTCAAAACGCTTTATTTAGTGGTAATTGGGGAAAATGCTTTCCTCGCAAAAATCCATTTATTTGATCGCGATTGTTGACCCGGACTTGGTCCAATTAACTTGACAATGACATAAGCACGTGCTTATCCATGAGACACAAAATATGAACATTGTACCTTAAATTGTCCAACCAATCCCAAGACGACAATTTTAGACTATTCAACATTCAAGAAGTTGTTGACAACAATTCCAATTCAATACTATACAACAGAAACATTGTTTTTCGGTAGAAAATATTGTGATAAGTGCCTAAATTGCTTACTACAAACAATATCTTTTTTTTCCAACAATAGTTTCCCTATTCCTATTTTTTTGATGTAAAAAGGTGGGATTGATTGGAACTGGTTAAAAGTTTCGAACAGTCAGACGGAAGGATTCACAAGCGGGTTGACGGACAAACGGGTACCAGTGAGATATGCTCCCCCCCCCCCCTCTCGATTTTATCGATGCGAAGACAAAAGGGTAACATAGATACATGTAACGATAAATGATCATAATAAAAACACGCGAAGAAAACATTTTTGGTGATGGATTAAAAAATAGGAAGCAAGAATTATATTTTGTTCATGTTTCTTCCCGTTTTCCCTCAACGGTTACGTAATTCTTCGCTTGTTTCGCAATTTGCAACAAGGGAAGAAATGTGACCACAGGGACATAAAGTCTTGACAAGCAATACAATTCAATCAGGCAATATAACATTCGATTTATCGCCATTAGTTGATTTGATTACACTTGCACCACGTGGGGTGAATACGGTTCTCATACAATTAATTACATTTTGACGCAATACTTTTTGTTGCTTCAAATATCTTGATTTTTATGTTTTCTCTGGGTTATATTTACAATCTGAAATAATAACCCTTGGCATGCTGAGCCCGAAATATTAAGGTTTTTACAGGAGATATAGACAAAGATCAGTCTGATCTTGCTCATCACCTCTCGTTTGTCCTCTCTAAACCAAAGTTGTTAAAATAATCATTGAAAAGGGAGGTAGAGAGAGATAAAGAGAGAGAGAAAGAGAGAGAGAGAGAGACGGAAAGAGAGATACGGAGAGAGAGACAGAGACAGAAACAGAGAGACAAAGAGAGACTGAGAGAGACACGGAGAGACAGAGACTCTCACTAAGGCCATCCAGTGCTTGTCAGTCCTTGGATTTTAAAGTAATTCTGTATAGAATTCTAATTCAGCATTACAAGGGTTAAAATCTGAAGCGCGTTGTGCATAATAGTATATTCCTCTGTTAACCCTTTTCTGTTCAGCCCCTGGTTTTACGTCCCTTTGATTTTATAGTTGATTAAACATTGTAGTAAAAGAAGGAATTGTAACAAGCAATTTCCCCTTTTCTCTACACTTTTTGTCTACAATTTTGAATGGTTATTTTTCAAATCAAATCTACCTTATATTTTCTTCTGCGAAACCTTTGAATTTGTTAAGGTCTAAAATTTTGAAAAACAGGAATGGGTTAAAATCGATTTGATAGCGACGCCAGTCTCCTTGCATATTCCATTCTCCTATACCAGACATTAAATAATTTTTCTATTTTGAATAAAGACAGGAAGACGAGACACCACTTGATTTTGGCGGAAGTAGTAAATTTCACGGTTCCAGTTTTGAATTGAGTTTTTTTTCCTGGTAAATTTAAACTTAGAACGGATATTGTGATCTAAAATCCTAGATAGGACATTATACTTTCTGCTTAATGACGTCATGACGTCTTCATGTAGTATTTGCGTCATGAATGACATGACCTCGTCCACATAATGGCGCTTTGAGAAAAAGGCTTTTGAAAAGATAGTGGATATGAAGAAATTGCTTGTCACAAGCAATTTCTTCATTATCCGTAATGTTTTCTAAACAGAACGATGAAAAAATCTAAAATTCAAAAAACTTGAAGTTGTCGTCTGCAACATCTTTGAATTTGGACCAGTCTACTTTTTGTTTTGTCAGAATGGGTATTTTTATGGAATGTGTCTCAGTAAACACGGGGTTTTTAAAAAAGAAATGAGCTGAGTTGCATAATGGTGTAGAAAACCATAAACTATGTGCAATGTTTGCTTAAAGGTGAAAAAATGACCACAGTGAAAGATGCTTAACGGAAATTAAACAATGAAACAATGATTTGACGTGTGAATTGATCGAAACACAAGGTAATCGTGCGGAGGGCGTGTTCAGTTGAACTCCTTCTTTGTTCACATAAGAGAGCAAATTACTGAATTGAAAAATATAAATGTGGTTGGAAAGACATGTAACAATCTTTTCTATTACGTGATTTGGACAAAAATACGATGAAAATACTTTTAGCCTTTTTTACAGATGGGTGAGGTAAGATGATTTACGAAAAATCTCCCTTAATTTTTAGGAAATGTACCCTAAATGTTTGCAGGTGGAAAGATTAGATTAAGGTATAAAAATATTTGAAATAAGAACTATTTGTTCCGGCTTTTTTTTTAAAAATAAATTTAGAAATAGGTCTTCTGAAATTGAATCACATTTTTGCATTATTTAGCTAAATCATTGTGAGTATAGGAACACCGGTTAAATCATACATGTATCATCATGTATGATAATTGGTCTAGATTACTACAAGTATAATCATTTTAGGTAATTTTCACGGATATACGTAAGAAATATCGCAAAGCCCATATACCTGTTTTCAATGAAAGGAGCGTATACTAACCAAAGGCAAATAATTGACCAATTTGGTGAATCATTTTTTGTTAGTTTGGCGACTTAAACGTCGTAGCTACAGCTTATTCACGCTGTAGTCGCCAACCAACCAACTATTCACATCTTTTGTTGCATGCTTTGCCATAATATCAGCATAATAACGCCTTAAAAAATCGAAGCGGGACTTCTTGGTGGAGGAAATAGGCGTGGCCGAGTAAATTGGCGGGGCCAGCGATTGTTCAATTTTGAAAGAAAAGAAAAAAAATCGTTTGGCGAAAAAAAAATCGGAGTCTGTGATGCAGTGACATTAAATAGTACTGCGTTTCCACTAAGTCTTGATTTAATTACTTATTCACAAATTAATTATGTATTAACTAATCAAATCATTTATTAAGATCTAAAGTGACCTTTGAACCCCAACATTCTTTGTCAAGCGTTCTTGTTTTGAAAAAAAAGTTATGGACAGTTACATGTAACAACTACATAAATAAAATGGTTGGTTGACGAACTAAACGTCGAGACGTTAAATTAACTATAGATACGACTTTTAATCAAAGTACTGAAAGTACTGTAAGCTAGCAAAGCATGGTTGAATTTAGAAAATATCTACCTTGTTTGGTAGAAAACATTGTGGACATTGAAGAAATTGCTTGTTACAAGCAATTTCTTCATTGTCCACAATGTTTTCGAAAGTTTTTTTCTTGAGATGCTTAAAAAGCGGAATTGAGTGGGAATGGGTTAGATAGCATGCTTTTGACAGAGTTCTCTACAATTTGAATAGAGTTTGCAATACATGTATTCCTGAAATACATGAGAACTATTTTTATGGCGTAGGCATTTAACGAATTTAGTGATTAAGCCTCCAGTGGCAGTTTGCATTCATTGAACTTTGAGAAGACCTCCAAATTTTGTCTGTTAACTAAAGCTATCAAAGCTGACGCTTTGTTATCTAAAAACGTCGGAGTTCACAGCTCTCTTTCAGTATAAATGAAAGGTTTGATTGGTTGATATAATATTTGATTCTTGATTTTTCAGATGCGGTCTATTTATTTATTTCTTTATTTTATTATTTTTTTTTTTGGGGGGGGGGGGTATGAATATTTCTTATGCACAGTACAGAACAAATATGTGGTTATGAAGACATCGAATGTAGTAATTGTTGCAAGATGATTTGCGACTAGAGAAACAATCAGTTTAAAATCATTATGTTTTTTTATAGAAATTTATCCCCCTACGTGTAATAAATTTCATGAGCTCTTTCGAAAAATGAGGTTTAAATCTAAAATATTGCTGCGTCGCTATACAATCATATTAATCACAACTGACGAAGAACATGTTGTTAAAAAGCATATCATTGATTGTCTAAAAATAGATACATGAAAACAGATCTGAGCGTGCTCGTTTCTGGTCCTGTCATAATAACACACAGAAATATCGCGATATCAAACGAGATTTTTCTTTATCACAGAGAGATTTACAGGAATCTAATATATATATATATATATATATATATATATATATATATATATATATATATATATATATATATATATATATATATATATATATATATATATATATATATATATATATATATATATATATATATATATATATATATATATATATCGCGATTGCATTTGGAATTACCACGGTACTACTATATCGAATTACAAAGTAGATATATTGAACACATTTTTGAATCATTCCCTTAATAATGATAATGGAAAATTTTGCGTGATCGCCTACAACCACACACGCAACTAAATGGATATTCCGTATTTGTAGATATACATGTATTTGACTGTGCATGAACTAGTAACAGTTATACATCGACTTTGGGCGAGCAGACTGTCGTAACTACAGCTTCATTCATGCTGTAGTTATGACATTTTGCACGCCCAACGACGATATATCGGGTATAACCTATACAAATAGTAGTATTAGGGGCGGTAACCAGTCTAGTTTTGTGCATAGTAAAAATCAAATCGTTCATTAAGACCGTGACTTAAAGGTTAGTCAAGCTGTAATCACGACGTTATTTCGCCAACAAACCATATTACATTTTGTGTTAAATATTGCTAACTACACATGTATAAATTTTGCAAAATAACGCCGTCAAAGAGGAACTTCTTGTTGAAGCTGAATGGGCGTGGTCGGCGAGCCCTAGGGTTTAATTCGTGAACGATCTGTCCAAATATTTTCCTGCAACTACCCTGCAACTACCCATTATCAATCAAATACATTTAGACTGGTTCGAATTGAAGGATGACGTATAGAATTCTTTAATGAAAGGTTAAGTGTCATTTTAGGCAGAAAACAGTGAGAGAAAAAGTGAAACTTCTTGTTACAATATTTTCAAAGCTCGTCTAATTGCGGGACTCTGCGGAAATGGGTTAACTCATTTCAAGATAATGGCGCTTTTTTGACGCCCCACAAAGAAAAGCGCCCGGGAAAAACATTGTGGTAAGTGAAGAAATTGCTTGTATCAAGAATCTTTGCATTTCACACACCTTTTTCTTCCGAGAAAGGACAACATATTTTAATTTCTTATCCAACTGAAATTGTCGTTTGCAACTTTTTTCAACCATGACTTGTCTTAATCTTTGGATTTTGGTAATAAGTTGGATATAGGTCCCTATACATCGTTCCTGAATGGTATCTATGTTAATGCTTCTGCACATTTTTTTCTTACCGATATTTATTGTACATTTTTCGGTCTCTAGCTCCGGATCTACCTCCCAGGTCTGGATCGCCACCTTTTGATTCAAGGAAAATACCAGCTCGTGCATATCATTTAATTCTCTGAAATAATGACAAGTGAAATTATTGATAATATATACAGAATAATCAACTTGTTATTTTTTATCTTTCACGAGAATGCGTTTTTACGCGTTGAAAATTTCTCTAACGGCTAACAACGCCTTCCCGTAAGAGATTTTTGATATAAGGAATAACAAGTTGATTATCCTCTCTAATAGAATCGAAGCAGTTCTGTTTTTCATTTCTTACCTATTTATTAATACCTATTTAATGCTATTCGTGTACTTCGGCCCTTACGAACCGTGCGCATTAATAATAATCAAGGAATTTTTTTATGTAATTTCTCTTTGCCTCTTCGAAGTTGGCGATTTTTTTTTTTTTTTTTTTGGGGGGTGATAGTCCTTTTTTTAAGACACTTTAAGGTTTGTAGTGTAAAAAATGGACGAAACGTATATTTTGTCAAAGTTCTACAACCTTATCATCGATCTTCTGACAATGGAAACTAGAGGCGCTTGAGCACTTGTATCGCTCCACAGGCATTAATGTACTGATTAAGCAAATGTTTGCATTAATTCAATATAAACTGAATATGAGGATAATAAATCTAAGTCATAGAAATCTTTAAAATAGTTCTAGAGAACTATTTCAAATTTTTCATTGTTTTTACAAAAGTCAGGTTAACTGACCTTTCAAGACTCCGCCAATGATACAATCAAAGAATAAGCAGTCTGCGTTCACCAAGTCTCCTATAGTTTATTCTAGCTGTAGTTACGACGTTTAAATCGTCAACCAACCTACCGTCTTACTTGTTTGTTACAAGTTAATGACCATATTTTTCGCAAAATAACGCCGTTTGATATATAAGTTGAACCCTTATGTTTAGAACTGTTGCAAACTCTGTCTGCAAGTTCATCTCCTAGGTATCAAAATGAGTCTGATCAAAGTCTTCGATATGCGCACTTATTTGTACGGTCAGATGAAATTACTTCATTCAATTAGTAGAAAACTCCTTCAAAAACATGCTATTTTATCCATTCCCACGCAATCCTGCTTTTATATGCATATCAAGAATATAGCTTTGGAAATGATTGTGAAAAATGAAGAAATTACTTGAAACAAGCAATTACTTCAACGTCCACAGTGTTTTCTATTCTGCAATTCAAATCATTTCTTAATTCCACCAATTTGAAATTGTCGTCTGAAACTTCTTTTAATTTGAAGATTTTGCTTTTTTTTGTAATGGAGGGCTTAGTTCCTGTGTTAATTGAACCTCGTTTATCTACCACGATAACCTTTGGCAAAGAAGATTACTTAACAAAACCATGCTTTGCTAGCTTGCAGTATTTTCAGTACTTTGATTTTTATTGCTTAACCCATTCCCACTCAATCCCTCGTTTTTACGCCCCTCAAGAAAATAGCTTTTGTAAACATTGTGGAAAATGAAGAAATTGCTTGTATCAAGCAATTTCTTCATTATCCACAATGTTTTCTATCCAAAACAACGAAAAAGTTCAAAATTCCATCAACTTGATATTGTCGTCTACAGACCCTTTCAATTTGGACCGGTCTAAAATTCCACTGTGTTGGAATGGGTTAAAGAAGATCCATAGTGGGCGTCGCCCTATATAATTTGTTGGTTATCCTGTGGAATCCTATTACAAAGAATCATCTCTAATCCAGATTTATCAGGGTGAACGATCCTGCCAGTGCTTTGGTACTGATCGAGGCTTAAATGCCATGATGTTTTAGGCGTCTATACAGTGTATAGACGCTTTCAATAGTCTCGCTATTAGTCCTCGTGATGTTCTGATCTAAATATCACTTTCCCTTAGCCCATTCCAACACAATCTCGTTTTTGACGATCCACGAGGAAAAACTTGAGAAAAAAGTTGAGGAAAGTGAACAGAAAATGAAGAAAGCAATTTCTTCATTATTTACTATGTTTCTGTCTAAAAGACCTATCAACGTAGAATTTTCGGCTGTATTCTCTTTGAATTTGAACAACTCTAAAATTTTGCCATCTGGTAATGGGTTAAAATGGTCGAAATTCTGTCGATTGACACATATGGAATTAATTTGCATCAAAGGTTGGTTTTGAGAAGTGATCACAACAAATAGATCAATACAACCTCATTCGCCGACGATTGTTCTTTCGAACATGAAAAAAACAATGTGTTTATACATGATGTATACTCCGGCACCCGTTATTTCGTTTACGTGTCTATTTTCCGTAATAGAATAAAGAATTACTGCAAAAGGCAAAGATACAAGTCCTCTGGAATTTCTCTATTAAAGCTCTCTGTTGGTTATATTTGCGCTTTATCAAAGCAAAGCCCTAATAATAGAATGATACAAGAAAATTACTTAATTATATTTCCGTCTAGGTAAAGCGACGAACGCGACGTGTATTGTGTTAGGCTGTGTTTCGTTTCCACCAGTGGTCAATTACCGCGACGGAAATATGTGTAACGCGGAGCCGGAAATAAAAGATATCAAGGTATAGAATTACGCATCAAAGGGTTGAAAGCACTGATAAAACTTGTTCAAAAATCAATATTTTTTTTAGAAATCAAGTTCATAAGCAACTCTGACAGGAAGAGTACAAGCAGGAGGTGTAGACTAAGATCACACAAGTGCAGTCTGATCTTAGTCTACACCTCCTGCCAAAACCGGAATATTCCGGGCTTAGCATGACAAGGGTTAATATGGAAAGAATACGAAATGAGCTGGTTTTGCTAAAGTTTGTTTTATACAACTAAATGACCATTTACTGTCTTTAATCGATTCCCACACAATCGCTCCTTTTTACGCTCTTCAAGAATATAGCTTTTGAAAATACTATGGATAATGAAGAAATTGCTTTAAATTTCTTCATTATCCGAAATGTTTTCTAACCCCACCCCAGTCCCCTCAAAAATCAAAGTACTGAAAGCATTTTAAGCTAGCAAAGCATAAATTTGTTCGATTATCTTCTTTTCAAAATGTTGTCATGATAAATAAATTCAACTAGGTGGAAAATCCTTGCCTTGTAGGACAGAAAACATTATGGTCATTGAAGAAATTGCTTGTTACAAGCTTATTGTCCACAATGTTTTCCAAAGCTTCTTTCTTGAGATGCTTATAAAGCGGGATAGAGAAGGATTGGGTAAGTAGCATGCTTTTGAGGGAGTCCTCTACAACCCGAATAAAGTTAACTCATGTTGCCATACAAAGCAGTGCGATTAGTGAAAACTCTGATAAGACCCGTAAGAACTACTTTTTATGGCGTAAGCATTCAATGGATTTCGTGGTTAAACCACCAGTGGCAGTTTGCATTCGTTTGAACTCTAAGAAGACCTTAAAATGTTGTCTCCTAACTTAAGCAACCCAAGCTGACGCTTTGCTAGCTAAAAATCTATACTTGAAATTATCGCCTGCAACTACATGTACTTCGGCACCAATTTACTACTTATTTTTGACGTATATATTATAGTAATTGACCTACTTTTGCAAACATCGGATATCTTCGGATTCTAAATTCCTGAGGTCGCTACTTATACTTCGTATGGACGTGACGTCATTCACTGACCCCTTGTCTTTGTCCGGCCCCTTTTTCGGAATGGAAGCTTCGGATACACCCGTGTTAATCAGTACCTTGTTTTCTGGAAAGAAAAAAGAACCAATAAAAGAGTTGATATTTCTAAATGCTGAATATCGTCGAAGTGTGACTCGAACCTCGTAACTACAGCTTCAGTAAAGTTGTAGGTACGAGTTTTAGTCGCTCACTGACGGTATTACCCCATTCCAACTCAAGAAAATTTTAGACTGGTCCAAATTGAAAGAAGCTGCAGACGACGATTTCAAGTTGATGGTTGATTGATTGATTGAATGGGGTTTAACGCCGCTTTTAACAGTATTTCAGTCATATCGCGGCGGCTGGAGCACCTAACAATGGATTCCTGGTATTTCTCACACCAGTACTACCACTACATCCTTTCCTAGCCTCCAGCTGCTATCCCACTTAGGTTTACGATTATCCACCCATTGGTTTTGTTTGTTTGAATGGGGTTTAACGCCGCTTTTAACAATCTTTCAGTTATATCGCGGCGGCTGGAGCACCTAACAATGGACTCCTGGTATTTCTCGCACCAGTACTACCACTACACCCTTTCCTAGCCTCCAGCTGCTATCCCACATAGGCTTACGATTATCTGCCCATTGGTGGTAGACAAATGTCGGAAAGAGTATTGCCGCCGTCGGGGATCCACCCATTGGTGAGAGACAATTGTCGGAAAGAATATTTGCCGCCGCCGGGGATCGAACCCATGACACCCATGATTGAAGAATAGGAGTCTGGCGCGCTACCGACTGCGCTATGGCGGCGGCCTCAAGTTGATGGTATTTAAATTTCATTTTTTTCGTCTTTTGGGATAAAAAACATTGTGGATAATGAAGAAATTGCTTGTTACAAGCAATTTCTTCATTGTCCACAATGTTTTCCAAAGCTTTTTTCTTGTGGGGCGTAAAAAGGAGGGCTTGAGTTGGAATGGGTTAAAAGTCTTTGTGCCGGCATAATCACAAGAGGAGGTACTTCAGCCATTAAAGCCATGTAAAGAGAAAGGAAGACCCAAAGGAGGAAATACTTGCCCTGTGTTCAGGATGACCAACGCGCTCGCTACAATTAAAACAAAAGGAATACTATGGACATTAATCGCTAGCCCGAGTTCTCTAGTAAAAAAGGGGACATGAAACTGAAACTTCAAAGAATATGGTCCCTAAATTGGAAACACAGAAATTGTCAATAAGATCCCTTTTTATATATGTTTTCGAACCAGATCTTCAAATTTTCAAAAGGTCTTAGTCTTATGAGCTAACTATCAATCTGGACATGTTTCATCAAGATTGAGCTAAAATTACAGCAAAAAAAAGAACATGTCATTAAGACACCTTTTCCTATGTTTTTCAAATGAATTTTCCTAATTTCTGCAGGATTCATTCTCATGACCTAACAATGATACTAACCACGTTCCAATTTCTAGCATACACTGTGGTCCCTATACAGTATTATCAAAGAAATTGTCATAACGAATGGTTTTACCGTGTTTTCTATTGGATTCTTCCGTTTATCAAAAAGGTTCATCTTTTTAACCTAATGACCATTCTGACCATGTTTCGTCAACATTTGCGAGAACTGTGGCCCCTAGAGTGTAGACAAAGAAACCATTTTTCTGTGTTGTCAAATGGAATCTTTCTATTTTCTATAGGTCTCATCCTTATGACCCAACAATCATTCTGACAAAGTTACATCAAGGTTGAGATTAAAATGTGGCCTCTAGAGAGTAATTACTTGTTGACGCCGCACGAAGCACACTCAGTGATCACAAAGGCTAACAATTGGATTACATGTGTTTCATGTATATAGCCATTTTAAGGCTATATTTACTCTACATATTCGTAGAAAATGATCACAATTAAATACAGGCGGAACAAATTTTAAAATATATAAAATACACACAGACAAAATTGGACACAATAGACAAAAATCCGTATTTATGGTTCTGTATAAGGAAATCTAAGATGACGAAATTTTCATCCTGTGGATGACGTCATAATGAGAATAATCTCATATTGTAATTCAGAATGGGAAAGAAGGGGGGGGGGAATACTTGTATACAGACACATTTCTTTTTATTATTTTATCGAATTTATCTAATATAACTGTAAGCATATCATGAATGGAATGCTAAATTACGATAACGATACAACATCTAGTATTTACTTCTCGCCTCGGAGCAAAATTTGATACTCTACTCGACCTTCGTTCAGATATATCAAAATTTTCCTCCGCAGCTCAAATCAAATGCAAGATGTTGTATTAGTACGGTAACTTAATACTCCCTTTACATGATTTTCAAGACCATTATTACATATACCTGGTTGTAGGCTAAACTGTACTTGTAAGGTTAAGGTGGTTCGGTACAATTCCTCTAAGAACTCTAGACACGCTGATAAGATACGGAACATACGATCCAAGTCCTCGGTACACTCCATCTTCATCTGCTTTCTGAAGTGATTTATGAGATGAAGAGAATATTTTTTTGTTTTCATGGAGGTATGAACAGAAAAAACTAACCACACTGTATGAATACGCGAAGCATTTCTTATAATTAAATATCATCGGGCGAAAAAGCAAAAACTTTACATACTTTTATACTGCCGCCGTCAAAGCGCAGTTGGTAGCGCGACGGACTGTCAATCAAGAGGTCCCGGGTTCGATCCCCGACGGCGGCACTCATCCTTTCCGACTATTTGTCTCCCACCGATGGGTCGATAATCGTAGACCTATGTGGGATAGCAGCTGGAGGCTAGGAAAGGATGTAATGGTAGTACTGGTGTGAGAAATACCAGGAATCCATTGTAAGGTGCTCCAGCAGCCGCGATATAACTGAAAGATTGTTGAAAGCGGCGTAAAACCCCATTCAAACAAACAAACAAACAAATATTTTTATACCTTTTTGTATGGCACTATTTTGTGCGGAAGCATACAAATAGCTGCCTGCTTATTTTTTGTTTTATGGAGTTATGAATATTTTTTTCAACCAATCAGAATGCTCGTTTTTGATAGACGAAACTAAAAATTAAATTATTCACAAATGAACACAAAAACTAACGAGTAATTAAGTATAAGGAATTTAAAGAACATGCACTGGAAAAAACATTGCCAGACTTGAATTGTAATCGAACCATGTCGGTAGGGATATAAATCTAATATTTTTGGCTTGGCATTATCACGGTTTCTCCGTGTTTTCACTGCTGTATGATACTTGAGCTTGTATTACCGTCGCTGTATCTAGGTACGAGGTAATCGATTTCCAACGCCATATTTTACTGCAGAGGCAGAAGTGATAGTATGAGTTATACACCGTG
The DNA here is from genome assembly GCA_946902895.1 of Fragum fragum. Lineage (NCBI taxonomy): Eukaryota > Metazoa > Mollusca > Bivalvia > Cardiida > Cardiidae > Fragum > Fragum fragum. The sequence continues at coordinate 48,744,287 of OX336370.1, forward strand.
ATAATCAATGCTTTGAAGCATAGGGTGAAAGGTTGAAGCCGTTGTTTTCTCTATAATCAATATATCATAGTGCGATGAAACAATTAACGTATCATTTTGATGATTTCACTGCTTTTTGTTGTGTGTGTGTGTGTGTTTGTTTGTGAAATTACCAAGTGATAAATCAACCGAAAATCTCAATAACCCATCGAAAAGGTTGCAGGGGTTGTTGTCTATGTTACTAATACGATTGAAAAATAACGTGGGCAAAAAGATAAAAGGAATTCCCGCATTTCTCAAAGAAAAATGATTTACGAAATTTCTTCATTTTAAATATCTAATGAAATAGTATGGAACTCAAGAAAATACGCTCAACAAAGCAGGGTTGCTGGAATTGACAAAATCGCGGCTGTCAATCAAATAACCAGTCGATCAATGAAATCACTCATTGAGACCAGAAATGAGTTTTGATGTCCAACATTGGCCGCCATTTTCGGTCAATCTTTTTTGTTTGTTTGGTGACTTAAACGGCATAACTACAGCTTATTCAACCTGTAGTTACGACGTTTAAGTCGCAAACCAACTATACTACTTTCTTCTTACATGATAATGGCCATGAATATTTCCAAATGATGCCGTTTATATATTGAAGGGGGAAAATATTGTTGAAAATGAAGAAGTTGTTTGTTTCCACAATGTTTTCTCACGTATAAAAACACAGATACGTAAAAACCAGGGGTTGAAAGGGAAAAGGTTAAACACTATCTTCTGATAACAAATAGCGATCAATAAAATTTCTTGAATGAGGCAATATTTTCTGTACCACTAATATATCATAATGCCACGAAAACAACGTCTTGCAGCAAAGGGGTTTCAACCGTAATGAAAAAAGAATTACTCTGAAATGCCTTATGGAATTTCTCAATCGAAACTATCGGTTGATAAAAAAAGTCTTTATCAAAAAGGTTTTAAGACATTGCTTTCGGTTTCACTAATATAATTTTCGCACACAGGTGCTACAAAAAACACAATAAACCGTAATAAAACAAGGAATTTCTGCTAAATGAGAAGATAACTATCTTCTAGAATTCCTCCATTAAAACTACCTATTGATAAGAATTACACTTTATCAAAGTAATGTCCTAATAATGTGATTCTATCGTTTATCTGGTTCTAATTAAGTCTTTAGCACTTGACTATCGAGGTCAAGGTTATCAACTAACTTGTTATTATCTCTTGTTATATCAAGGCGAATATGTAGAATAGAACAGAACAGAAATTTTTATTAGTCGACAAGTACAAAAAGTACATAGCCATACAAACATATACAAAGTGATACAACATACTGTTTAACCCTTTCCTGTACAAACCCGGGATTTTAAGTCCGATACTTGAGAAAATATTGTGGAAAAAGAAGAAATTGCTTGTTACAAGCAATTTCTTCTTTTCCACAATATTTTCTTCTAAACAGGATGATTTCATTTGAAATTGCATCTGTTTTTCTTTGTCATTTGCAACCTCTTTATATTTGGACCAGTCTAAAATACCCCCCCCCCCCAAAAAAAAAAAAAAAAAAAAAAAACGGGAAAGGCTTAAAATACTTGTCTTAGATGTCCACAGTTCTCACATTTGTTCCGACACGAAAAATTGACCGGTCCATTTTGAAAGAAGTTGCAGGCAACAATTTCAAGTTCACGGAATTAAAACAACAACAACAACAACAACAATAAAACAACGTATGTCTCTTTTTTTAGAAAACGGGAAAATGAAACTGCTAGTAACAAGCAATCGGTTTCACTAATGACGTAATTACCACGTCATTTTACTATCTTCCGCTAGCAAATCAAAAGGATTGAATTAACACGAGACTGCCTCGATGACCGAGTGGTTTGGGTGCTTAACTCGTGATCTGAGGGTCACGAGTTCGAGCCCCCATGTCACCGGGGTGTGTTCACGGGCAAGACACTTAATAGCCAGCCCCAGTCTACCCAGCTGTAAAAGTGGGTAGCAGTGGGATTCAGCCACTGCCTCTCTTTCAGGGACGTGAAAACATCTGGATTGTGTCACCTGCCAGTAATACCCGAAAGGGGAGTTAGGCAGTATAAAAAGATAGATAGAATTTCGTATGTTCAAAAACGGCGCATTATGGGTAGACTACATGTATCCTAATTGTACTTGTAGCGTAAAACTCAAGAATAAAATCCGAAAACGTTAGGGGGATGCAATTTATAGGGCACCCCTTCCACTCGTGACATTGGAAAGCGGAATAAGGGAGTGCCTCTACTAAAAGGGTATTCGACATCGTTATTTGGTGATCAAAACAATGCAACTACGATGTTTTATTACCAAAAAGGATATGATCATGAACATTAGAAAATCATGCATCTGCGTATAGTGCGTGGTAGGTCTGTCGCCCTTGCACCTAATGATTTATTTTGAAAAACTAAGATTCACCATGACCCACTTATAATTTGCTTATGTAGTATCCTAGTATTACGTGTTTAATCATGTCTGCGACCTTGAATTAAGAACCTTAAATGCTACGTTCGTAATACTTGCTCATTAACGAAGGTCAGTGAATGTTTTTTAAGACATGCAGCTTAGTTCTCCATTATATACATTCGTTATAGTGAAATATTAAAGTCTTTACAGGTGTATTGAAGCAAATACAAAAATCGGATCATTATTACACCATAAAGTCCGTTATACATTTCTGATCACGGCTTATATAATATATTTGTACCAAATGAAGAGCCTCCCCAAAATTTGAACTATACCCCTTTCCTGGTTTGTGACATTCTATACCTTCCCAAATTCAAAGGATTTGAAGACGACGACGACGACAATAATAAATTGATTTTATTTGAAAAAAAAATTTCATAGGGAAGAAAATATTGTGGAAAATTAATGAATTGCTTGTTACAAGCAATTCCTTCTTTTTCCGCAATGTTTTCTCAAGTATAGAAACACAGGGGTCGTAAAAACCAGGGATTGAACGGTAAACGGTCAAAGGAATCTTTGATTTCCAACTTAAAGGTAAATTATGTATGATGTTTTTCAATTTACGCACCACTGAACTTCGACAGGTATTTCACGTTGACCGATCGCTGGCCACGCCCACTGAGCTCTGACTTCCTGGATAGTCGAGTGGTATAGGCGCTTGACTCGTGATCTAAAGGTCAAGGGTTCGAGCCCCACCGTCAACGGGGTGTGTTCATGGGCAAGACACTTAATAGCCAGCCCTATTTTACCCAGCTGTAGAATTGTGTAGCAGTGGGTTTAATTCACTGCCTCTCTTTCAGGGACGTGAAAACACCTGGGTTGTGAGTGTTCGAGAGCGGCTCTATAAGCCAAAGGCTTTCGTCGCAATCAAACTAAAATAAATAAGTACATGTATAAACTAAACTAAACTAAACTAACTGAAGTCAAATAGTAATTTCAAATTCAAATATAAGGTCAGCAATGTGTAAAAGAAAATTAAAAAAGGATACCAATACAAATGCTTCACAAAAGGTTTGGCAAATGCTCAAGCTCTCATCCGGTCTGACTGAACGTATCGACTGAACGATTTGACTGGGCGGTTGATTCTTCGACTGACAGCCGCAAACCGTACATTTATCAGAATATGCTTCTTTTTTCCATGTACTTACTATGGTATTTAACCCTTTAACACACAGTGACGCCTTTCGAACCCCCCCCCCAAACAAGAGGACCAGTACTTTTTTGTATAAAAAAGACACAACTTGAGCAAAATAAATAAAACATATACAGTAAAAGATTTTGGGCTTTGTACAAAACAATCCAGTAATTTTTTACAATACAAACGAATGCCTTTGGCTTATAGTTTAATCCATTATCAAACTATCCCATAATTTGTCACCCTCAGAGAAAAAAAGTTTAAAAAAGCGTTGTGAGAAAGGGAGTGACAAGCAATTTCTCCATTTCTATTGAAGAATAATAATTCTTTCAATGCAATTTACGCAATTTTCGACCCCAGGAGAAGAGACGTTTTTATCCTAAGAGCATATTTTCCTGTAACCTAGTACAAAATTATTTAGTCATGCTACTTACCAAATACGAATGCCCTTCACCTTAATATTCAGAAGGAGAAGACAGAAGGTGAAGCTCTAATTGGGTGTTTTCCAAACTTTTGGACCTCTTGGGCAGTGCCATGTTTTATCACAGGGCTAAGATTTTAGCTAACATGGTAGAGAACCATCTGGTTATGCTATATACCAAATTTGAATGCCTTAGACTTTGTAGATTGGGAGGAGAAGACTGTTGAACACGGTCTAATTGAGCACTTTTACGAACTTTGGACACCCAGGAAAGGGGTGTTTTTTAACGTACAGGTATAATTTAATCAAAATTGATAGAAAAGAGCCAGTCTAAACTACACTCAAAATATAAATGCCCTCCGCCTTTAAATGAAGATTTTTTTTTCAACATACTCAAATTTTGCGTTTTTCCAAATTTTTGGACCCCAAGTGCAAGAAGAACAACTTTTAGTGATATAGTACAAAACCACCTAGTTATGCTACATACCAACTATGAATATCCTAGACCTTATAGTTTAAGAAGAGAAGTCTTTTGAAATTGCTCTAATCAAGCATTTTTCCAAACTTCGGACCTCAGGGACGGGGCCATTTTTGACCCCCAGAGATTAAATATTTAAAAACTTGTAGCCTTGTAGTCCATGAAAAAACAAACAAAAAAAAACCAACAACAACAACAACAAAAGAAAAAAACCCCAAAGATTTACTAAAATTTCCCATTTTCATATGCCGCGGTTACAAGAGTTTTTAACGGAATGAAATTCTTTTAGTAACGTTTGAAGTGCTTCACCCAAGGAACATCCTAGCAAAGTTTCAGCTTGATTGACCAACTGGTTTAGGAGGAGAAGATTTTTAAAGATATTTAAAAATTACTAACGATTCCCATTTTTAAATGCCGCGGCAACCAGAGTTTTTGCCGGAATTAAATTCTTTTAACAACTTTGTAGAACTTCACCAAAGGAACATCCCTGCAAAGTTTCAGATTGATTGGCCTACCGGATCAGGAGGAGCAGATTTTTTAAGATATTAAAAGAATATCTTAAGATTCCCATTTTCAAATGCCGCGGCAATCAGATTTTTTCACGGAATTAAATTCTTTTAACAACTTTTGTAAAGCTTCAACCAAGGAACATCCCTGCAAAGTTTCAGCTTGATTGGCCTTCTGGTTTCGGAGGAGAAGATTTTTAAAGAAATTGTAGACGGACGGACAGACGGACAGACGGACGGACGGACGGACGACGGACAACGACCGACCACAATAGCTCACCTCGCACTTTGTGCTCAGGTGAGCTAATAAAGAGCTTAGGAAAACATTTTGAAAACTAAAAATTTGCTTGTTAATCGAAATTGAAACAATGGGACTCCCACTCAAGTCGTAGGTACACGTATCTAATACAAATAGTGAAGTAATATAAAGTACTTACTTTCGTAATAAAGGCAACAGTTTATTTTTGGAGTCCAATGCTCGCTCCCAAACTCGAACACGAGAGTACTTGAGCTTTTTACGCAGTCCATCACTGTCGATCGTGGTCCCCAGTGCCGACACCAAGGTCGAGTACCTCGCCGTCTCCACGTTCAATTCTTGTATCAACTGCAAGGTAGGATATTAAATGAATGCTTGTTAAGAGACGAAGAGAATATTTTGTGTTTGCATGGGGGTATAAAACTAAAAAACTAATTACAAACATTTTTCAATAGTGATACTTTTTTGTTTGGAACGGAAACATTAAAAAGAGTTGCGTGCTCAAAATTCGTTCAAGGGTGTATTCTGCCGGCCAACCAGAACGCTTGTTTTCGATAGACGAAACTGAAAATTAAATAATTGAATAATGAATTTATCATTTATTTCAAAGAATGACCTAGACATTTGTTATTTTATAAACATTTTGAACATTTGAAAGGACCAAATTTTTCGTAACAATTAACACCGTTTTCATATCAGTGAAAAAGGTTTCTGTTAGATCAATCCTTATCATGCTGAACCCGAAATGTTCCAGTTTAATCCATTCCCACACGACAAAATTTTACACTGTACATTTGTCCTAATTGAAAGAGGTTGCAGACGACAATTTTTCGTTGATAAATTTGAAAATTCTTTTATCTTTTGAGGAAGAAAAATATCGTGGATAGTTAAGACATTCATTTTCATGAAGAAACTACTTTTTACAACCAAAGTCTTCATTTCCCAAAATGATTTCCCAAAGCTTATTTCTTGAGTTGCGTAAAAAGGTAGGCTTGTGTGGGAATGGGTTCAAAACGAAGTAATGACAAATATAGATTTCACATATGTGCAGTCATATCTTAGTCTACACAAAATAATTATCTTTTTTAAGCACAAGTTGTTCATCAGATCGATTAACAAAAGAAATATCATCAAAAACTAGGATCGTTCAGTGCTCTCAACCCATTGTCTTTAACCCATTCCCAGAAAAGACCCCCTTTTTACGCCTCTCAAGAAAAAACGAAGCAAACTGAATCATAAGGTCGGTGCGCAAGCAAACTACAGCTTTCATATAGCTGTAGTTACGACAATTTGGTCGCGCACTGACAACATACTCGAAACCGGTAACGACCTTGGCCTCGTGCTACTGAAGAAAACAGAGTCGCAACGTGTGCGCGCGAGTAAAATGTCGTAACTACAGCTATAATAAAGCTGTGGTTACGACATTTTGCTCGCACACCGACGACATACTCGAAATCGGTGACGACCTTTTTCCTGAATTCTTATAAACATTTTTTACGTTTTCTAAGAGATAATATATCCATCTTTAACTGTGTCATGTAAAGTACAAAAGGAATGTAATTTACAACTTGACAAGTTAGGTATCAACTTGGAATCGTAAGTAAAATCGCAATATCAGTTTATTTATTCAAGCTATATAGTTACGATATTTTGTTCGTTCAGCTATGAAAGTTAGAGTAAAAGCACAAGGAAAAGTGAAAATACTACAAAGTCTAATCACTAATCTTATCATTTATTATATACCTATAAACGATATGGAGTAAAACCTGGCTGTCAAATACAACTCGACAGAAAAAAATCAATATTCGGCGTGTAGCAAAAAACCGTATTCGTCGAGTACCGTTAAACACGGACTACTATTTTGTGTATTGACGTTCGGGTTTTTCGGAAAGTTGATTATTTCTTAGCCATTTAAGAGAATTTTCTTAATGTCATTACCTAAAAGGTATATAATAAAAGGAATATTACAACAGTGTCTTTTTCTATTTGTTGTTATCGTGTTCTCGAATCGTGTGTAGGTATTTTTTATTGGATTCGACCTTCGGTCTCATCCAATAAAAAATACCTACACACGATTCTCGAACACGATAACAACGCATAGAAAAAGACACTGTGGTAATATTCCTTATGTATTCCCATAACTGACCAATCGCTGACCCCGCCATTGGTCCCGCCCATTGACGCCGGTAGGAGGTTCCATGATATCAAACGGCGGTCTCATCCAATAAAAAAATACATACACACGATTCTCGGACACGATAACAACGCATAGAAAAAGACACTGTGGTAATATTCCTTATGTATTCCCATAACTGACCAATCGCTGACCCCGCCATTGGTCCCGCCCATTGACGCCGGTAGGAGGTTCCATGATATCAAACGGCGTTATTTTGCAAATTTATGCCGACCAAAGGGTACATGACATGGTCTTTAACCAAAGACATAGCCAGCGAAGATGTAATGCATAATGAAAAGTTTTCTAGAAAATTCACTAATCACCCTTGGATAGCGAATATGCGCAAATAATATTAAACATATTTGCACACGTACCTTAGCACAATCATTTCCAGTCGCGTTGACGATCGGCCCTTCTCCAAGACCCGTAAATGACGTCAGTTGCGGTGCTGTAGAATGCGGCGTCACTTTCGTTGTGTCAAATTTCACGGACATGTTCCCCAAAACTCACATTCGATAACATGGTTAGTTTGAGTAACGTTACTTTGTCGTTGTTTTGGAAATCATTTTCCCGATGACAAAAGGTATCCTGCTTTCTGCCATGGTTTACCACATAGACTAGTTCGGCTATCAACGGAAATTGCTCCCCGAATTCAATCCGTTACAACCGTTTTGAGTTTTACGATAAAAATCGATTTCCAATTTAGATGCAGACTTCGTCTTGCAAGACTTAATTTCGTATGTTTCTAGTGTTCTAACATTATATATGACACAAAATTCAAATTTTTCACTAAATTTTGTGACTTAGTTGTTGAAGATATAACGCTCTGGACACTTTTTATATTCTTCAAATAACGTTATTACGAGTTATGGAGAAAAAAAAAGACGGCAAGCAAGGCTGGCTGGCTAATCTGGTTGTTCTCTACATCACGGTATACGGAACCTTCCCTTTCAGCTTCTGAAAATATAAAAAAATACTTTGTTGAAATTTCACGATCTATAAATCTTTCCTGCTTCGCAAAGTCTTAGACCTGTCCAAATTCAAAGGTTTGGCAGACGAAAACTTAAAGTTGACTTAATTTGAAAAATGTCAAATATAGTAGGGTAGAAAATATTGTGGAAAAAGAAGAAATTGCTTGTTACAAGCAATTTCTACTTTAACTTCAATGTTTTCTCAATTATAAAATTACACGTACGTAAAAACCAGGGATTTAACAGGAAAGGTTAACGACAAAAAAGTAGGTCAAAAGAGAGTTATAATACTGCACATTGCTTGGTAGCATTTTTTAGGTAGCAAAGCGTCAGCTTTGATAGCTTAAGTTAACAGACAAAATTTTGTGGTCTTCTCAGAGGTCATAGAATGCAAACTACCACTGGAGGCTTAACCACTAAAACCACCGAATGTCTACGCCAAAAAAGTAGTTCTTGTGTATTTGAAATAGTAGAGAACTCCTTCAAAAGCATACAATACAATCCATTCCCATTCAATTCCGCTTTTAAAGAATCTCATAAAAGGCTTTGGAAAACATTGTGGACACTGAAGAAATTGCTTGTAACAAGCAATTTCTTCAGTGTCCACATTGTTTGCTACCCTAGAAAAGGCAAAGAAGATTACTTAACAAGACAATGCTTTGCTAGCTTACAGTACTTTCTGTACTTTGATTTCAACCATACCTATGGCCTGATGCCCCTTTCGTGTGTTGATAGGGTTTTCATTTAGAAATACACTTGCGGATTCAAAATAATGCCGAGGTTTCTTTAATTTGTAATTTCTCGCTGTATTGTGGCATGGGACGTAACGCCGACAACTTAGTATATACTTTTCTTTCAAAGTACGTCATTAGAAGACTGTTTTCACGCACAGTAAATGATGTTGTGAAAGTAATCAAAGAGGGACATTTGTTAAATTCACTGGAGTTTCAAAATCGATATAATGCCGAGGTTTCATAAATTGGTATTTTCTCGCTGTATTATGGCATGGAACGTAACGCCGACAATTTAGTATATACATTTTTAAGGTACGTCATTAGAAGACAGTTTTCACGCACGGTAAATGATGTTGTGAAAGTAATCAAAGAGGGACATTGTTAAATTTAATGGAATTTCAAAATCGTTATAATACCGAGGTTTCATTAATTGGTATTTTCTCGCTCTATTATGGCATGGGCCGTAACGCGACCAATCTAGTACTTTTTTCAATGTACGTCATTAGAAGACAGTTTTCACGCACAGCAAACTCAAGAATGAAGTCTGAACAAGGTGCAATCTCAATGAAAAATCTATTTTACAGATGTTAATACGATGCAAATTGAACGCTAATTAGAGCAAGACAGGTCACTGGCCTGGTGTATTGAGTGCGTTCTATTTAATATCTACAGCGTAATTGGGGGTTTCGTCCGTTCATTGGAGTTCTCATAATGATTGGTTAAATTGTATGAAGGCTGGTTGGTTGGCGACCTAAGCGTCGTAACTTCAGCTTGAATAAGCTGTAGCTACGACGTTTATGTGACCAAACCAACAAAAATATTTTTTCAAAAATGGCGACCAATGTCGGAGTTAAAAGCTCAATTCCGGAATGAAAAAAAAGATTGGTAGGCTGATTCCTTGATTGACAGCCGCAAATGGTCAACTGTGTATTATACTACAGCTTGAATAAAGCTGTAACTATGATATTGTGATTGTCCACTGACTATGTCATACTTTGATTTCCAGATTTCTCGAATCTTATAAAATCATATATATATATCCCTTTTTTCCAAGTCCGGGGGAGGGGGGTGGACCTTTGTGTTCCCACCATTCTCGATCCGCGCTATAGAAAATTGATTCAAAGTTAAATAAATGTTGCTGTATTCCATTGAATGTGAAATTATTGCTTATGAAAAGAACGCATTTCAGTTACTATGGTAACCGATAATGTCTTATAATGAGGTTATTTGAAGTATATAAAAAGTGGCTATGGATTTCTAAGATAATGTTTGTTATTTTCTTCAGATCCTTTAATTACCGAATATTAGATGTTAGCGGGTTCTTATTATGCCAAAATAGAGAATGTCAATTAAAAAAGAGATTAAAATGGGATTTAACTGACGAAATCGCAGCTGTCAATCAAAGAATCAAATCATTCATTTAGACTGGAAGTTAATTAAGAAATCCGACATTTGCCGATATTTGTGTGAACCATTTTTGATGGTTTGGTGCATTGAGCGTCGTAACTTATTCAATCTGCAGTTGCGATATTTCGGTCGCACACCAACCATTTTATTTTTTTTGTGACAGGATACTGACCATACATTTTGCAAAACAACGACATTTAACCCTTGCCGTGCTGTATAAACTACCTTACTGAATTGCTGTAAATTCAAAGGGCTGAAAGCACTGATAGAACTCGTTGTTCAAAAACCAATATTTCTTTTCTAAATCAACTTCATAAATAACTCTGACAGGAAAGGTACAAGCAAGAGGTGTAGACCAAGATCAGACTGCACATATGTGCAGGCTGATCTTGTCTACAACTCCTGCCAAAACTGGAATAATCCGGGTTCAGCATGACAAGGGTTAAGATCGATTTGGAACAATATATACCTTTCGAAGGTTTGTGGGCCTGGTCAGTAATATGTCAATTCAATCAAGCATCAGCTTTGGCTGGAAAACTATGGAAACAATTCCATCAAAACCCATACTTTTCGTCAAGATTAATCCGGTTCATATACACGTCGTCAGTTGGGTACTGAAACGTCGTAACTACTTCTCATCCGAAGGGGATTAAGTGGTACATGAACCATCTCAACCCATTTTCATACAATTCCTCCTTTTTGCGCCCATCCAGATAAAAATACAAACTTTGGAAAACAGTGTGTAAAATGAAGAAATTGCTTGTAACAAGCAATTTTTACATTTTTCACAATGATTTTTGAAACTGACAAAAAATAACCACCAAGTTTATCGACAAGCTTCTTTGAATTTGGACACGTCTACAATTTTGCCGTCTGTTAATGGGTCTAGGAAAGTGGTCGTATAATTAGTAAAAAGTATAATTATTTGCTGTCAGATTTACGGAATAAATCTGTCTCCAACAAATGTTTGGATAATCGTACGTGGGATAAGCAGCTGGAGACTCTGAAAGGATGTTCTCGCAGTACTGGTTTGAGAAATACCAAGAGTTCACCAGAGATCGCGTTATAACTCAAATACTGTTGAAAGTAGCAATAAGACCCCATCCAATCAATCTACGTAGCAGAGCGTAACCAGGCTCGCACTACTCGTCCGCGGGAGACCAAAAATATCGTAACTACAGCCTGAATTGATTGCTGTTACGATAGTATGGTCGGCCATGTACGATTTGTCTAGAAATAAGTTAATTAAAACTAGGAGCAAACACAAAAGCCAACGTGAATGAAAAACTATTGATTTTCGCTCTCTCGTCTAAAAACCCTGCTACTTACCTCTGATTCTGCTAAATGATGGCAAATTGCCATTACAAATGGGTTCTGTTGATTGAATGGGCTTTTATGCACGTCTTGATGTGTTTTGAGTGATTATGCGGTTACAAGTACACATAACCATGATTTTCCATGACTTTTCAGAGTAGATAGCTACAAAACATAACCCAAACAACCAGCTACTGACCAAACTCTCATTAGGACAGTAGGAAAATAGGGGGCTTGGGAGGGAGGGAGGGGGGGCTTAGCCCCAAAGATTAATTTATACAAGAAGGGAAAGCGACACATTATTTTGTACTGATTTACATATACCCGATTACATTTACCCGCTAAGGAAATCTCCAAATTGACGGATCGCTTGCCCGCCTACTGACTTCGCTGGCCACGCCCACTGACCCTGCTTCGATATTTAATGGCGTCATTTGTCAAAATGTACGGCCTGTAACGTCTTATATCTCAGGCGGGTTTATGTTGTTGGTATTTCACATGCGACACAGCCAACTATACAAAACGTGTTTAACTCATTACTATATAATTTGGTATTAAAACGTACTACTCATGAAATGTCCAATTTTCTTGTAACGTTTTCTACACGATAATGCGCTTATACGTGACCTTTACAAATGTTGAAATGTATCCTACAATTTCTTTCAGATAGGAGCTGTCTTATAATTGACCAAATCGCTGGCCCCGTACACCTACTCCGTTTGCCCCACCTTTTGACTCCATTTTCCAAACAACACAATTTTATACTGGGGCTAATTTAAAGAAGTTGCAGACTACAATTTTTAGTAGGTGAAATTTTAGAATTCGTTGTTATTTTGTGGGAAGAAAACATTGGGAATAAAGAAGAAATTGCCAAAAGCAATTTCTTCATTTCCCAAGATGTTTTCTCAAGCTTTTTTTCTTGAGAGGCGTTTTTAAAGGTGGGATTCTTTCGGATGAATCTATCAACCAAATCGATCATAAAACATTTAGAGTTGATTACACTCCCCTTTCGATGGAGCCTGTTTCATATCTTTTGAAGTAATTGGTATCACGAGAATTGTCAGATATTGTTCAAGGTATTGTTCTGGCGTATATTGCTTATATAAACTGATCATGGAAACAAGGGGCATTACAAAATGGTCGGCCTCATCAGTTAAATTAGTAGAGCGCTTCACTTCGAACCTCGAGATCGCGGGTTTGATCCCTGGACTCACCGAAATACAAAGTGAGTTGGCCAATCGATGGCCCAGCCCACTGACTATCTAGGCCCCGCCCATTAACTCCAACAGGAAGTACCGCATCGATTTTTAACGGCGTTATTTTGCAAAATTTATGGCCAGTAGCATGTAACAAAAAAGTAAAATGGTTGGTTGGTGACCTAAACGTCGTTACTACAGCTTGAATGTTTAAGTCACCAAACCAACAAAAATGTTTCACAAAAATAGCGGCCAAAGTTTGGAGTTCTAAGCTCAATTCCGGGCTGAATGAATAATTTGATTCGTCGATTGCTTCCTTGGTTGACATCGCGATTGGTCAATTGTCTTGTCAAACCCAGGTTCCGTGTTATATAGCTATATAACGAGCTCGTTAGAGAACCATGTTCGTTGGTCAGCCCGATTAGCTCAGTTGGTAGAGCACTTGACTTCAAACCTCAAGATCACGGGTTCGAGCCCTGGGCTGACCATATCAACTAACACTACTAATTGTCTTTCGGATGAGACGTTAAACCGAGGTCCCCTGTGACGGTGCTATCCATCGAGCACTTAAAAGAACCAGGCGGGGCTCTCAGCAGTTTCGTCCTGTATCCTTGCACTATCCTCCGTAACAACTAACCGTCTTCTGGTGGCGTCGCTCATATGGGCATGTGCTACGGTAGCGACGATAAATAAACGGTAATACGAAACATGTTCGTACAATTCACCGTAACAACTAACCGTCTTTCGGCCGTCGCTCATATGGGCTGCTAATATGGGCAACGGCAAATAAACGAAAAGAGGAGGCACCATCTTAACCCATTTCCACACAACAAATTTTTAGACTGGTCCAAATTGAAAGAAGCTGCAGACGAAAACTTAAAGTTGTTGAAATTTTAAAAATCTTTGTCTTTTGGGATAGAAAACATTGTGGATAATGAAGAAATTGCTTCAGACAAGCAATTTCTTCATTTTCCACAATGTTTTCTTAAGCTGTTTTATTGAGGGGCGTAAAAAGGAGGGATTGAGTGGGAATTGGTTAAAGAAAATTGTCCATTCTTGTTACACAGCTACAGATACAGGGGGTATCTAGATTTCATTTTAATAGTGCTGTCCTTGACCATATACTGTTGGTCCTCATTTGGATCCTCTCGTCGAGGTAGCGGACGGATCGCTGGCCACGCCCACAAAGCTCCGACAGCAGCTTTGTCTTAGATATTTAACTATATAACGGTGAAATGCCAAATTTATTGTCAGTAACATGTAACAAAAATGGTTCGTTGGAGACTTAAACATCGTAAATGCTGCTTGAATAAGCTGCGGTTACGACGTTTAAGTGGACAAACCAACAAAAATGCTGGGAATAAATATCGACCAATGTTGGAGTTGATTTAATTGGTCCATCGATTGTTTTTATTGACCTCGCGATCTATAAATTCGAATGAGTACCAACAACATAGGCTTTCGGTCATATATCCAATTTTATAACGGTATAACCTCCTCTTATCTGTAATGAAATAGAGCGAATTTAGCAGTCTGACTAGAGTCGATCGAATAGGGTAGAGCGCCGAGACCGGCAAGCTCAGTCGGTTACGCTCTGTGCTTTCTATCCTGGGGTCGACCGAATGGAAGAATGATAAGTAGTGCTGTTAAGTGGGACGAGAAGATGGTTCGTCGGATCATATGAACGACATGGAGGCATAAGTTCTTAAGTCTCCGTAATATAAATAAAATTTTATTGAAAGTTGCGTTAAACCCCGTTCAAACACCGGTTCGGACAATCTGTCAGTTATATATCCATTTACTCATTCGTTTCCTAGGCTTCACCAGTACAAGGCCAGGGCTATGAATGTATTTACTTAACCCTTTCCTGTTTTGCAAAATTTTAGACCAGTCCAAATTCAAAGGTTTTGCAGACAAAAAAATTAAAGTGGATTTAATTCGGAAAATAACCATTCAGTAGGGTAGAAAATATTGTTGAAAAAGAAGAAATTGCTTGTCACAAGCAATTTCTTATTTTCCACAATGTTTTCTCAATTAAAATATCACAGAGACGTAAAAACTTGTGATTTAACAGGAAAGGTTTAAGAGATGAAGTGTTTTTATTTTCATTTTTTGGTTTGTTTTTGTTTATTTTCATGGAGGTATGAACCGAAAAAACTAACCACACAGTATGAATACGCGAAGCGGATTCATACATGTGTGATTAGGTTTTTCGGTTCATATCTCCCTGGAAACCCCAAAAAATATATTATCTTCATTTATTATAGTTCAATGTCATCGAGCGAAAAATGCAAAGACTTTACAAAATATTAATATATTTTTTGTAAGGGGCTATTTTTGTGCGGAAGCAAACAAAATGGCTGCGTGCTCAAAATTTGTCCATGGAGGTTTGAATATTTTTTTTCGACCAATCAGAACACCATATTTTCGATAGACAAAACTAAAAATTAATTTTGTATAGAAAATACGCACTCTTCGAGTGGCGCAGTCAAGACTCAAACCCACAACCCTTGATATCTCTCAGTCTACGAGTCCGACGCCATTAACACGGAGCACGACAGTTGGACTCATTAGCTTTTGGGAGATTTTATAAATGTAGGAGGACCATGCCTAACGTACAGTGGTTTCATGTAAGTGCTTAATACTTGTCTCTTTCACATGTTTGTTCACCAGGATTTCTAGAAGATCTTTTTTAATTTGACAGACCACAATTCCCAAACCCTGTTATTCATCATCACAGCGCCTTTTTATTATACTTCCAATACTAATTTCCATAATTCACGCGCCTTTACGATATATTTCGATAGCTGTTATTATCCGTCAAACACGTTTTTTGTGGTATTTTCGAAAGCGTGATAAGCATCATTAAAAATATCTAATTAGTATCATTTTCTACGGTTAATTTTCTACCTGTCCACGACGAACGTCCGCTTGTAATTAGAAGTTATTATTTGTATTAACACCGATCCTTCCGTCTATTCTAGGTCAATTCCGCACGACGGCTAGGGTGCCAGAAGAATGTGCATGGGTTCGAATTGATGGATTTCTGGCCACGCATGGCAGTTCGACTTTATACAGCATCTTGTATTTGCTCTGAGCTGCGGAGGAAAATTTTTGACATTTTACGAGACCGAAGGACGAGTCAAATATCAAAATTTCCTCAGCAGTGAGAAACAAATACGAGAAGTTGTATCGCAATCGTAACATAATTATCCATGTTTATAAACGTATTTTTTATTTCAGAGATGAAGAGAATATTTTTTGTTTTCATGGAGGTATGAACCGAAAAACTAATCACACTGTATGAATACGCGAAGCGGATTCATACATTGTGTGATTAGGTTTTTCGGTTCATACCTCCATGAAAACAAAAATTATTCTCTTCATTTCTTATAATTTAATAGTATCGAGCGAAAAAAGCAAAACCCTTACATCTTTTGATACATTTTGTATGGGAATATTTTGTGCGGAAGCATACAAAATCACTGCGTGCTCAAAATTTTGTTCATGGAGGTATGAATTAAATTTTTCGACCAATCAGAACGCTCGTTTTTGATAGAAGAAACTAACAATTAAATTATTTACACATGGCATGGCAGTTCGACTTTGGTCATAAAAAGGGAATATTATGTTACAATAGAGATAAAACATCTTGTATTTGCTTTGAGCTGCGGAGGACAATTTTGATATTTCACGAGACCGAAGGTCGAGTGGAATATCAAAAATTCCTCCGCAATAAGAAACAATTACGAGATGATGTATCGCAATAGTAACATAAGATTCCATTTATTATATACCTAATTTTCATTGATCAGATATGATAAAATAGTACAAAAATCTGTATTTTTAGAAGTCTCACCGTTCTGATTTAGTTTATTCGTGTTATAACGTCATTTACAGAATAAAAATAACGTCACCTAAGACTACCTTATATGGAACCGTATTCGTCACTGTCAGATACGGATTTTTTTGTGACGTGTTCGCTTTCGTTAGTGTGGAATGTACATATTTTACTAGAAATATCTATAGGTATATGATGAACTACATTATTTTGAAAAGGGTATTAGCAATAACGTCAGTGAATTTCCAAGTCGTAATTTCTGTTGGAGGTAGGAGGAGCCGACGATCCGTAAATTAAGTCGTATTCTCGGAACTGACCAATAGGCAGCCCCTCCCCCTTTCGCCGATAGCCACAACCCTGACTCCGACAGGAAGTCCCACTTCGACTTTAAAAGGGGTTATTTTGTTAAATGTATAGCTAGAAGCATGTAATAAAAAGGTTTGTGGTTGATTGGCGACCTAACCGTCGAAACTAAGCTGTAGTAATTAAGCTGTAGTTACGACGTTCAAGTGGCCGAACCAACAAAAAAGATTAACGAAAATGGCAGCCGATGTTGGAGATCAAAACTCATTTCTGGACTCAAAGAATGATTTCATTGGTCAGTTGGTTATTTGAATGAGAGTCGCGAATGGTCAATTTTCGTGACCAAACTATTAAAAACGCCTATTGCTTGCAATTCTATACATTTCTTACATCAAACAAAGAGGTAAATGAATCTTGAACCTTATCACAATAAACCACAAGTATTTCAAAGTATTTTGATAGATGTAAATGAAGTAGGGCTTATTCGATCGCTTCATACTGAGCCGCTTATAACAATTTTTCAGTCAAATCGCGGCGGCTGTAGCACACAACCATCGATTCCTTGTGTATCTCTTGAACTTAAACGATCTCCATAACTCTGCTTTCTGCTTTTCTGATGAGGAAAATACTGTCAACAGTTATGCATGCTTTTCTCGATAAAAAGAAAATATCAAATTATGTATGGCTTCGATGTGAATCGAAATAACCAGAGAAATGACATTGTTCTGACATTTCCCCTTTAGTTTAGCTTCACAGCAGTAATCGTGTACCTACAAATTCTGATAAAAACATTCGTAGATGAACCATGGATATTTCGATGGCGTGAATGTGACCCTCCAAGAACGCCCCCCCAACACACACACTCACTTACACACACCACGCAACGCCAACACTATTTGTCTAAGGTATGTTTACCGAGTCTTATTTGTGCTTGACATCTAGATTTTGTCCGTCTCACTACACGGGAGAAACCCTCAATTTAAACGCTTTGTCATTCACGAATACTGTTGTCATGCCAACGGAAATCAAAAACCACAATGATACTTTTGTAGACTATTCCGGAATAATTTAGAGATGTCTTTATTATTTTTTTTTTCAATTAAAAAGTCATAATTCTCTTTGAAATCCGCAAGGCACAAAAGGAAGTTTGCTTGCGTTCCGTAAAGCAAAAACTGGATAAAACCTCTCAGATCCACCACATGTCAATTGACGGGTCGCTGGCCCAGCCCTCAAAGTTCTGACAGGAAGCTTCACTTCGATACCTAAACGGTGTTTTTTTTTGCTAATTTCATGTCCACTAACATGTTACAAAAAAGTTAAATAATTGGTTGGCGACCTGAACGTCGTGACTACAGCTTAAATAAATTATAGTTACGACGCTGAAGTCCCCCAAAACACTAGCAAAAAAACTTCATATAAATGACGGCAAACATCTAATAACAAAGCTGAGTTCCGGTATAAATTGATGATTTGATTGGTTTATTGATTCTTTGATTGTCACCTGCGATCCTTCAATTTCGCGTGTTTTTTTTTTTTTTTTTTTTTTAAAGTAGAATGGGCGTTTCAGAAAATCTCTAAAAAATATTTTCAGATAATCTCTAACAATCTCTAAAAATCGAAAAGTTTCGACCTTTGGCGACCAAAGGACGAAACTTACCAGGATCGCACTCCTATCTATCGGTTGAGAAAAAAAAAACATTGTAACGGTCAACCAGGTCTGGTATTTATTTTCTAAGATAAACCGTTGAGAAGCCTTTTTTGATCAAAGGAAAAATAATTACCTCCGATCATAATAATGACGTAAAAAAGGATTTATTCACATGTGAGAGCCATAGACATTTTGTGTTCGCTATTGGAAGCAAGGAAACTCGGGGACCCGGTGGGGGGGGGGGTATAACAGGAATCAATTGTTAGGTGCTCGAGTCGCCGCGATATGACTGAAAAATTGTTGAAGCGGCGTTAAAACCCATTCTAACAAGCAAACAAACATAGTCATTGGCGTGCAAAATTCAAAATGTAGTTACGAGATTTGCACGCCAAACGACGATTTGATTAAACCAGTCATAAGGTGTCGCTTCAGGTCTAATGGACACGTATAACTTAAACGGAATCGAACAGGTGAGTTTGGGGTCATCCAGAAAAAGTCCTAATGGACATAGAGTGAATTTCTCCGCTAATGATATTAATGACACTTTTTCCCCGTTACTATAGCAATCATTGTTATCTCTTTCGAACCTATTAATTTTTATATTTTCCCCGATCGGCATACAAAAACCTAGTAACTGCAGTTTGAACAAGTTTTTTTTTTTTTGCGAGTTATTTTACGCTGATCTATAATTTGCATAGTTTAGCATTTGGACAAAATTACCAGTGTTTCAAAACGGCCACCGATTGGAAATCTTGACTTTTTTATTTTAAGTAATTTCACATTAAGGTCAAATTAACTAAGTCCAGTCTGTGTCAAAATCTGTTTTAAAAAGAGTATCTGTTATGATATATTTTTATTGTCAATTCTGAAATAGATATAGTAATCAGCAGGCGAATAACACGGAAAAGAGAATATCATGCAAGTTCTCCTTTAAAAAAGGTAGGCTCAAATAGATAGTGTGAAAAAGTCGATGATAAAACACCAGTTATGACCCTATTCAGCCTTTTTGATACGCCATCCAGGAAATCCTGTCCTAATTACAACTTTTCTGGATAACGGATCATAATCTAAATTTTAGTTTCGTCTATCAAAAACGAGCGTTTTGATTGGCCGAATTTTGTTATTCATACCTGTGGTTAGTTTTTTCGTTTCATACCCCAATGAATTTGTTTGTTTGAATGGGGTTTTACGCCGCTTTCAACAATCTTGCAGTTATATCGCGGCGGCTGGAGCACCTAACAATGGAATCCTGGTATTTCTCACACCAGTACTACCATTACATCCTTTCCTAGCCTCCAGCTGCTATCCCACATAGGTCTACGATTATCAACCCATTGGTGAGAGACAAATAGTCGGAAGGATGAGTGCCGCCGTCGGGGATCGAACCCGGAACCTCTAGATTGACAGTCCGACGCGCTACCAACTGCGCTATGACGGCGGCTCATACCCCAATGAAAGCAAAAATATCCCCTCCATCTCTTAAATACATATACGATGACGTAATCAAACATTTGAAATTTCAAACGTGATTAAGATACGGTCAGGTTTTCCTGGATAACTGGTCATAGATATAAGATGACGTCATTAAATTGGAAATTTCTAACGTTATTAAGTAACGTCATTTGTCATATAACTAACGGCATGTGAGAAAAATTAACCCGTTACTAATTTTTGATATTACAAGGGTTGTGTGACGTATTTTGTGCAATTACTAGGAAAATGAATTCGAAGCCGATGGTAACGAATTTTTGTGACGTCACAACGTGTGTAATGACATCATTTTACACACGGTGATATATGCTTCGCGGAATTTCGAATATCGATGAATTCCATTAAAAGAGATTGATAGAATATTTTTGTTTTCTTGGAAGTATGAAACTAAAAACCTAATCACATTGTATGAAGCAGTGATTCTGTATGATCAGTTTTCCACTTTCACGCCTCCACGAAAACGTAGATGTTCTCTTAATTTCTTTATTTCATAATTTCAAAGCGTAAGGCGCAAATGATATCAAATAATAGACGTATTTACTAACTTAACATGGAATTATTTTTGCTCAGGCATCCAAATTAGTTGCGTGCTCAAAGCGTTTTATTTATTTATTTATCTTTTATTTTTTTATCTTTTCGTGACGACATGAAAATAATTCTCCAGCCTATCAGAATACAGGAGTATTGAAATACGAAACAAGTATTCATATTTATACTAGAATATATATGTATTCTTTTATACCCGAATAGTCCCTTTTTTGTGTGAAAAGTCAAACAAACTAACAAGAACGCATGTCCGTAATTCGATCTAAATTTGTCGATCCACAGGGGTTTGTTGCCGTGTTTGTTTAGTATTTATTGGTGTATAAAATACCTTATCATAAAAGAGTCATTGTCTTAATGAATCGATCGAATATCCATTATGCCTTTCCTTCCTTTTGAGAAAAGAAAAAGAATCATCCTGTGTTCTACCTTTAAAATATTCCGGATCGCGTAACAATGCTTTTTTTCTACATGTTTATTTGTCTCTCATCAAAAATTCGATTGACGAATCAAATCATTGAACAGAATTATAAACCTCCGATATATAATATAAAACTTTTTCAACAAAATGCCGCTTTTTGTCGACCCTAAAGAAAAAAGCTTTCAAATACGCTGTGGAAAATGAAGAATTTGGTTCTTAAAAGCAATTTCTTCATTATCCACAATGTTTCTACTAAAAGAAACAAAGCATTCTTGTTCGAAATTTAACAAACTTAAATTTTTCGTCTGCAACATCTTTGAATTTGGACCAGTCTAATTTTTGTCATCTTGTAATGGCTTAAACTTTGTTTCTCCAGAGTATTCAAACAATAACATGTTTGTTTGTTTGTCTGAATTGGGTTAACAATTTTTAAGTCATATCGCGGTGGCTGGAAGACCAATCAATGGATTCCCGGTATATCTCGCACCATTACCACCATTACATCCCTTCCTAGCTTCCGGCTGCTATCCCACTTAGGTTAACGATTATCCAACCATTGCTGCGAGACAAATGTCGGGAATGACATGTGCCGTCGCCGGAGATTGAACCTATAACACTCCATGATTGAAGATTGTGAGTCTAATGCGCTACCAACTACGCTATGACGGCGGCATTGTACATTATACATACAGTACAGTTACTTTTGTTGGTCATCAACGAGATTTTAGTTCCTCTGATTATATCTACAGCAATCAAATGTCGTTGTTTGATATCCGAGTCAAAGTACCAGGGGGTTCATAGCGCAGTTGGTAGCGCGTCGGACTGTCAATCTAGAGGTCCCGGGTTCGATCCCCGACGGCGGCACTCATCCTTTCCGACTATTTGTCTCTCACCAATGGATCGATAATCGTAGACCTATGTGAGATAGCAGCTGGAGGCTAAGAAGGGATGTAATGGTAGTGCTGGTGTGAGAAATACCAGGATTCCATTGTTAGGTGCTCCAGCCGCCGCGATATAACTGAAAGATTGTTGAAAGCGGCGTAAAACCCTATTCAAACAAAACTAAAATGAGTTGATTAACCAATTCCCACACAATGACGCTTTTTGACGCCCCTTATAAGGAAAGCATTTGAGAAAACATTGTTGAAAATGAAGAAATTGCTTGTGAAATATTATATTATTTCATAAACTTTAAATTGTCGTATGCAACTCCTTTCAATTTGGACCAGTCTAAAATTTTGTCGTGTTTGGAAGGGTTAACGAAGTACACGTGATTTGTCTAACGATGATAAACTGTGTTTGTATTTCCGTTTCCGTAGCACATGCCTATATGAGCGACGCCCCCAGAAGACAGTTAGTTGTAACATGGGATAGTACAAGGTTATAGGACGAAACTGCTGAGAGATCCGCACTGTTCCGGTGGATAACACCGTCACACGGGGCCTCGGTTTAACGTCTCATCCGAAAGACAATTAGTTTGTTAGTTGATATGGTCAGCCCAGGGCTCGAAGCCGGGATCTTGAGGTTTGAAGTAAAGTGCTTACCAACTGAGCTGACTGATGATAAACTTGCTCGGATTGATTACGTTTGAACGATATCTTATTTGCTACAAGAAATAACAGGCGCAATAGTTAGGTGTAAATGATATGCAGTTAGTCAGTCCATTGCCACACAATGACGCCTTTAGATGCCCCCAAGAAAGAAAAAGCTTTGAAAAACAATGTGGAAAATGAAGAAATTGTTTGTTACAAGCAATTTCTTCAATATCCACAACGTTTTCCCCCCAAAGTTAAAAAAAAGCACACCAAACTAAAATTGTCATCTGCAACGTCTTTGAAATTGGACCAGCCTTAAATTTTGTCATCTGATAAAGGGTTAATTACATACAAAACTTTTAATCGTTCAAAGTGATCACCGTGTTCGTAAACAAGTTACCTGTAACACTTAAGACATATGAATTGCGTCTTACATAAAATATTGTATATTATACAAGTACAGATGCAAGCCGCGGTATGCATGTAAGAGGACTATCGAAAATACTTGGATAAGTTGTAATCCATATTTCAACTCGAATTAGCCGCGGCCATAGCGCAGTTGGTAGCGCGTCGGAATCTTAACCGAGGCGTCCCAGGTTCGATCTCGCGGCAAATATCCTTTCCATTTTTTGTCTCCCACCGATGGTACGATAATCGTAAACTTAAGTGGGATGAGCAACTGGAGGCTCAGAAAGGATGTAGTGGTAGTACTGGTGAGAGTAATACCAGGTATTTATAGATGCTCCAGCCCCTACGAAATGACTGAAATGTTGTTAAAAGTGACGCTACACCCGATTCATTCAATCAATCAATTCGACTCGAACAAAAAAAAGCGGCTGATAAAAAAATGTGGAAATGGGAACCAATCTATTTATCGTTTCACAAAAATTGTGAGTACTAATGGCATTACAGAATTGTGCATTCACTGTTTACAGGGGTTTATCTCGATACTCTACCCGAACATAATACACGATCGATTTAGTCGTTCACTACTTGAATAATCCACAGCTTTAAACATTTTTCAAGTAGAAACCCAAGAAATACGGACGGCGGTAGACAACCTTCAACTGTACGAGTCTAATCCTTTCGATCCTGTTTGTTCTGATCGACGGTTAGAATCCACCTGACCTTTTACATATATCAATTTAAAATCTTAAAAGTAAACAAATTATAATATGATCTAGGGTTCGAAAGTGAAATATTTTTTTTGTATAGTAAATGGGTGATATACTAGTACAATAAATACGCCAATGGGCTCCACCCCATAGCAACTGCCATTGGTTGACGTCATAATTCATGAAATGACGTCATTTTGCAAAGGCGTTAAATGTTTCCTCGAAACATCATTAATAAAAAAAATATCTAATAATGTTATAGATTTATCAAATTTAGACCACATTGTAAATAGAATATCTAATTTGAGTTCATACAATACTAACTTTACTGAACTCTTCATCTAAAGCAGAAACTCTGTTTATAGATCGCTAGTTTAATAAATTCGGTATTCATCTATATCTTCTATATATCATTCAAAGTAGCTTAGAATCAATATCCAAGCATTTTGATTGGCCGGCCCATTACATGTTCTTGAGCACACAACTACTTAGATTCATAGAATTTAACCAAAAACTTGTGAAATATGCTTTGTTTTTGATTGATGGTATTAAATTATTCGAAAAGAAGAGGTAATTTATACATATTGTTTTCATCAAGGTAAAAATGCATGAACCTAAAAACTTTTTCACACTAATGTATGAATCCGAGGCATGAACGTTAAATCGTAAATCACACCAATGTGTAATCCGCTTCGCGTATTCATTTAAGAGATGAAGATAATATTTTTTGTTTTCATGGAGGTATGAACCGAAAGACCTAATCACACTGTATGAATACGTTCGCGTATTCATACATTGTGTGATTAGGTTTTTCGGTTCACACCTCCATGAAAACAAAAAATATTATCTTCATTTCTTATAATTTAATAGCATCGAGCGAAAAATGCAACAACTTAACAAATTTTGATACCTTTTTTGAACTATTTTGTGCGGGAGCATTCAAAATGGCTGTGTACTCAAAATTTTGTTCATGGAGGTATGAATTAAATTTTTCGACCAATCAGATCGCTCGTTTTTGATAGACGAAACTAACAATTAAATTATATATTATTGCGATTAAGTTTTGAGGTTCATGCCTAAAGAAACAAAACGAATATTCTCTTCATTTCTAAAATCAATCTACCTGCGTTATGCATAATCCAACTCAAAACACCGCGCATCCATGTAATACTGATTGTATCAGATTTAAACGCTGTTATTGTGTTAATGTTTTCAAATTATTGGATTCTCGGTGCGATACTTCAACGTGAAACATACAGAGAATATAAACTCCCTGACGTCTGGAGCTATGGCGCACTAAATAGGTCAGCAGTTCACTTAAGGCAGAGTATGCTAAAATAAGCGCGTGCACGGGTAAATAATACAGGTGCACTCATAACAATTAGGCGTGCGCGCATAATTACTGAGCCACAAATGGTATAAAATAGGCGCGTACGCCTAAATTACGAGGGCACGCACAATATGAAGGTGTTTACTTTTTAAGTGTGCACGCTCATATTTTGAAAGTACGCGCGTTAAATAACGCGTGCATTTTCAAAATATAAGCGCGCAGACTTAAATAAAACGTGTTAACTTGTGTTGTTTATTTACGCGTGCACGTGTTCTTTGTGCTAAGACGACTTAAAGGGGCCTTTTGACTAAAGAATGGCAATGATCCTAGTCAGACTGCGCGGGCTGAAACCGAAGTTTTACGCAACCCTTGTTGATTTTTCTTTAACCTAGAAACCTAGAATGGTCAGTCTACGTTATCATTCATTTGGTGTTCAGTGAAAGCCAACACTGATTGACCTGTGCAGTTAATGTCTCTTTTCCAAATAATTGCATGTCGGAATTCACGGATTGGCCCTTTTTGTGTGACGGGTCATAAATGTAAACATAAATGAATACACGCAAGACTAAGACAAAGATTCGACTATTTGCAAAAGTACAGAAATCTTGTTCAAGCAACGAACCCTATTAAATAACCACTTTCATTCAAAATCCCTCTAAAAGCAACAACAACAACAACAAAAAACCCAAAGGAATTTAAAATATTATACATTTTGCCAGTAAAACTACCAAAACTTAACCTATTTTGCCGGATCTCATTAAAATAATCTCATTGAGACGTGTCTAATGAGGTCCTACAACATAGGATTAAGAGAGATCCCTGCAGTATTTATGTACGCAGTCGAAACGATCTTTATTTGTACCTGAAAACATGTATTAACCGACAATTCTTTCAAGCGACCACTTTATAGGCCGTCCCAAAAGTGGTCGCTTAATACAAGATCTAATTGTATACACAAGATTTTGATCGAGAACAGTCTACATGCACATGTGATGCGGCTTTGTTTATTTCGTTTTTTTTTTTTTTTTTTTCATTTTATCTCTAACAGACAAAATGAACAATCGCGGGTCAATCAAGTAGACCAGTCGACCAATGAAACAATGACCAGAAATGAGTTTGGAATTCCAACATTGGCCGCCATTTTCGTTAACCTTTTTAGTTGGTTTGGTGATTTAAAGAATTAAAAAAAGCTGTTTTTTCTCAGAATAATTAAAAAGTCCCGGAACAGATAAACTAATTGCAGAAATCTCCAAATAGTCTTTCGATATAATTTCTTCTTTTCTCCTTCAATTTTACAATCGATTATTTGAAGAAGGTGCATTCCCGAATAACTGGAATGAAGGCATAATAATACCAATATTTAAAGGGGGATCTCACGAAGCAAAAATTTTTAGAGGGATAATCTTACTCAACATATTGGCAAAAATTCATTCTAATGTGCTAGTGACACGATTGACCAACTGGACTGACAAGTATAGATCATTCACTGACAATCAATTTGGATTCCAAAAATAATTAAACAACAGACTGTATATTTATTTTACATGCAATAACTTCTAAAACTTTATCAAGTAAGAAGAAGTTATATACAGCGTTCCTAGATTGGGAAAAATGTTTGACAGAATCGATCTTTTACTTATATGGAAAAAAAATAATGAAAGAAAAAAATAGCACAAAATTTATTAAGTCCATTCAATCAATGTACACTTCTATTAAATCTAAAATTTACTACATGTCAATTTAAAATGATAATAATGAAATATTGGATAAAGATATTACAATTTAATCAACAATCAATTCTATTTAAAACTTACAAAATGTTAAGAGATGATACCGATAATGGAATTTACTATAATAGCTGGGCCTATCAAGTAAAGAAAATCCTCGACAAAACTTGTCTATCAAATCTGTGGTTAAACCAAATTAGATATATAATTAACTATAGCGTAATTAAACAAAGGATATTAGACATTTTTACCAAAACTGGCACACAGCGATCAATAATTCATCGCGTCTGGAAACATATAGTCTATTCAAAAACACATTTTGCTTTGAAAAATACATTAATATTATTGAAAATTCTAAATATCAAACGGCTTTAACTAGATTAAGAACATCGACACATTCCTTGAATATTGAATCAGGAAGACATATTGATAAACCGAGAAAAGAAAAACTATGCATAAATTGTAATTTAAAACAAATTGAAAATGAATACCATTTCATGCTTATTTGTCCGCAATATCATGATTTAAGAACAAAATTTATGAAGAAGTACTATTTTACTAGGCCAACAAAAGAAGAAAATATCAATCTCATGTCTGCAACATCTATATCGATAATTAAAAATTTAGCAAAATATATCTACTTTGATAACATTACCAGGAATTAATTCTCTAATTAATATTGTTTATATTTTTCTTTATTATTGTTTGTACTGATAAAAACTTGAACAGGTTTTACAATGCGCGCTTAAATCATTGACCTACTCATATTCATATTAATATTTTCAACTCAATGAAATTCATACTTTGAAGAATCAGGTTATCCATGAACATGCAACGCTCTGTATTTTGTTTTTATGAGCGTCGTATACTTCATGATTAAGCCTTATAGACCGGCCTATGAGATACAAAATTAAATATCTGATTTCCTCTAGGGCAAATTTCTTTCACATAAATTTGAAATACACTTATAGTACATACTAATAATAAATAGAAATATTATAATAGTAACAATAAATCAATCAATAAAATAAACCAATTATTGCTATAAAATGATCATAATAAAATAATAAAATAATAATCTACGCACACCAAAATCATGTGCTCTTAAGATAAATATTTTCTTTGTTACGATCCTGTGTTATTTTGTAAATTTGTTTGTTGCTGTAACCATTTGTGTTTATGCAATAAAGAATGAATGAATGACTTAAACGTCGCAACTACAGCTAATTTAAGCTGTAGTTACGACGTTTAAGTCGCCAACCAACTATTCTCCTCTTTATTGCATGCTACTGGCCATAAAGTTTGCAAAACTACCGCCTTTAAAAAACCGAAACGGGATTTCCTGTCGGAGTCAGTGGACGTGGCCAAAGGAGTAAGTGGGCTGGGTCAGGGATTGGTCAGTTCGATAGATGGCAGGTCCTAAAGACTTCAAACGTTTACATCTCATTGAAAACGCTTAACCCATTCCAACTCAAACCCTCCCTTTTACGCCCCTCGAGAAAAAGCTTTGGAAAACATTGTGGAAAATGAAGAAATTGCTTGTATCAAGCAATTTCTTCATTACCCACAATGTTTTCTATCCAAAAAAGATGAAAAAATTAAAAATTCCATCAACTTGAAATTGTCGTCTGCAGCTTCTTTGAATTTGGACCAGTCTATAATTTTGCTGTGTTGGAATGGGTTAATCAAGTAGCACCTAAAAGTGTTTTTTTTTTGTTTGTTTGTTTGTTTGTTTGTTTTTTGTGTTTTTTTTTAATTGAAAAGCGTAAAAAAAGAGAAAGAACGCGTTATCTAAGCCCTGATGACTAATACAATGTAGATGATAGGTATTCATACCGAACGCTCACGTAATAAGGTCAATAAAATTAAATTTTAAACTGAAGAAGTAATGATACTAAAATAAAAAAACTTATACCTTCAGTTATTTTCGCGTGTAAATTGTCTAAGTTTCGGTTGGAATTTTAAAAAAAGAAGCATTCAGATGGGCAGAATTATTTATTATCATTATTATTTTCATTCTTCCCTGAACATAATTTTGAGCATGAAACTATTTTGTATGCTTGCGCATAAAGAAGATCCATTTAATTTTTTTTTACACAAAACAAGTAAAATATTTGCATTCTTTTGCTTGATGGCATTACATTATATGAAATAAAGACAATATTTTTGTTTGTTTTCATTGAGGCGTGAACCTAAAAACTTAAAAACATTTGTATGAATACGCGTTGCCAATTGATAGACGAAACTAAAATGAAATTATCAACGTGTACAATAACTAAGGCAAACTTACAATTGTGAAATCTTATATCCAGGAACGCAGTCCCGGCGCTCTGTCTTGTACATCAACAATGGTATTGAGTTTACGCGAGTAAGTTATTGGATATCAATAGGCATTGTAACAGAAACACACGCGCCGATCGACGTCTGACCAGTATTTACAGGAGACGGTTTGAATTATGTTGTTGTGTTGTTGGGTTTTTATTATTATTATTATCATTTCTTTAATTTTGTTGTTGTTGTTTTGTTGTTTCATTTTAACGCATCCATTGCAATCATTGCAATATATCTAAAACATCCACAGTCTCTCTCTTTTTAAAGATGTCGACCCCTATTGAATTGACCAGTCGCTGTCCCCTTCCACATACTGCGTTGCCAGCGCCCATTGACTCGGACAGGAAGTTTCCGTTATATTGCAAAATTTATGTCAAGTAGCATGTAACACAAAGCAGAATAGTTGGTTGGCGACTAACCATTCTACTTATTGGTAACATGCTACTGGATTACTAACAGGTTGATTTCGCGCTATCTTCAGCATCAAAGGATGGTACTGTATTCATTCTAATAATTTGTTGGATATCAATAAATACTTCAAAAAAGATACAACTGTTACAAATATGTCGACGTATTCCCGATGATACACCAAAAGTTGAGGACGTAGATATTGTAACCACAATTTAAAGTGGATGGATGTTGTTGTTTTTTCCGTCTTTTGGATAAAAACATTGTGGATAATTAATAAATTGCTTGATGCAAACAAGTTATTCATTTTCCACACTGTTTTCCAAAGCTTTTTTTCTTTAGGAAGGTAAAAGGAGAGATTGTTTGGGAATGGGTTAATCATACACCTAAGTTAGATTAGTAGGGGAAAGAATGTAGTGGTAGTATTGGTGTGAGAAATACCAGGAACCCTTGTTTAAGTGTTCCAGCCGCCGCTACATGACTGAAATACTTTTAAAAGTGGCGTTAAACCCAATTCATAAATTACATGTCGTTTCACCAAATAACAAGTTTGCTTTTGATGGTTAATAAAATGAGGCTTAACGCAACTTTTAACAGTATTTCAGTCATAGGGCAGCTACAGCACCTATCCATAGGTTTCTGGTATTTCTCACACTTGTTCAACCACAACATCCTGTCTGAGCCTTCAGCTTAGGTCCAAGATTATTTACCCTTTGTTGGTAGACAAATGTCGTGAAGGATATTCGACGCGGTCGGGGATCGAACTCGAGGCCCCATGCTTAGGAGTCCTATGCCCTACCATTTGCTCAATGCTCGCAAATTTGTGAAAGTTCTATCAATCACAAGGAAGCGTTTCTCAAATAAATGATCATATCACTTTGTAATTAATTATCAGGCAATTCCGTGCTTACTTTCGTTAATTGCATTACCGGTGAAATTGTACTTAAAGAAAAATGTCTCGGCCCACGACCACGGATTTCATTAAAGAAATCCTTAGTTCGGTGCCAGATCTCCCGTGTCAGCCCCTTCGCTCTGTTGGTAGAGCACTCGACGTCAAA
Organism: Fragum fragum; assembly: GCA_946902895.1. Classification (NCBI taxonomy): domain Eukaryota; kingdom Metazoa; phylum Mollusca; class Bivalvia; order Cardiida; family Cardiidae; genus Fragum; species Fragum fragum. The sequence goes on from OX336370.1 coordinate 48,775,113, forward strand.
CCTCGATCCCGTGTTGTTGAGAGAAGGTTTGGGCTTAAAGGCCTACCTTCTTGAACTTTTTGATGGCGTTGGTGGTAGATCCAAACATCGTAACCACAGCTTGAAAAGCCGTGGATACGATATTTTTATCGACCATCAACGATATGTTTGTTAATTTATTTTATACGCAGGCGCGCATTGTGTTTTAAAGGGGCTGCGCCCCGGGATTATGTTGAAAATACTATTGTAGAATTGATTCTTTTTAACACATTCCCACACAACAACGCTTTTGACGCCCCCGTGAAAAGGGCTTTGGAAAACATTGCGGATAGTGAAGAAATTGTTTAATACAAGTAATTCATTCATTATCCACAATGTTTACTACGTTTAAAAAAACACAAACAAACAAATATTCCACGTACTAAAAATTCTTGTCTGCAGCATCTTTTGGTTTGGAATAGTCTAAACTTGTGTTGTCTTCTAATGTAGCTCAACACTGTCATTGTTTGTCTCTCACCAATGGGTCGATAATCGTAGACCTATGTGGGATAGCAGCTGGAGGCTGGGAAAGAATGTAATGGTAGTACGGGTGTGAGAAATACCAGGATTCCGCGATATAACTGAAAGATTGTTAAAAGTGGCGTAAAACCCCATTCAAACAAATCAACACTGTCATTGAGTTTAACGTTACAAGAATTGTAAGAGATACAAAAATAAATATACTGATGTCTGACATTTTTGCCCTTAATTGCAATTGTCATTATTTCTGGATCGAATTTTCTGAGACTGGAAACTCATCGGCCCGCGTTAATATTTGTCTTGCAACTGGCGCATCTTTGGGGCTTAGTCGGTTGAACACGTGTGCAACAAACTGTCAAGTCCATAGGCGACCAAACTGTTAATAGCAGACAGAATAAAGCTATGGCTACGAGGTTTTAATCGCCCATCGTCATTAAGTTTCTGTTGCATATAATGTATATATTTTTGATATTTATTATTCTATTCATTTCAAACGTCATAGCACCATCTTATTCATTTTGTAGTTACGATGTTTAACCTATTCCCACATAATCCATCTTTTTTACGTCTGTCAAGAAAAAAAGCTTTAGAAAACATTGTGGAAATGAATTGCTTGTATCGAGCAATTTCTTCATTTTCCACAATGTTTTCTATGCAAAAAGAAGAATACAAATCAAATTTCATCAACTTGAAATTGTCGTCTGCAACTTCTTTCAATTTGGATCAGTCTAAAATTGTGTTGTGTGGGAAAGGGTTAAGTCGCCACCCAAAGATTTTCGCTATGATCCCTTGCCATATATTTTGCAAACTAATGCCGTTTGATGTCCAAGTCAGATCGTCTTCTCAGAGGCCTTTTGGTCTGTGGGCATGTTTAGCTATCCACTACTTCTAAATTAGTTCAGAAGCAGTCTATTGCATACAAATCGTTTTTAGCTAGTAAAGCGTCAGCTTTGGTAGCTTAAGTTAACTCTTTCCTATTCAATCCCTGGTTTTTACGTCCTTGGGATTTTATAAATGAGAACAAATTGTAGAAAACGAAGAAATTGCTTATAACCAGCAATTTCTTCTTTTTCCACAATAATTTCTACCCTACTGAATAGTTATTTTCCAAATTAAATCCACCTTGGATTTTCATCTGCAAATTCTTCTAAAATTTGGACAGGTTTGAAATATTGAAAAACAGGAAAGGGTTGACAGACAAAATTTCGAGGTCTTCTCAGAGGTCAATGAGTGCAAACCGTCACTGGAGATTTCATCGAATGTCTACGCAATAAAAAAAGTTCTTCAAAAGCGTGCTATAAAACCCATTCCCACTCAATCCCGCTTTTAAAAGAATCCCAAGAAAGGCTTTGGAAAAAATTGTGGACAATGAAGAAATTGTTTGTAACAAGCAATTTCTTCAATGTCGACAATGTTTTCTATCCTACAAAAGACAAAGAAGATTACTTAAAAAAAAACATGCTTTGCAAACTTGAAGTTCATTCAGTACTTTGACTCTTCCTTTTTGGTGTTTGTGCGAAAAATACAACTTTTCACAATATAAGATTCTCAGTTTATTAGGGTCGGTCTATGATATATTTTACGAGAAATCAAAGCCTAACTTCTCACATCAAGGCAACTCGTTGTCAGATATATCGACACATCTGTTTGTAGAACCTAACAAGTTATAGAATATCAATAGAAATATGTGAAAAGACGAGAGGAATCATTATATATAGAAATGTAGGTGGTGTGGATAGTTACAATAAGTGGGAAGTTTATAAAGTCAAAGTACTGAAAGTACTATAAGCTAGCAAAGCAAGGTTGAATTTGGAAACTCTTTCCCCTGTTGGATAGAGAACAGTTTGGACATTGAAGAAATTGCTTGTTAATTTGAATACAGTTTACAATATTCCTTAAATACATATGAACTATTTTTTTATGGCGTAGGCATTTCAGGATTTCGTGGTTAAGCCTCTAGTGGCAGTTTGCACTCGTAGAACTTTGAGAATCACCTCACAATTTTGTCTGTTAACTTAAGCTATCAAGGCTGAGGCTTGGCAAGGTAAAAATTAAAATATAGTATGTACAGAAAAGATTTTTGTCAGCCCGATTAGCTCAGTTGGTTAAGTACTTGACTCCTAACCTCAAGCAAGATCACGGGTTCAAGCCCTGGGCTGACCATATCAACTAACACTACTAATTGTCTTTTGTATGAAACATTAAACTTGTGAGGGTGTTATCCATCAAGCACGTTAAAGAACCAGCCGGGGCTCTCAGCAGTTTCGTCCGGTACCCTTGCACTTTATCTCGTAACAACCAACCGTCTTCGGGGGGAGGGGGGGCGTCGCTCATATGGGCATGTGCTACGGCAGCGACTATAAATAAACGGAAATACACGCACACCTAAAACATTAAGATTATCATTCGGAACCTCTCTAAATAACACCATGCGATACCAAAAGTAGTCTGCTAAAACACTACAAAATGTAACAAATTACCGAACATTTTTCAATGTACTTATATTTCATCTTCTTCTTTTATCTATTAGAAGAAAATAATTACATGAATTTGTTCAAATCTAATTAACCGAATCCGACTAGACAAAAATTTAGACTGGTACAAAGAATCTCACACAGACGACAATCTCAAGTTAATGAAATTTCTTTTCTTTTTTTTTTTTTTAGCTCACCTGAGCACGAAGTGCTCTGGGGGAGCTATTGTGATCGGTCATCGTCCGTCGTCCGTCCGTCCGTCGTCCGTCCGTCCGTCCGTTCACAATTACATAAAAATCTTCTCCTCCTAAACTAACCGCGGAATTTCAACAAAACTTTACAGAAATGATTCTTAGGTCAAAGAATTGAAATCCATGAAGAACTCTGGTTGCCATGGCAACGGGGTTTATAAACTTAAAAAAATCTTCTCCTCCCAAGCAGTAAGGCCTAAGGCTTAGATATTTGGTACAAATCATCATCTATTGACCCTCTACCAAAATACTTCAAAGATATACCATATTCTGAAAATTAGCCCTTTTCTGGGCGATCCCTGATTTTAAATAGAAATAAAGAAGGAAATCTTTAAAAATCTTCTTCTTCAAAACCATAAGGCCTAGAGCTTTGATATTTGGTATACATCATCATCTATTGACACTCTATCAAAATACTTCAAAGAATTACCGTATTTTGAAAATTAGCCCTTTTCTGTATGATCCCTGATTTTACATAGAAATAAAGAAGGAAATCTTTAAAAATCTTCTTGTCCCAAACCATTAGGCTTTGATATTTTGTACAAATCATCATCTATGGACCCTCCACCAAAATACTTCAAAAAATTACCGTATTCTGAAAATTAGCCCTTTTCTGTGTGACCCCTGATTTTACATAGAAATAAAGAAGGAAATCTTTAAAAAAGGCCTAAGGCTTTGATATTCGGTATACATCATCATATATGAACCCTCTACCAAAATACTTCAAAGAATTGCTGTGTTTTGAAAATTAGCCCTTTTCTGTGTGACCCCTGATTTAACATAGAAATGAAGAAGGAAATCTTTAAAAATCTTCTTCTCCTAAACCATAAGGCCTAGAGCTTTGATATATTGGTATAAATCATCATCTATGGACCCTCCACCAAAATACTTCAAAGAATTACCGTATTCTGAAAATTAGCCCTTTTCTGTGCGATCCTCTATTTTACATAAAATAAAAGAAGGAAAACTTTAAAAATCTTCTTCTCCCAAACCATAAGGCCTAGAGCTTTGATATTTTGTACATATCATCATCTATTGACCCTGAACCAAAATACTTCAAAGAATTATCATACCCTGAAAATTAGCCCTTTTCTGGAAGATCCCTGATTTTACAAAGGAATAAAGAAGGAAATCTTTGAAATTTTTCTTCTTCCAAACCATAAAGCATAGAGCTTTGATATTTGGTACATATCATCAGCCATTGACCCTCTACCAAATTACTTAAAAAAATTAGCCCTTTTCTGTGCAATCCCTAATTTTAGTTAGGAAAAGATAATGATATCTTTGAAAACCATTAGGCCTAGAGCTTTTATACTTTGTATGTATTGATGTCCATACTTCAAAGCATTAACATATTCAGGAAATTAGTGCTATATGGTGGGATGATCAATAAGGAGAAATCCTTAAACATCTTCTCCAAAATAATTAGATAGAGGGCTTTGCTATTTTGTTTATTTCATAAAGCCATGAACCATCATACTCAGGGGAGCGATCTAGGACCATCATGGTCCTCTTGTTTTTTTTGTTTTTTTTTTCATTCTCGACAGAAAACAATGTGAATAATGAAGAAATTACTTGTTTCAAGCAATTTCTTCATTTTCCACAATGTTTTCTCCTATGCTTTTTTTCTTGAGAGGCGTAAAAAGCGGAGTTATGTGAAAATTGGTTAATCTTGTTATCAAAAGCAAATCTTCGAATCCTTTCCAAATTTGTAATATTCGTATATCGACACTGGGCAATCAAAATATCGTAACCAAAGCTCGGGTAAATCTGTAAGTAAATTTAATTATTATAGTGACATGTGTTACATGCGTGATATTCAACAGTACAAAATAAAACAATGAATAAAATAAAACACCCGGCCCCATGGGCCTATATGTCACCTTGAATATTCTTGTGTTTAGCTGTGAGTGACGATTAATTGGTCTGTAAAGCTTGGTTTAAACGGTGGCGGGTGCAGAGGCCATGCCTTCCACTTTTCTTTAATGAGAGAAGGTGAAAGCTAGCCACGGCCCCGCAACCTCGATGTTGAGGATCGGCTGTTTGAGATCGACACCCGACTCTTCCACGAGACGAAATAGGAAATGTCATGATATCTCTCCCAACAACCATTTCAAGGACTGTATATAAAGTCCATGATATTATGTAAATGAGTATCAAATGATAAAATGTAGCATGTGAAAGAAGTAAATAAGTTTTGTGTGACAACTATATTTCATTTTATAAAAAGTTAGCTCTTTTTTCAAACTAGGCCTGGTTTTGAAATCAGTGAGGGATATAGTTTCAGGAAGACATCGAAGTAACAGGAGAAAATGCTGATAAACATCATTTAAAAAGTCTAAATGAGGGTTTTGTTAGGAACTGATTAGTTGGGTTTTGATACTAGCGCATAAATCTGTATTTACGATGTTCAGGTCGCCCAACGACAATATAGTCTTCACCATACCTAATGAAACGCCTGATTGGCTGATCGTTGTTGTAAATCAAACAACTGCTTAATAGAGAATAATTAATTGGTTATTCCAGATATGAAAAAAACAACATTTACGAGGATGCGTTGTTAGGCGTTGAAAAAAACGAGTGCGCAGCACGAGTTTTTTTAACGCCTGACAACGAATCCGAGTGAAATATTTTTTTCCTATCTGGAATAACCAGTTGATTATTCTGTTTATTATATACCTTATTATCTTATTTTTTTATTAAAATATCGAAACAAATCTTTTTGATGGAATGTCTATTGAAAAAAGGCGGATGAATACACGATTAAAGATTAAAGCGACGCCCACAAAACTGAAGAAGTCGCCATTTTTATACTATTATAGACTCTTAAAAAGTAGTTACTAAATTACGGTAGAGAGTGAAACTGAAAGGTGTTATCGTCACTCCAGTGACGATATCAAAATTAATTACGCTGAGAAATCCAAAGATTTCAAAGCAAGGTATATTAAAAATATTTTATTTAGAGAGGAGGAAAACTCCGACTTTTATGTTAGTTTTTGTTAGTTTATCGATTTAATCGTCGTGACTACAATTTATTCAATCTAACTGCTTTATCGGAGGTCTATGAGCGTGGCAAGCGATATTTCAATCTTTGAACTACATTGGCCCGAAGTAGAACCGGCTATTGTATTGGCGTTGTTTTAGACTCTAAAGCTTCCGTCCGTACCCACAACATAGGAATTCATTTTTTATCATCACTCGCTCCTTTCAAGAGGTTTGCATTTCAACTAGTAGGCATTTTAAAATATTCTTAAAAACGAATTTTCTCAGGTCACACCAATTTGCGTCATTAACTGTCGTATTCTTTGCAAAACTCACTTTTAAAAACACATTTTTCAGATCAGCGATTGACTTCCTGCCTGTTTGTATTTAACGACTTCCATGGATCGTGACTTGAAATCTATTATAGGAAACCATGATAGGCTTACATTAGCTAATTTCTCTATCAAGTGCACGCCACTCTTGTTCATTATTCTTGAAAACATTGTATAGACTTTTTTTCTGAAATACAAGTACTCGTGATCCCCGGACGCGGTGAATATCCTCTCCGACATTTATCTCCAATCAATGGGTAGATAACCGTAAACCTAAGTGGGATAAGCAGCTGGAGGCTCGGAAAGAATGTAGAAGAAGTGCTGGTGTGAGAAATACTAGTAATCCGTGGTTAGGTGCTCCAGTCGCCGCGACATGACTTAAATACCGTTAAAAGTAGCCTTAATACCAATATAATCAATCACCAAGTACTCATTAAACCGCACATTTCCTTTACAAGGAATTCAATTTATAAACACTTGCACATACAATACAGCTGTTTGAAGCCCCCACTTTAGAAAACATTTTGGAAATTGAAGAAAGAGCTTCTTACAAATCTAAAGAGACAAAGGTTTTTGAAAATTCATCATCTTAAATTGTCTTCTTGAATTTGTTTCAATTCAAATGTTGTCGTCTGGTAATGGGTTAACGTACGAACTTTTCAAATTGAAGGGAAACATAGATAGAATGGTTTGCATCACACGTGCGCTCTGATAAGGGTCGACATTTTTCGGATTTTCCAGAAAGCTTTTGGCAATGAAATCCGATGTCAACCGAACTTTGATTCAAATATGACGTTGTTGGTTCACCAAAATGTCCTACCTACAACGGCAATAAAACTGTAGTTAAGACATTTTCGTCTCCAGCTGACGATATTTGCATTCGTGTCTTTGGGTATCACCCAATCAATCGATTTTCTATCGATATCTTCTGAATTTTGCGTGAAAGAAATCGAGATGTTTTGATTCATTTAGTTTACGCCTACTCGTAATGTGTGTGTTTGTGTGTGTCGGTGGGGGGGGGGGTGTCGTGTATGTGTGTTTGTGCTCTTTGTTTTCTTTTCAAAGGATACTTCGCTTTAGCAAAAATGTTATATGAAGTACCATACGGGTTCGATTCACATATCGCACGTCACTGTTCGTGGTTGAAATAAGTGCAAATGCGTTTTTCTAATTACATCTCAAGCAGGTGCTTGTTGTATAGAATTACCCAATCTGAAACACGTGCAGATCATTCGAGGTATTAATGCTATCAGAAAATCAGAACCCTACAGGTTGGCAGTATCGATACATGTTTCTATCAATTCATTACCACATAATCCCGCTTGTTGATGCCCTATTAGAAAGAAGTCCCCGAAAACAATGTGGATAATGAAGAAATTGCTTGAAACAAGCAATTTCTTTATTTTCACTAATGTTTCGCAAAGCTGTCATATTGAGTGGCGTTTAAAAGCGTCACTATGATGAAATTAGTTAAAAAAGAAATTAACAAAATTAAATCTGACTCGAATACCTTGAAACAACTGGGCCCGAGATTATAAAACTTTTTTCGTACTATGTTGAGAATTTACTCAAACTTCGAGTTGGGATTATAGCTGTATTTCTGCTTAGATCCTATAGTAATTGCATGAAAATAAATGACATTTTTCAGTTTGTTACTCATTACATGTACTCTTTATATACAAATAATTTATTTTTTAGTTTCGTCTATCAAAAACGAGCGTTCTGATTGGTCGAAAAAAATTTATTCATAACTTCATTAACAAAATTTTGAGCACGCAGCGATTTTATATGCTTCCGCACAAAATAGTCCCATACAAAAAGGTATCAGAATAAGTAAAATATTTGCTTTTTTCACTCGATGATATTAAACTATAAGAAATGAAGAGAATGTTTTTGTTTTCGTGGAGGTATGAACCGAAAAAACTAATCACACAATGTATGAATCCGCTTCGCGTATTCATACAGTGTGATTAGGTTTTTCGATTCATACCTCCATGAAAACAAAAAAAAATACTCTCTTCATCTCTTAATTGAAATTAAAACAAGACATTCACCCAAATTTGAAGTTTGAATGAAACGAATAAGTCTTATAATCTCGGGCACTGATGTTGTAAAACTGACGTAATTGTTTGACACACCCACTAACCTCCGACAAAAACCTTTGACTGATATACAAATCGACATCTTTTTGAAACAACTATATGGTCTAGGATAAAGATAAAAGCAAATCCTTTGTCCCCAATCAAAACGTAGTAACTTCAGCTTGAATAGTCTTTATTAACCGCGTTTATTTCGCCAAACCAACTCAAATTGAAGTAATGATCACGTGTCTATTTTATTATCCTATTCAATTCTGGTCTGAATGAACTAATCAATTGGTTAATGGAAATTTTGATCGGCAACAGCGATTCGTCAGCTGGTAAAAATCAATAGGATATTTTTTAATCGGAAAACTTTCAAATTTTGAACCTATTCTTAATGTGTACATAGTGCCATCGGACAACCAAACTCCAGTAACTACAGCTAAACTGATATGCGGTGACGCGTTTTAGTCGGCCGAGGATCAGTTTAAGATTTGCGGATCAAGGGATTCAGAAAATATCCTTGTAGCTATATGTTTACCCATTCCCACACAATTCCTCCTTTATACATCCCTCAAGATAAAAGGCTTTTGGTGATTATTGGGGACACAAAAGAAATTGCTTGTTTCAAGCAATTTCTCCTATTTCCACAAATTTTCAACCCTAATAGACAAACAATTCTAGAATTTCATCAACGTAAAGTTGTCATCTGAATCTTCTTTCAATTTGGACCAGTCTAAAATTTTCTTATGTGAGAATGGGTTAAAGATTTAACTCAATTGCAGTGGAGCGTTTCTCAAACAAATGAACATAACGCTTGGTAATTAATTATCAGGCAATTTCGTGCTTACTTTCGCTAATTGCTTTACCGGTATAATGTACTTAAAGAGAAATGTCAATGCCCACGACCACGCATTACCTTAACCTAACCCCGCGCAAATACTTTTCTACAATTCCAAGACAAAAGGGCTTTTGAAAACATCGTGGAAAATGCAGAAACTAATTCCATGGCCGCTAGGACTTGGTTTTGCCAAAGCAAAAGCCTTCTTCATAATGATTGCTTTGCAGATTTTGACAATGGATAAAAAGAATTCAGCCGATTTTGACAGCTCCGAAAAGAATCCCCAAGGATTTCCATGGCAGAGCCATTTTGTCTGTCTTAGTCAAAATGAAGGTTCCTCAACCTACAAATGAAGTGATATCAGCGATTTTTTTCTTTGGAAATTAGGTTAAAAGCTTCGCAATTAATTATCAGCCAATTTTGTTCTTTCATTCATTAATTGCTTTCTTAGCTAATCGGTGTAACAACAGATTGATTCATGAAGAAATTGCCAATGAAATCAGGACACAATTCGTGAGTAGGACTGGTGAAATAGAGTTTGCTCATAGGCTCATCGGTTCGCACGCTAGACTGCAGATCGGGTGGTTTCGGATTCGAGTTAAGCAACAACTTATCCCATACCAGAAGACAGAATTATAGACTTGTCCAAATTGAAAGATTACACACAACAATCCTTAGCTGATGGGATTTCTGAAATACTTTGGTGTAGAAAACATTGTTAATAAAAAAGAAATTGCTATTTACATTTTTTTCCCATTTTTATAATGTTTTCCAAGGTTTTTCTTTCCTTGAGGAGCGTCAAAAAGGCGGGTTGCGTGGGAATAGGCTAAGTATCTTCGTGACAGAATCTGCAATCATTTTGCTAGACAGCTCTGTGATGTCTTAGCCAGATAGCATAAACAAAAAACAGCATGGTTTAACCCAATTCCACAAAATTCATTATTGTGCCAACATTTCAAGTAGAATATTTTCGAAAAACATCATGCACAAATAAAAACTCGTTCGAGCTAAATATAATTTATTTCTCTCACAATGGTTTCCATAGGATTTTCTAAATTAGGATCGCCGGCTTCGCCTTCTGATCTCCAACATGTCTGACACGCCCTTTGTTGGTTTAGCGACTTTAGCCAATTCCCACATAATGGCTTTTTTGACGTCTCTAGGAAAAAAAAAGTTTGGGGAAACATTGTGGAAAATGAAGAAATTGCTTGTTACAAGCAATTTCTTCATTATCCATAATGTTTTCTACCACTAACGACAAAGGTTTTAAAAGTTTTATGAACTATTAACTTCCGTCTGCAACTTCTTTGAATTTGAACCAGTTTAAAATTTAGTCGTCTAGTAATTAGCTAAACTCCTTAATTACAGCTTTCTTTTTCAAGCTAAGGTTACGACGTCTGGGTCGCCAGCTACCAATTGTGATTTTTGTTTTGGGTTCCTGCTATGTCGGGGGTAAGTGGGGTTACCATCTATAAGTTAATCAACCCAAATTTTTAATTAGTGATACGAATTCATAGTTTTGCACTTTATTCCACATTGATGCACTTTATTGTTCTATTCCCGGCTGGTAAAAAATGAAACTAAGGTAGAAAAGGAGATTTTTTTTATCGTTTTTTTTTTTTTCTAAAATTTCACCCTTTCAATATTGTTCGCTTTTCGATGGGAATATTTGATCATTAATTCATTTTTAAGAGACAACTATATTTGTAGAAGAAAAAAGTGAACAATAGTAGTATAGCATAGGCAAAATTGAGGCGATTTTCTGTGTATTCTGATTATTCTCTCCCTATTCCCTGGTGGCACTTTTTTTAGTCCGGTCAAAATTGAAAAACCGAAAGTTAAAGATCACAAAATAGAGTCTTTTAAAATTCAAAGTATTATATTGGATAAAACACTGCGAGAATAATTTGTTAATTACTTGCTACAATCAATTTCTACTGTACTCACAACGTTTTCCATAGCTTTTTTTCTTCAGCGCATAAAATTGTAGAATTGAACCAAATTCACACAAAATGTGTTCGTCAAAGAATTACATTTTAGAATCATAATTCATTATTGTAGACCGTTTCCTTGTACATGGCTACTGATTTCACATTGAAAATAAGTTTGTAACGCACAAAATTATTGATAAATCAAAACACGAAAATACTTATTAAACAATTCAACTAAATATTCAAAACGACTTTCCAATCACTTAAACATAAATCGTTTGTTCGGCGGGCTATCAACTCTGGCCCTATTTCCGGGGTACGATCGGGACTCTAACACATCGGGTACCAGAAGGAGGCCCGCAATGAGGGCTAAGATTCCAGCGATCACGGTTAGACCCAAAGAATATGACACCACATACGGGTCAGGTATATACACCGTCCAGCATATCAAACAGACAAACGCTCCAACACCTGAAAAAAAGATGACAATTATGGATCGCTGGCCACGCCCACTCACCTCCGACAAGGATGTTGAGATACCAAGCGACGTTTATTTGAACAAGCCCCACCGTCACTGGGATGTGTTAATGGGCAAGACACTTAATAGCCAGCCCAATTCTACCCAGCTGTAGAATTGGGCAGCAGTGTGTTTAATTCACTGCCTCTCTTTCAGGGATGTGAAAACATTTGGGTTGTAGGTGGTCGAGAGCGACATCGCAATCGAACTAAAATAAATAAGTATAAACTAATTTGAACAAATAATGGTCCGGAAGATGAAGCAATAATGAATAAGTGGTCGGTGACATGAACATCACAACTTTTATGAGCTGTAGTTACGATGATTATGTCCCCAAACAAACAAAAATGCCAAACAAAAATGTCGGAGGTTAACTTATTCTTCCGGTCTCAATGAATGATTTGATTGGTCAATCGATCTTCATTGATATCGGCGATCCGTCAGTTAAATGGGATTTTGAACACATATAATTACAAATACGATGAAAATAACGTGTACTTTCCCCCCTTCATAGCACCGGTGGTAGCGCATCAGACTCCCAATATTCAATCATGGGATGTCACGGATTCGATCCCCCAGTGCAGCATATATCCTTTCCGATATTTGTCTCACACTACTGGGTGGATAATCGTAGCCCTAAATGGGAGAGCAGATGGAGTTTTGGAAAGAGTGTAATGGTGGTACTGGTGCGAGATATACCAGGAATTAATTATTAGGTGCTTCAGTCGCCGCGATATAACTGAAAAATTTTTAAAAGTGGCGTTAAACCCTATACAATACAATAATAATAATAACACTTTTCCCAAATTTCATTCCGAATTGCATGTTCCTATTCCATTTTCCTGTTCTAGTAATTCGTTCAAATTGTTCGATTCGATCAAAATTTCCTTACACAAATGAAACCTATTCCGCTTTCTTCGAAAGCCAAGGATTATAACTGCGCTTTATTCCCAGACTTCAAAAAGAGTTGTCGTTCGTTACTCAGCAAAGGGGCAAGAGAGTGCTTTTTGTCCGTACAAACATGCAGAGCACAGTGGAGTTAGAACCCTAAATCTGCGAAGATTTCTTGTTTTTGAAAATATTTCACTTGTCAAAAGTGGCAAAGAAACTAGCTATTGAATGTGATTCTGATGGAAAATGATATTGCAGTCACTCACACACACTCACACACACACACACACCACACACACACACATATTTTTTGTTGTTTCTTTTTGTTTTCTTTCTTTATTTTTTTTTTCTAATTTCAGGATGATTTTTTCGCGATCTGCCTTCTTATATTCATGATAACAAAGACTATCATATAAGATCGATCGGTCGGAACATTAACGATCCGTTGTCCATGAAAACCTGCCTAAAAAACGTAGCTTTATGACGTTTGAAATTCAATTTTTGATGACATCACAAATGTCATAATATGTTTATTCACACAAGAACATCTTTGGAAATCATCGTTCAAAATGAAGAAATAGCTCGATACAAGCTATTTCATCAATTTCCACACTGTTTTCCACCCAAAAATGCAGATGTAAAAATATATCACTTTTAATTTGCACCCTGGTTCATTCCCCTTTGTACGGTGAGAGTAACGAAAGACAACTCTGCTTTGAGATCGAAAACAGTCGTCTGCAACTTCTTTCAATTTACACCAAGCTAAATTATCTCTTCTTGTAAATGGGTCAGTCTACAAAACAGTTGTAACTTCGTCATTTTTTAAAGATTTTTTTTTTCAATTTTGCGAATGAGACAGGTTCTAAAATTAATATAAAAATAATAAAACAAACAAAAAAATAGATAAGATTTTCTTTTTAATTTAGGCAAGTTTTCTTGGATAATATATCATTTGGGATTCAAGTTGAAGCCACATGTAACTTTATGCACGTGATAATGGCCTTTTCACAAAATTTCTCGTACTTTAAAAATGTTTACCGTCAGTAAAAAAGGAACTAATGAAAAATAAAAAAAAATAAATCATCGGCTCTGGTCAGACTGTGCTGTCAGATTTTTGCATCTAGAATAGTCATTCTACCTCACAACAAGTTTTTCTCGAAAAACTCAGTTACGTCGCCCTTATGCGATCTCTTCTTAAAACAATCATAACTTTACACTGTGCCATGGAGATGCCTTTTTCAAATGTAGGGTAAATATTTCGAAGTAATTAATCTGATCTTTCGCTCCGTATTAATCACTTCCGTGTGTAATCATGTAGTTATAGTGAGTGGTCAAAGGTCAGTCTTGTCTTTACTCGTGTAGACAACACTGCCATTTGATCATTCAATATAACTTGTACAACTATAAAAGGTATTTAGCTTTAAAAAGTAAGCTTAGGATTTGGGTCTAAATCAAGACCATCGTCTTACTCTCGTGATATCGTATTTCAATTTTACAAACACTACTGCCCCAGCAATATTCCGTAATAAATGAATACTTACTAGCAGCAAAGCAAAGGATCATTGCTATCGTGGCTAAAGTAGACGTCCGCATCGCGTTCATAAATACGTAGGCTCCAATTGCGACAGTGGCAAATAAGATGAGGATAAAAGTAATGATGGCAAATACTTGGGTAGCTGTAAACGTATCTGGAAAAGGGAATTATAAAATGAACGTTGAAATGAAATGATTTGAACAGTCTAGTAAAGGTTGCCAACCGTCCCCTTCGATTGACCAATCGCGGCTGTCAATCAAGAAATCAATCGCGTATTCATACAGTGTGATTAGGTTTTTCGGTTCATACCTCCATGAAAACAAAAACATATTCTCTTCATCTCTTAAATAGACTCCTGAATGGAATAATAATATGAAGAAAACAACAACAACAAAAAAAACCCAAAAAACAGAAGTGTAAGAATCAAATAGCGTTAGTGGGCGTAAATGTTGAAAAAAAAGCTTAATGCGAATGCTACACGTATCTTTGTATATAAAAAAGAAGATATGGTCGGTGCACGAGCAAAATGTCATAACTACAGCTTCGATATAGCTGCAGTTATGACGTTTTGCCAGCGCACCGCCATACATTGAAATACAGCATGTGAGAAGGAGTTAGACTTTATTGCTGTCACGTTCGATTTATTTCGTTAACTTAAAGTGCTGGTAATTATGAAGAAATAAAAGTAAATAATAACATTATCATTCGATGGAAAAATGATACGGACAAAAGAATTATATTAAAGCCATATTTTCCTTCTAAGGAATGGAAAACCGTTTAAACATTTTTCATTTATTTGGCCACTAAAGCAACTTAGAGCCTTCTTAAATTCAATTTGCCGATGCAGGGTATGAGAAGTTCTCTGGAAAGAGTATTTTGTGGTTTTCTTATCGATTTCAACTCTTGCTTGTTTACAATTTAGAATCGAGTTGAATGCAACGGATTCGTCACCGGTAGCATTCGCTGATCTTTGGCATTGACTTTGATATGCACAAATGCTGAAACTTAAAGGACAATTTCGTTAATCTCCGCGACCGAACTAGTTTGGATGACTAGCGAAAATTGAAACGTCATCACTGACGTCATACTTCTATGTAAACAAACCTTAAATTATGGTAGGTCAAAATTTAAAATATCAAAACTTCTTTCATGAATTGTAGGCCTACCGCGTAGAATTATTTTGATCTTTTAATTTAAATCGTTATATTTGTTTGTGCTTTTGGGTCTCCAGTATGGTTTTCTTTTTAATCCTGTTGTGTATTCTGGGAGAAGGTATGGCTTTCAGTGAACAAGGAAGTAATTTCAACAAAAACAGGAAAAAGGTCAAGAAAACCACAGCAGGGGAATCGAGATACACTCGGTCTTGATCAGGGATCAGCCTCTGTGAAGCGACTACTTTCATTTACATTCCATTTTAACCCCTTGTGATGCTGAATAAAATCCTGTTTAACATTGTACTAAAATCAAAGGACGGAAATCACTGGAAGCATTTTCTATAGGTCACCATTTCATTTGAAAACTGAATTATAAACAATTCTGGCTTTAAAAACACAGGCAGGTTGTGTAGACTAAGATCAGACCCCACATATGTGCAGGCTGATCTTTGTCTATACCTTCCGTCAAAACAGTAATACTTAGGGTTCGGCATAACAAGGGTTAAAAACCAATGGTTCACAAAGGATACGACACTTACCACCAAGAAAATTATTTAAAAAGAAAAAGGGAGATTTAGGTAAATGATAGCAAAAGAAAGAAAAGGAAGAGAATTAGAAAGGGAAGGATAAGAAAATGATATACCATCTTTAAAAGACTTAACCCAAAACAGATTGAATGGGTTTAACACCGCTTTTAACAGTATTTCAGTCATATCGCGGTAGCTGGAGCACCTAACAATGGATTCCTGGTATTTCTCACACCAGTACTACCTGTACATCCTTTCCTAGCCTCCAGCTGCTATCCACTTAGGTTAACGATTATCAACCCATTGGTGAGAGTCAAGTGTCTGAAATAATAGGTGCCGCCGCCGGGGATCGAACCCTTAACATCCCATGATTGAAAATTAGGAGTCTGGCGCGCTACCGACTGCTCACCCCCAAACAGAAAATAAAGTTAGCAAAATAATAGATCAGGGGGCTGAAATAATTGACTGATCGCTGGTCCCGCCCTCTAAACTCCAACAGGAAGTTCCACTTAGATATTAAAAAGCGCTCTTTTGCAAAGAGTATGACCATAGATTTGTAACCAAAGAGTACAATTCTTTGGTAGTGGCCTAAACCTTGTAAGTACAGGTTGAATAAGTTGTAATTAAAAACCAACAAAAATGCTTAACATTAATGTTTGGTCTTTTGATATTATTTATTGACAACGCGATCCGTCAATTTTAGCCCATGTCGTGCTGAACCCGGAATATTCCTGTTTTGGCAGAAGTTATAATCAAGACACATAAGTACATTCTGATCTTTGTCTACACTTCCTCTTAATCCCCTTCAAACCAGAGTCGTTCAAAGAAAGCATTTTCAAAATATGTCTTTTCGTTTAACAATTCCTTCAAACGCTTTTAGGCCTTTGATTTTAATGCAAATTAAGATAAGGATTTTATTCAGCCTGACAAGGGTAAAATAGTGATAGAAGAAACAGATAAAGGAAGGAAAAATAAGACGACGACTAACCATCTTTAAGGGACTCGGATACTTCACCCTCCACACACGAGTCTCCAACACAGACCTTCTGTTGCCAGAGTCCGACTTGAGCATCTGCTGCGTTCGTGTTGTTGACCATCCATGAGGTAGTGGCGAAGCCCACAATGTCCAAAATAAGAGCAAGTAATATCACAGGGAAGGCTATCTTAGCCCAAACAGAAGCTGTGCCGCACATTTTTTTGTTTTTAGAACTTTTCACAATTTGTTAATTATTATCCGGTATGCTTATTTTTTCTTTTTTCAAATTATCGTAAAATGCCTTTCTTACGTGTTTATTTGTTTAATTACTTTATAACCGTGTCTAAATCCAAAATCTTCATCTTTGTTTTTTTCTATCTTTTTTTGTGTGTATATGTATATATAGATTGGTTACTCGATACAATGTCTTAGTTCACTGTGATCGTTCACTGTGTCTATATGGCTGCAAAGCCACTTAAAAAAAAATCCAGTACTTTTTTAAGACTTTTGGTCTCTTTTACTCGCACATGTTAATACACAAAAACCTGGAAGGTCTTTTTTATAAATTGAAAGTTTTTGTATTTCTTATTTCATGACTTTTTATAAGCCCGAAATCGAAAGCTTTGCCGAACAGAAAACGAAATAAAAATTAAAAATTATCTCATGTATAGTGTTGGCAACATAAAATAGTTTTGAAATTCATTTTCGTATTTTGTTCGCCAAAGTTTTCTATATTCTGAAATTGCTGATAAAGGGGTCTGAACATAATTTTATCTAAAAATTTAAGGATTCCTTTCAGTGGGAAATTTTGTCCCAACTAGAACCATAGAGCCTTTAATTATATTCTATACCGATTATTTTATTCCATGTTTTGTCTTTTGAGACACCCCATACTGTTCAGCATGTCGACTCCGCCGCGTCCATTTTTTTGTTAAATTATCCAATTAATTCACAGAAATTAATCACTTGTTCCAAGTTAAACGTCGAAAGATCTCCCAAACTCTCTAAATGTAAATCATCAGACTAACGGGCGAAAATATTGTGATTCATTATTGTCAAAAAGCTATAAAAACTTTGTGTTCAACAGGTCTTTGAAAAGGAACATCGAGGCATAAAAGGGGGTATTAAAACCGTGGCAGACGAAGACGGTCTATTGATGAATTTGTTGTACATGTACACGTCAATGTTATTTCTTTCTTGTATTTGCGTGAATAAACTTAGATTGGTTAAATAAACAATCAATCAATCAAACAAACGCCTTAATGGCTGAGTGGTTTATGTGCTTGGCTTGTGATCTTATGGTCGCAGGCTCGAGCCCCACCGTCAACAACATGTGTTCAAAAAGCAAATATTTTACAAATTTTAATACACTTTTTATGGAATTATTTCGGGCGGAAGCATACAAAAAGTTGCGTGCTCAAAATTTTATTCATGGAGATATGAATATATATATACATATATATTTTCCAATCAGAACGCAATAATATTCTAAAATCAAAGGACTGAAAGCACATGGATAACGTTATAGAATCGAAAAAAAAATCACAAACAATTGTCGCATCAAAGGGCACAAGCAGATTGTGTAGACTAAGGTCAGACTGCAATTATATAAACAGACTGATCTGTGTCTTTGACTCTTGACAAAACAGGAATATTACGCGTTCAGCGTGGAAAGGGTTAATATTGAAAAGTTGACCATAAAAGATGGTGCGGCGAGTTTACATAAACTTAATTCAGATTTTAATTCACACATATTACAAGAGCTTATCGATTTTAAATCAATTTTATTGATGGATCGTTTCAATATTTCTATTGATGAAATTGTTTACCATTTCACTTACGTCCGGCTTTAAATGACATCTGAGAATCAATTTCAAAAGCAAAAACGATATGAAAAATAGAAAAATGGCGCATAAGCGTTAGCCTGTTTCTGTATGGGTGTTTCATGCAAATTGTATCGGTATTTCAGAGGTCCCGGGTTCGATCCCCGACGGCGGCATCCATCCTTTCCGACAATTTGTCTCCCACCAATGGGTCGATAATCGTAGACCTATGTGGGGTAGCAGCTGGAGGCTAGGAAATGATGTAATGGTGGAACTGGTGTGAGAAATACCAGGAATCCATTGTTAGGTGCTCCAGCCGCCGCGAGATAACTGATAGATTGTTGAAAGCGGCGTAAAACCCAATTCAAACAAACAAATATCAGTTACATCGCGACAACTGGTCCATCTTACCATAACTTCCTGTAATTTATTGTCACTATTCACTTGTTTTCTATCAATCCAATTCCCAGTGATAGTCTGCCTATACGTCATCATTTTATCACATGACGTCATATACCGCAACTGATTTCAATTAAAAAATAGCGCACGAATATAGATACCAATTCAAACGGTTAAGTGACAAAAGTTGTTCGGTGGTTTAAAGGTAAATTATTAAAATTGCAGATGCAATGTAATAAAACTTGAATCATATTTATTATGTCCTAAACGTTTTATCTCTCGCGAAACAAAAGAAAAAGATAGATCGTCCGTTTGACAAGAATATTGTCATTTAGCTAATCGCAGAGGTGTAGGATGAGAGCTAGCATCATGCTCGACATTTTACTCGTCTTCACGACAGGCGTCATTTTGTCTCTCACCAGTGAACTTATAATTGTAGTAAATAGTGACGAAAGTATGGGATCGCTGTTTACGCCACCTGAGCTCCGACAAGAAGTAACACTTCAATATTAAACTGCTTTATTATATACTTTGCCGTGAAATCTTTGGATTTCTCAGTGTAATAAATTTTGATATCGTCACTGGAGTTACGTTAACACTTTTCAGTTTCACTCTCTGTAATAAATCTTTAATCATGTATTCATCCGCACTTTTTTCAATAGACCTTCTCTCTATCAAAAAGATTGGTTTCGATATTTTAATAGAAATATAAAATGATAAGGTATATAATAGTTAGAATAATCAACTTGTTATTCCAGATATAAAAATATCACTCGGATGCGTTGTTAGGCGTTAAAAAACTCGTGCTACGCACTCGTTTTTTCAACGCCCAACAACGCATCCTCGTGAAATATTTTTTCATATCTAGAATAACCAGTTGATTATCCTCTATTTATTTTTTCGAAATTCTTTGACATTTAACCAAAAAATAAAAAAAAAAGTTAGTTAGCGACCTTAACGCCATATTAAAACTTGCATAAACCGTAGTTATGGCGTTTATGTCGCCAAATCAACAAAGTACTTCACATGAATGTCGGGCAATTAGGGATTTTAAAGTTCACTTCTGATCTAAATGATTGTGTCTGATTGGTCAATCCGTTATTTGATTGACAGCTTACGCACAGTCAGTTGCTTGCTTGCACTTAAGACACTTGTTAGAAAGGACAAGAGGAAACGGATGTGTTCACTAACAGTCGCAATCAGTATCAATTACCATTGAAAATCGTTGTAAACCCCATATAATTAAATGTGATAATATATTTTTGTAATTGACGGATCGCGAGGTCAATCAAAAAGTCTTCTGACCAATGAAAACGTTTATTCATACCTGAAGTGAAGTTTGAACCCCAACATATTCATAGTAAGAAGAATTTTCGTTAATTTGGCGACTTAAAAAACCGTACCTCCAACTTATTTAGGTTGTACTTATGACGTTTAGGTCGCCAACCAACCACTCTACTTTTTCGTTATATGTTTCTGACGATATATCTTTCAAAATAATGTCGTTGGGTATCGATGCGGAACTTCCTATTAGAGCTCAGTGGGCGTGGCTAGCTGAAATAATTCAGTTTTATCATTTAATGTCATAAGATTAAGAAATGATACAAGTGTCATGTAAAAAGGGACGAACCGGTAACCAAAACGACACATACATTTGAAAAACAAAAGTGGATTAAGCACAGGCTAACTAAAGTTGATTTTAGAAAAGGAATGTATGGTAAGGTAGAATGGTCATTATACATTCTGAAAAAATGTCTCAACGAAAACTTTCGACCCTGTCACTCTTAGCACGTCTAAAACATTCCTTTCAACAGGAAAATGATCGCTGGCCAGAGCCATTGACCTCCGACGTTGCATTTCGACAGATATGTCAAACGATATTAGGTTTCAACATATTTAAGAGATGAAGGGAATACTTTTTTGTTTTTTAAGGAGGTACCAAAAAAATAATCGCGAAGCGGATTCATACAGTGTGTGATTAGGTTTTTCGGTTCATACCTCCATGAAAACAAAAAGTATTCTCTTCATCTCTTATAATTTATAGCATCTAGCGAAAAAGGAAAAATTAACATTTTTTTTAATACTTTTTTTGTATGGGACTATTTTGTGCGGAGGCATACAGAATCACTGCGTGTTCAAAATTTTGTACATGGAGTTATGAATAATTTTTTCCACCAATCAGATCGCCCGTTTTTGATTGATGAAATTAAACATTAAATTATACGGGTAGGGACTCAAGATATATAGGATAAATCGTTAATTGGGGATATAAACGTTGTGACTGTATCTTGAATAAGTTATAGTAACGACGTTTAAGTCGCCCAAACAGGAAAATACTTGACATGAATTTCAGATATTTAAATAAAAGATTTGATAAATTAATAGATTTTTATTGACCTCAGAAATTCGTCAATTCACAGCTGATCGCGAGGATAGGATTAAAATGTTTATCAACGCCTTTTCGGGTCATTGACAATTTATATAGAAAATATTTGAATACATTTTAAAACTAAATAATATCATTCGCGTCATCATTTATGTATCTAAAATCGGAAAGTACACAGTCATTTCGTTGGCAATGACTTAAAAAGATTAAACTTCGCTTCGGAGACAAGCAACCGGAAAGGTCTTTGTCGTTGCATTATATTGAAGATATTGCATAATCATCAATTAACGGATCGCTAGCCACGCCCACTGAGCCTTCGATTGGAAAGGGGTCTACCGGTTGAAAAATAGTAAGGATCTAGCAGAGGTCATCCGAAAATAATTATATAGTCAGGTAAAATAATAGTTCTAGATTTAGTAAAACGCCAAAAATCAATATTGTGGATATTTGGATTTTCTCCACGCAAGGGGTGATATCCTACTTACCCAGAACGATAAACTGGATTGTCGACCGAATGAGGACCATTCCTGTTTTATATTCCCTTTGTCCTGTTAGCATTAAATCAGAGGTGTGCCAAATTGTACATTGGTCCTTTCACTGCATTGCCTTGTTCAGTATGGGGAAATTGCGTTTTTTAAATTGCATTTTAAGTTTGGTTATAGATAATAATCTCTCAATAGTATAAGTTTATGGTTGAGAAAAATAACATAGATATGTATTTTTGGATGAAACGAACATTTCAAGCTCTAAGGTTTGCAATAAACAGCTGACTTTAAAACTAGGCAGTGCAAATAATTTAAGGATAAAGTCCAAGTAAAACACTTATAAGATCAAATGTAATTCTTGAGAGTATTCAAGAGAGATAACCTAAGAATGTCCCTCATTGACGCCATCGTTAGTCACACAAAACTGCACACTGAACATCGTTTTCCATCCATCAGATGGATGAAAAACGATTTTCAGTGTGCAATTCTAAAATAAAAATGTTATAGATGATCTATAACAAAATTATTTATTATATACCTATAGGTCTTCCTCATAATTGCATGAAACATGATGCAGGCAGATAGAATCGCGCTCGACAGAAAAAAGTTTTGATTTTGATTGAGGTTTTACGTCGCTTTCAACAATCTTTCAGTTATATCGCGGCGGTCGACAGAAAAAAGTCCGTATCAGTCATGTACTGAACTGATTCATATATGGTAATATGGCGTCATTTTCTCGGTAAAAATGACGTCGCGCAGAAACAACGTTATGATATTAAAAAAAAAAAAAAAAAAATAAAAAGGCAGATATTAGATATTTTTTTTTGAAGTTCTTTTATCATCTGTAGTCAAAGTTCTGTTACAAGTCGAGGGGTGAACGGAAAACTGTCGTAAGTGACTTTTACAAAATTTTACAGGAGAAAGGAAAAACTGTTTAACTTCTTTATTATTTATATTTACAACTTTTTTAAAGTACAAAGAAAACAAAAATAAATTCATTTTTCAAATACAACAATAACTTTTTGGTTGAAAAAATTATTTTTTCTGATATTGAACTTTATTTCACTTACGACAGTTTTACAACTGAAAATCATGAAATACTGATACTTAATTTTATGGAAAACTGTCGTAACTGCAGTTAGCTACAGTTTTCCATCAACATCCCATTCACTTAGCTACACTTTATAATTCATAACCTACAAGGTAAATCACCAGTAAAGTTTTAATACAAATCTATAGCTTTGATATGTAAACAAGAGGACTGTTGGGGTCCCATATTGCTCACCTGGGCATAAAGATATGCTATATTTGCCTTTTCAGCTACTTTTGATTCTCCATGTATGGCCCATTTTGACCTGAATATGCACATTTTCATATTTTTTCAAGTCTAGAATCTAAAATGCTTTATGCTATAAAACTATACTTATATTCAAGCATTTTTTTTATTTTAGAATGTGTCCTTGCATATTTCTTTAGTAAGGGAGACGGACCCATAATCCAAGAGAAAGAATTACAGAAAGTGACTGAAAGATTTTTCAAAGCATGGGAATCTCTCACTCAATCAATCCTCTGAGAATACATTTAAAGATAGATACATTGAATTCCAAAGTTTTGATTTCATTGGTATCTTGACTTCTGCAATGACACATGCTTACAATTTTGTGGACTCGTACATAAGGCTATATTCTAAAAAAAAATGATTACAAACCTTTGTATGTATGAGAAATATTCTCCAAACCTGATTTACAAGTAAAGGCTTTAATAAGCCTAAGCTTATAAGCAACTCCTCCAGCATATACAAAATTATCTTGAAGGACATTATTAAAAGGAATCAAGTCAATTTCAAAATAGACTAGACTTAACAATTTTATGAAAATCACCTTTTTTAACAAAGTATACATTTTGAATCAAATGGGAAATAAGACCTTTCAACATAAACTAATCTTTTTCCATAGTGATTCCTGATGTAAACACCAGTCCTGGTGCAGAATAAAATTTTTGTGATAAAAGACATGCATAAGATCATATTATAATAAGCCTTTAGGGGCCTTATCAATTGCCAACTGATACACTGCCTCATACCAACACAACCACAGTGTTGGGGTCCCTGCACAGATTTTTTTGGACGGGCGGACTTTTATTCATTTTTGTATGTGTGAGGGGCGTAGTTAATATCCCTGGCTGCTTTTGTGTGCCAATCTTGGTTCCTCTGGTCATAAAGAAAATTATTGAAGATAATACTTAACATTAAGGCAGTTCTGAACAAACTTTGGTCGAAGTTCAGTCTCCTTTCAAAGGACACTATTATCCTAAATTAAGCAACTTGTAGCCTCTCCTTTCAAAAGAAACTTTTATCCAAAATTAAGCAACTTGTAGCCTCTCCTTTCAAAAGAAACTTTTATCCAAAATTAAGCAACTTGTAGCCTCTCCTTTCAAAAGAAACTTTTATCCAAAATTAAGCAATGTGTAGCCTACCATTACACACCCATTCAGTACTCCATCAAGCTTTGCTGATATTTTCTGTCTGATGCAGTGGCATCTAAAGCTTTGATTGAAAAAAAAAACTTTCATAATTTTGTAAAACCTCAACTGCGTTTTTGGTTTCATCTTGATTTGTCTACTCTTGCAGAAGATATGTTGACAAAGTCTTAATCAGAGGACAATAACTTGATATTCCCTAGACATTGATGCTTAATTCTGTTAGAACCTAAATACATCAGAAAGATCACAAAAAAAAGTTTAGTATTAATTCAAAGATTATCATATTGTGTTGAATAGAATACATGTATTTTTTCCATCTAATGTCCTGAATATGTATGCTTTCGTAAATGTCTTCACAAGTTAACTCATCTGGGTCTTGATCTGTTTCATATCTATCCAGGAACAATTGGCAACTAAATAAGCTGCCCTGTTCTTGTCCCAAGAATCACATCTTACAAATTATCTGAAGAGCAAACTTTGAACATCTTTTGTCCTAAAAGTGATACAGCCTGTAGATTCTATAGAACAGAATACCTAGCTTTTGCCAGTGGCCAATTATTGCAGTTTCCTGGGAATCAAGGAATTGCTTAACATTTGGGGTTAAAAACTTAAGCAAAGATGGCAAAGAACTTATACTAAAGTTGATATAATCTATTTTACTTCTCAGTACTAAATTGCAAAGTATATACTGGTAAATAAAAATTAATTATTACTTATGATAATGTCAATCAGAATTTTTCAGTAAAAATTGAATGGTGTTGGAACTCTTCATTTTCAAGGAGCTTTAGGGTTTGTCTCTAGTATTGCTTATTCGAAAGTCTGGAATATCAAAGCATAGTTCAATGTTTTTCTTGATTTTCAGGGAAGGGGGTCAGTAACCCTTACAGGGGAAATCATTGAGAAAAGTTTAATAAGGCTTAAATTGCTTTTCTCCCTTATTGATATTTTCTTGTAAGTGATGTAAAGAATATCTTCTAAGCAAAGGTATCCGATAATATATTTCTTTAAAAACTGAGCCATTTCCTTTAAATTAGTGTAGTTTTTCACAGAGCATTTTGATACTTGAGAAAATTTGACCAAGAATGAGAATTTTTCTACCAAAAAGGGGGAAATATAAATTCTTGGAAGGAGGGAACAACAGGGCCCGTATTCTTCATTTATTTTGGTCAGAAAAAAACACTGTATTTTTCAAAATCAAGTGATAAATGTTTGTTTTTTTGTTTATATCCTAATATCCAAGAACAGTTTAAGATTTAAAGATGCACAAATCTACATTCAAAAAAGTTGGGAACAGAGCATTTTGACATGGGGCGAGGGGGAGTGCTAATCTACAAGTTCATTTGGCACATCATCTTATTGGGCTTTACCCAGTTGCAGTTCAAGAATATCAGATATGTCTTTTTTGTACTTATAATAACAATTTACTGATCTCCTACAAAGAGAAATCTTTCCAATTTACTGTAAATCACATTGAATGAAAAATATATCTTCATTAGTTTGAAGAACAATATCAGAATTATTATACTGATGCAATCCCCAACTGCAGGTGCTAGGTAGTAAGAAAAATTTCACCAAAAAGGGGGATTATTTCATACAAATGTATTTAGAGTGTTTCTCCTTGATAATTTAGATGCCTGTCATGACTATGAACATGTGTACTAAGTTTCAAGCAATTAAATTTACTGATAAATGAGATACTCAGATTAAATTAGCCTCATCAACACAGATGCCATGATAATTCCTACACCAATTTGCTCAACACATGACATTGTTGCAATGACAATTCAAGGATCATGTTTCAAAACAGTCAAGAAAAATAAATTCTATGTATCCTCAGGTCATTATGAGGATTGCTAGCTGTGACATTGAGCTTGCAATATTTGTATGATTTATTGAAACTTGAAAATGTGATCTTGGATAAATTTCTTTCATTTTAGACTAGTCTAAAATCTTGTCATGTTGTAACGGGTTAATGCATTGATCAACAAGTAACATTCACTCATATGATGAATTATGACAGGGCAACTTACAGATAAAAATCATTGAAATAGGCATTTTAACAGAGTGGGAGCACAGAAATCATTTCTAAATAGGTTTCAAAATGTAGAGACTTTGTCTTCTGAACTGTAGAACAGTCTCAGATATGCTTAGTAATTGTAGTTTAAGACTTAGGCGCTAGATTGTGTATTGTAGATTAAATTCTTATAGAAGAGAATTTTCCAGAATATTCCTATTCCTCCAGTTTTTGTCTGGTATGGTTATGAAATCTAAAAGAATGCTTCCTGACAGTGGATGATAAAAGATTAATTCAAAAGCCTGTGATTTTGCATATTTGTCTAATAATTTAGCTAAAAAGATGTTCTTTTATAATTATTGGTGGAAACAAAGTTTCAATAGACAATCATTTCTAATTAATATGTAATCCATTTAACAAATTAACAAATCTTTGAGAGACTTGATTTTTTCTAAACTATTTGACCATCTTTGAGAGACTTGATTTTTTCTAAACTATTTGACCATATTTAATTGTATAAAAGTTTCTCCTAAATGTATAGATCTTTCAAGGATGGTGATACAAAATCTTATGACATCATAATAACTGATATGACATCACTTATACCAAGAAATGACCTCATAATTTACAAGTAGCTACACTTTTCCATTCACAATTTACTGTGCAAAAAGTGAATTTTGTAAACGGAAAACTGTATGTAACTCAACTTACGACAGTTTTCCGTTTACAAAAACATTAGACTTCAGTTACGACACTTTTGCACAAACAGATTTTAAGTCATTTAATGATGGAATATGATCTTATAATTTTTTCACCATGTGAATATGTGTAAATGAATATCAGCAAAGCAAAAAAAATTTTTTTGAGAAAATGTGAGTTACGACAGTTTTCCGTTCACCCCTCGAAGTATGTAATAAATACTAATTTTTAGTATAGAAGCGATACTATATCTTGCATTTTAATCTGGCCGCGTAGGCAAATTTGATCTTTCAAAAAGACATTTAGTCTTGTGAAAAGGGCAAATTTTCCGACGCGGCTCGATTCTAATATAAGGTTTTGTATCACAGCTATAAAATGATATTCATTATGTCACCTAACATCGACCAGTTTCACCCCGCTAACCGCCACCTTTCATTGATCTTGATATTCATCACAAGTTTTATCTTCGTGGTTATGCCAGACCCCTAATGGATACTATTTAGTCCTTTCCTGTTGAATCCCTGGGTTTTACGTCCCTGTGAATTCAAAATTTAGAAAACATTGTAGAAAAAGAAAAAAAGTGCTCGTAATAAGAAATTTTGTCTTTTCCACAATGTTTACTACCCTCCTAGATGGTTATCTTCTAAGTTAAATCTACTTATAATTTTTCGTCTGCATATCCTTTGTATTTTAACAGGTGTAAAATTTTGCAAAACAGGAAAGGGTTTAAAAAGACTAAAAAAGGCAGAATGACAGCAAGCCGTCACAAATAAGAGAAATGTGACGGTTTATGATCACAAGTACTGAAAAATCAGATGTCGATGAACGGAATATCGCAAAAATTATTCATGGGAGAAGGTAACTATTGAAATTCATTAACATAGAAATGTGTTTGAGTCTTTGTTTTAGCAGATAAGTCATGCCTAGTAAATTAAGTTTATCTTTCTAGTGGCCGGGGATTTTCCTCGGCTTCTCGAAGACGTCAAACGAAATGAGAACAACAGTTTCGGCAGGAGATAAAATTCATTTATTTCGAATATTTAACGTACTGGCGATATAACGTCACAACAGGAGGGGACGGATAGCTATCAGATCGTATACTGATAAGTGACGTTTATCTTAAATCCGTGAAAAACTGGTCTCTGCTGCCTTTCTTAAAGATCTCTCAATCCTTTACCATATTTGGAAGGAATCAATAGTTTTTAACCCTTGCCATGCTGCACCCGGAATATTCCAGTTTTGACAGGAGGTATAGACAAAGATCAGCCTGCACATATGTGCAGTCTGATCTTTGTCTACACCTTCTGTATGTCTCTTTCATCCCGCAGCAGTATATAAAATTAATTTTCAATATACATTTTTTCCTTTAACTAGTGCTTACAGTGCTTTCAGGCCTTTGAATTCTTTATGCGACTTCAGACAAAGATTTTATTCAGCATGACAAGGGATAAGAAGAATAGATCTATGGATCGTTCAATCGGTTTAATGATCTTCGATTTACGTAAGATAGCTATTGATAGATGTGAGACATCTTCATCATACGATTTTTTTCATGGGAGAATGCTACTGTAGCGACCATAAATAAACAAATATATACAAAGGCGACGATTAAATAAAGAAAATGGATTTACCAATATTTTATAAAATCGATACCTGGTCAAATTCTCAGCATTTTTTAATTTAGCAATATCATACTTGACCTCAAGAAAAAACAGAAATAAGGTCACGTGCAAAATAATTGAAAGGCGTGGTCATCGATCAGTCAATTTCAAACCCGTATCACTTCCCTTTTATCACGACAAACCTAGGAACCGGTCTTAAAGTCAGGATAGTAGTCTATGCTTTCGGCCATGTTTCAGTATTTTTTCAAACACATAGCACTGTGAGGACGAATTGATAGAAAAAAGAAGGCAGTGGCGTGGTTACATCACATTGATTATTAGGAACGCAATCTAGTGGGACAGGCTCATAGAACGATCCTCGCTCAAACATAGTTAACCTTTTCCCCCACGCTGAAAATTTAGACTGCTCCAAATTGAAAGGCGTTGCAGACGACAGATAAAAAGTTTATAGATTGTTAAAACTTTTTTCAAGGCTCTGGGTAGCAAACATTGTTAAGAATATAGAAATTGCATGTCTCAAGCAATTCTTTCATTTTACACAATGTTTTCCGATTTGTTTTGCCTAGAGGGCGTCAGAAAGCGCTATTTTGTCTGAATGGGTAAAGCAAATATTCCGAAAAGCTTTCAGCTTTTTAGAGAAATTAATAGTAAATAATTTAATTTTTATTTTCGTCTATCAAAAATGAGCGCTCTGATTGGCCGAAAAGAAATATTCATAACTCCATGAACAAAATTTTGAGCACACAGCGATATTGTACGCACAAAATAGTCCCATACAAAAAGGTATAAAAAATTGTTAAGATTTTGCTTTTTTCGCTAGATGCTATTAATTATAAGAAATGAAGAGAATAATTTTTGTTTTCATGGAGGTATGAACCGAAAAACCTAATCACACAATGTATGAATCCGCTTCGCGTATTCATACAGTGTGATTAGGTTTTTCGGTTCATACCTCCATGAAAACAAAAAATATTCTCTTCATCTCTTAAATGAAACCCTGAATTGGTCAATCAATTGGCTAACCACGCCCCCTTTAACAGGAAGTCACCACAAGAAAGACCCCCAACAGATCTGTTTGTCTGAGATACTAAACATCATTAGTATTCAGTAGGTTGTCGGAGACATTTTGATGAGGAAACAAACAAAAGACAATTTGATAGCCGACCTAAACGTCGTAACTAAAGCTTGAATGATCTGTAGTTAAAACAATTTTGGTTGTCCACAGAGAGAATCATTTTGTTTGTTGGGATACAAATTGCAAAATAGCAACGGGTTAGTGCAAAAACATGGTATGTGTCTATGTAATGGATTATATATTTCGTATATATCGACAGGTTAGTGCAAAAACATCGGAATTATCTATATAATGTAAAGACACTTGCGATGCTTTTGCATTAACTCGTCTATATATATATATAATTTTTTTTTTCATAACGGAATGAAATAATAGAATAACGACAAAGAAAAAAATATGCTAATTTAATTTCATAAAACGAACAACCAACACAAGAAAAACAAATTAACCATTAACAGTAATCAGACGCAATCTTTCAATTTTACATACAGAAAAAGATTCTATAAAATTCATCAAACAATCGCACTGTTTTCGTTTTATTAATGATTTACATATTTCTTTGAAGTGACAAGATACAAGCAACGATATAAAAGGACATATTGAAGATAAATGGGATAAAAAGCCTTTTTTCTTTAATTAAATCCTTTCGTTGCCATGCCAGCAGACATTCATAAAGAAACCGGACCATCCTTGTTTAATTGATTTAGAAAAGAATTGTAATGATGACGAGAAAGGCGACAGGTAAAAAAACTGGGACCCGTTACAAAATATCGAGAATATTCATACAAGCTGCGGATACATGTATCTCTTGAAAGTTGATACCACGAAAACCTATTTCATGCGAAAGATATCAGAGGTTGGGTTACAATTGACGGATATGTTGTGTCAATTGACCAGTTGTTTAGGTCGCAAGTAAATGCTGATTATTTCGGTTTGATTTTTCGACTGAATCGCCGCAACTACAGCTTATTAAGTTGGTAATCAACCATTTGCCTTGACTATGTATTTTGCAAATGAACTGAATTAAACAAATATCTCAGTCGAACGACCTTGAACAGGTCGGTGGGCATGACCAGCGGTCCGTTTATCGATGGGTCGCTAATTCAGCCCGCTTCGAATGGTATTCCGACAGGATACCTTGTCTGAGATGCCAGATGATAATTGATTTTTAGTTGTTGAAGACAAAGTAAAACGTAAACCATTTACAGACTTAGTTTAACGTTTCGTTCATGTAGCTAAAGTTTAACCCATTACAAAACTAGAAAATTTTAGACTGGTCCAAATTGAAAAAAAGTTGCAGACAATAATTCAAAGTTGATAAAATTTAGAAAAAAATGTTATTTTTTGGAGGGTAGAAAATATAGTTGATAATGAAGAAATTGCTTGTCAAGAGCAATTTCTTCATTATCCACAATGTTGTCTTAGTTGTTTTTGTTGAGGGGCGTCAAAGAGTCATTGTGTGGGAATGGGTTACAACATAGGTACCATATTCTGGTCGCCCCTCCCACGAAATTGATTCATAATAGTTTCGCAGAAAAACAGGACGTTTTAGTGATGGTAATTTGAGATGTTAAATGACTTTTGACGGACAGCTGCGTTTCGTAAACTGTTTAATCACATAAGCCAAATAACCTTTCACCAAAAGGATTAAAATGATGATTCTTTATCTTGTTGATCCCGGGATATCAGAGCTACAGGTAGAGGGCGTAATTCGTATTTTAGATTTGAATACTTCACCAATACTTTTCATAAAACCTATGTTGTGGGTACTCATTTAAATCGTCTCGAAGAGACGATTAAAATGAGTACCCACAACATAAGGTTTCGTTGAGAAATAAGGATTTGTAGAATGCTGCTACCCCCTCTTATCTAGACCTCTGGATGTTACTTGGCTATATTTACCGGAGACTCTTTTAGTTTTAAATGATACACCAATACTGGTCAAACACCCTATGTTGCATGCAGGTACTAACTTGAATCGTCTCGACGAGACGATTCAAATGAGTACCCACAACAAAGGCTGTTGTTGAGGAGAACGTTGTTACCCTCTCTTGTCTAGACCTCCGTATATTCCTTGACTATATTTACCGGAGACTTTTTGAATATTGTAAGTGTTCGAGTTAAATCGTTTTTTGCAGTATTATTGCCAACAGGTAAACTGAATAGATTTCCAAACCTATTTTAATCGGACATTAGTACCATTCCTGCTTTGGTTGGTAGCAAACACAAAGATCAGACTTAGTATGAATGCAGTCTTGTCTTTGTCGATGCTATCTGGTTTGTTATAATTCGTAGTTTCAACAGGACAAATGCTAAATACATTTTTTAACCATCACGACAATCTTCTGCACTTTATGTTCACGGTTGAGCTAATTGTTTAGAATATTTTATAATGGAAATCTTTGATATATAACCTCAAAAGACAAGCCACACCAAATAACTCACAAGACGTCTTGGAAATTCGATAACGCTTATTTGAGATCACGTGATGAATGATGGTCCAAGTCTTTATTCGTACCACTATAGTTTCGTGTCACAAGTATCCATTATATCCTTGCCACGCGTACGAACTAACCACTCCCATCCTGTTATATGGGGACGCAGTCACTCTACGGTCGCTATCCGGCGTCTCCTCTTTTTTGGTCAGTCTTTCCAACTGAAAGTATATTAGATCGGCGACTCTTCCATTTTGTCAATCAATGTGAGATGGTGAAAAAATGAAGATGGTGTGACGTAGAGTGAAGAAACTCGGGTGTTAATTGGATAAGGTAATATGGATGTAGAATGTAAATTGTTGTCTTGGTTCTTGGTCAGTAATCAGTCCATCTTCATCACGTGGTTATATGTAAGTGATTTTGAAACCGCTATATTTATTCTCCAAAAAGAGTCCAAAACGCCGAATTTCGGCTTCAATATCTTAATGAGAATACGTAATTGTATGTATGTGGTCATGTGATCCAAGGCATTCGACCGCCTTTTTGATAAACCCATTCCCACACGTGCCTTCCTTTTTACGCCCCTTAAGAAAAAAACGTTGGAAATAATTCTGTAAAACGAAGAAAATGCTTGTAACAAGCAATTTTTTCATTATCCACAATGTTTTTCTAAAATTGCATCAATTTGAAATTGTCGTCTGCAGCTTCTTTCAATTTGGACCAGTCAAATATTGTGTTATGTGGGAATGGGTTTAAAGAAATTGCACACTAGCTTTAAACTAATACTCAATCTTGAACATTTCCGGGTCATTTTACGGCCTGTGTTGACATGCGTAGAGACCAAAAGTTATATTTCTGACAAGTGGATATTTTTTCGTCATTTTGTTTTGATTTTTGTTTTGAGATATAAAACGAAAAACCCTTATCACACATTAAGACGAAATGCGGAGTGAATGTGTTTTTCGTTTTCTTGTCTCTTTGATAACAGAATTAGTCTTTTCGTTCTGAAATTGCATTATTGAAACGTCTTAAAGATTATAGATTAATAGGCTACGACAAATTTTGTCGAACTAATTTGCACACAAGCATACAAAAAAGGTATGCACATCAAAAATTAGATATATATATTTAACATTTATATGGAGGTATTGAGCAACTTTTTAAGCCAGTCAGAATACATTAAATTTGATATGCAAATCAAAAGTTTTATCATTTTATCATGAATTAATACATATTGAAATTAAGCATATAAACCCATTCCCACACAATTACGCTTTTTGACGCCCACTAAAAAATAATTTGAATAACATTGTGTTTAATGAAGAAATTACTTGTAACAAGCAATTTCTTCATTTTCCGAAATGCGTTCTACCTAGAAAGTTGAAAAAAAATCTAGATTTACATAAACTTTAACCCATTGCCACACAGTGATGCTTTTAAACGCCCCTCAATATGAAAGCTTTAGAAAACATCGTGGAAAATGAAGAAATTGCTTCTAACAAGCAATTTCTTCATTATCCACAATGTCTTCTACCCCAAAATACAAATATTTATAATATAATATAAAACTCAACTTTGTCGTCTGCAACCTCTTTGAAATTGGACTGGTCTAAAATTCTATCGTGAGGTAATGGGTCAAATTATCGTCTGAAACGCTTTTCAGTTTGACCAGTCTCAAATTGTACGGACTGGTAATGGCGTCACTGAATAGGAAAGGTGACAAGTAATTTCTTTAGTTACAACATTGTTCTCCAAAGCTTTGTTCCTTGGGGGCGTCTTAAGGCGTCATTGAAATGGAAAGGCTTAACCCTTTCATGTACAATCCCTGGTTTTTACGTCCATCCAATATTAAACTTAAGAAAATATTGTGAAAAAAGAAGAAATTGCTTGTGTCAAACAATTTCTTCTTTTATCACAATATTTTCTACCGCATAGAATGGTTTCGTTGCGAATTGCACTCACTTTTCGTTGTCGTCTACAATATCTTTCAAATTGGGCCAGTCTAAAATCAATGCCCCCTGCGTCATTCCCTATAGGTAAGCGCTTTAGCATATTAGTTATATCCCTTCCAAGCGAATGAACTGACTACGCCCATAGTCCGATATTGCGATGACGTCACTCTTCGGTCACTGTCTGGTATTTTGTTCTTTTTTATATGTGTTAGTCTTTTGAGCTGAAACAAACAATGATTAGTATTACTTATAGGGTCGGATATTAATTAATACAAATAATAAACACACAAATTATGGAACCTCTTTCTTTCCATTGTTACTCCGTATTTAACATGACCAAGATTACCAATCTGACCAAGTTTCAAAGCATTTGGGCCTAAAATTTATCCTCAAGAAGGCACACAATGTTGTTCTAAGAGTTGACCTAGAGAACTCATTTTTTTCCATATGGTCATTTATCTTTCCTGTGCACGATATCAAAAGCTCTGACAAAATTTCATCACACAAGGCGAAAGAATTAAGCATTATGATTACACTGATTTTTATCCTATTGAATTCGAACTAGTAACCGTTTTTCTAACATCAAGTGACATAGATTCTAAATTACCCGACATATAATGAAGCCAAAGTTTGTAGACAATTGAGCCTTTTTTTGAGATTTTTTTCCCAATATTTTGACCTAGTGATCTAATTTCTACCCCAATCTATAATATATAGATTTTTTTATGGTGCAATAGTGATAAATATTCGAAAAAAATTTCAACGGAATCGACAAATCGCTGGCCCCGGTTAGCTTCCAAAGGAAGTTCCCCTTATATATCAAACAGTATCACTTTGCAAAATGTATGTTCAGCAACAATTAGCAAAAATAAAATGGTTGGTTGGCGACCTAAACATCGTAAATAAAGCTTAAATAGGTCTTAGTTACGACGTTTAAGTCGCCAAACAAATTGAAAATACATCAATTTCCTGGGTCAAGGTTCACTTCCGGTCTAAATGTATGATTTGATTGTTCTATCGATGTTTCTATTGACAGCCGCGATCCTTAGATTGAACCAAAGAATAACGTTCATTTAAGTGTATATACGGCTTATTCTTGGACTTGAAAAAGAGACCTTGCTTTTGACTCCACCTGCCCCAGTATCTAACCTGACAGAAATACCATAGACTGGAAAATATTGACCAAGAGCCCCCCAAAAGTAGCCTCTTCATTGCTCACGAAATGGCGCATGTCGGACGACAAACGACGGTCGTTGTCACGTGACAAAAATTGACCTGTTTACCGTTGAGCCATACTGGTAGCTAGATAGAAAAATGATCTGTTCTAGCCAGAGGTCTAAATAAGAGGGGGGGGGGGGGGTAGCAGAATTCTAAAATCAATATTTCGCCACGAAACCCTATGTTATAGGTACTCGTTTGAATCGTCTCGGTTTAGATCTTCGAACATACTAAATTATCAAAATTTAAAAACGGAAATCGGCATGTAATGTATAAACATTTTTTGTTTGAGGAATGAAGCGGAATCATAAAGATTTGTGATTAGATTTCGTTTCATTCCGCAATGAAAATAAAAATTTCCTCTTAATTTCTTGAACATGTTATTTAAAATGTATAAAAAAAAATGGGCGGGATTGTTAAAACATAATGGATTTTGACATGAGAAAACGGAAACCGACATGTAAAGCGAAAAGGGAAATATGTCTATTCGAAAAAACATGTGTTTTTTTCTTAAGTAGTACCGCGCGAAACTGATTGATTTTGTAAAAGTAAATGTTTTAATACCATTTCATCAATTTCCTCCGGGCTGAGCGACTTCCCTGCCCGGGTGTATGGTCTTTCTTTGGTTTGTGGTACATAATACAGTCTGTTGACAGTCTGGTCTATTTCATATTCTGTCATCTTTTGGTGCCCGAGTCCAAATTCCGGTTTGAGGATGGTTCCCCAGGGTAGTTTTGTGGTAGTTGGGCGCACGGATGACCTAATGGCCGTCATTGTTGCAGGTACTGTCTTCAATCAACTCTATTTCTGAAATGTAATGGAACTGTGTCACAACTGAGGGATCACTGGCAATGCCCACTGACCCCGCTAGCCCTACCCACTGTCCCCACTGTCCCTACCCACTGACCCGCTAGCCCTGTCAACTAACCCCGCAGGCCCTGCCCACTGATCCGCTAGCCCTGTCAACTAACCCCGCTAGCACTGCCTATGACCCACTAACCCTGCCCATTTACCAGTTAGCCCTTCCCATTGACCCCACTGGTCCTGCCCACTGACCCGCTAGCCCTGCACACTGACCCCACTGGTCCTGCCCTCTGACCCGCTAGCCCTGCACACTGACCCCACTGCTCCTGCCCACTGACCCGCTAGCCCTGCACACTGACCCCACTGGTCCTGCCCATTGACCCGCTAGCCCTGCGCACTGTCCCCACTGGTCCTGCCCACTGACCCGCTAGCCCTGCACACTGACCCAACTGGTCCTGCCCATTGACCCGCTAGCCCCCCCCCCTCTCTCTCTCTCTCTCTCTCTCTCTCTCTCTCTCTCTCTCTCTCTCTCTCTCTCTCTCTCTCTCTCTCTCTCCAACATTTTGAAAAGAAGTGTTCGGATTGATCCATCCAAAACAAATCGATTTTTTTTAACGAACCCCAAGAAAACTTTTAAAATCAAAGCGGAAAACAAAGAAATTGCTTGTAATATGCAATTTCGTCTTTTCACACAATAATTTCTATCCCAAAAGATAAAGACTTTTCATTAAACTGCTTGAGCTAAAACCTGTCGTGTGTAGCTTTTTTTATTATTTGTACCAGTCTGCAAATATAAGTTGTTAATGGGTTAGGGTTAAGTGCAGATCAATGAGGCTAGATAAATTGATTTTCATAATATCTACCATAATGCAAAAAAAAAAGGATTTCTGTTCGGTCCAATCTAACTAGGGTTGACACTTTTCGTACTTTCCAGATAGTTCCTTTTCGCTTGATGAGACATTTTCTCTCTCTAAAGTTTAAAGTTAGCTGTCACATACGGAATAACAATGTCGCAGTTTCTTTCAACACATCGCGGTTTACTGTAAGCTTTTGTTATCGTTTCGTTTCCTTCTTATATACAGATTCGACCGCTTATTCGACCGATCTTAGTCTCTGCCGTTTAACCCTTTTCTGTTTAATCCCTGGTAATCACGTGCTCATGGTTTTATACTCGAGAAAATATTGTGGAAAAAGAACAAATTTCTTGTAAAAAGCAATTTCTTCTTTTACCACAATATTTTCTATTCTAGTAGATGATAATTTTTCAAATGAAATCAACTTTCATTTGTAGTCTGCAAAACCTTTGAATTTGGACAGGTCTTATTTTTTGAAAAACAGGAAAGGGTTAATCCATTCCAACACAACGCCGCTTTTTCACGCCTTAAAGTCAGAAACCTTTGAAAACAGTGTGAACATTGAAGAAATTGCTTGTCACAAGCAATTTGTTCTTTATCAACAATGTTTTCTACCACAAAATTAAAAAAAATCGAATATTTCATTAACTAAAATTGTCGTCTGCAATATCTTTGAATTTGAATCAGTCAAAAAGTTTTTCATCTGGTAATGGGTTTATAGTGTATGAGCATTAAACCCTTCACTTAATCGGATTGAAAAACCTCTAGTATATAGAAAATAACTTGGTTCAATCATTTGAAATGTGGACAGAAAACATAGTCGCCTATATATTCAACCCATTACCATACTACAAAATTGGGGACTTGACTAAACTCAAACACGTTGCAGACGACAATTTCATTTTGATGAAATTTTATAAATATATGTCCCATTGGCAAGAAAATATTGTGAACATTGAAGGAATTGCTTGTAACAAGTAATTTCTTCGTTGTCCATATTGTTTAAAAAAAAACCTCTTTTATACGGCGTCAAAAAGAGTTACTTGTATTGATTACAATTCGCGTATTCTCACACAATCCCTCTTTTATACTCTCCCAAAGAAAAATACTCCAGAAAACATTATTGAAAATGAAGAAATTCCTGTAACAAGTATCGCCATCATAGTCTTTTTATATACACTTTTTTAGCGCAAAGGACAAAGATTTTCAAAATTTCGTCAACAGTAAATTGTCGATAGGAACTTATTTGAGTTTAGACCAGTCTAAGATTTTGTCGTCTGTTAGAGCGTTAAATCATCATGTGTGACGTAATTAAATGCATGTAAACGCAAAGCCTATAAAAAAGAGAAAACAAGAACTTAATCATTACCTCGCTTTTTTACTATCCGAATAGCATTAAACCTTTATTCTCAGTTAATTGAATTCCTTCAAGTTAGCACTTTAGTAATTCAATAGTTGAGTTTTGTGTTCCTTCATTGATCTAAACGCCGATAAATACTTGTCGAATTACCAACAAGTCAATAGATTTCAATCTACCCGATAACGTGTAATGTATGGTGGGCGAAATGCGACTTTATGTCATGTATTGTGTACCAAAGCTGCCCTAAATATATTTTACAAAAGTGTTCCTGCATTGAAATAATTGAATCGATTAATTGCTGTTTTAAAACTCAATATACTTTCAACCCATATCCACACTGTACCCTTATGTACGCTCCTCATGAAAAAACAGTTTTGGAAATCATTG
The DNA here is from genome assembly GCA_946902895.1 of Fragum fragum. Classification (NCBI taxonomy): domain Eukaryota; kingdom Metazoa; phylum Mollusca; class Bivalvia; order Cardiida; family Cardiidae; genus Fragum; species Fragum fragum. Next base: position 48,814,096 of record OX336370.1, read on the forward strand.
GGCAAAATGTCGAAAATTGCAATTTCTTCATTATCCACTATGATTTTAACCAAAATAGTCAAAGACTTTTAAGTTTTATTATCTCAAATTGTCGTCTGCACATTCTTTCATTTTGGACAGGGTCTAAGATTTATCGTCTGGTAATTGGTTATCAGATGAAGTGTAACGTTCCTTTCAGAAAATCCATTCTGTGGAAGCTTCCCTATATCAATGAAAACAACAACAACAAAAAACAACAACAGAGCTTCGACAGAAAGTTCTAACTTTGATATAGCACGGCGTTATTTTGCAAAATTTATGTCCAGTATCATAAAACAAAAAAGTGAAATAACTAGTTGGCGACCTAAACGTCATAAATTCAGTTTTGATAAGCGGCGTTTGCACAGATTATAAAAGAAAGATTTTGGCTCTCAAATTTACCACTGCTATACTTTCAGACAATTGTAATAAGGCGATTAAGCTTATTTTGTAAATAAAATGACTGCCATGACTTAACCCATTCCAACTCAAGCCCTCCTTTTTACGCCTCTCAAGAAAAGAGCTTTGGAAAACATTGTGGGAAATGAAGAAATTGCTTGAATCAAGCAATTTCTTCATTTTCCACAATGTTTTCTACTGAGAAAGTTAAAAAGATCTACAATTTCATCAACTTTAAGTTGTCATCTGCACCTCCTTTAATTTGGACCAGTCTAAAATTTTGCTGTGTGGGAAAGGGTTAAAAAAACGGAAAGAAGTAAGAACATTTCGCGTTACAATACGACAAATAGATAAGCGAAGTACAACCGAATGGAACCGTAATTCATCAGGTTATTACTTAATCTAATTTCACCGAATATTACCTTATTTGGGGTTTCCATGACGTTTCAATTTAATCATACGCTTCCGCTGGCAATATAGTCGTAATCAACATCACCCGAAGACTGACGACATCACCCGAAAAAATCCTTTGTTTCTAAGTAAGACATAGGAATTATGTCCCATTCAATTAAATATATAGTGAAATTACTAACAAGAAGAACGAATATTTTACGCGAAAAAGATATTAATAAATATATTTTAAAAGCAGGTAATTTACATATTTCAAATTTTCATGAAAGTCTGTTCAACAGCCGCTTTAACAAAAAGGAAAGCTCACTAATGGAAGAATTCAGTTTAGTATGTAGATGTAATCGTCTTAAAGCAAGCTCCTTAATCATTTACTGTATCATCCCCGGTTTTCACATTAGTTTTTTTTTTTTTTTTTTTTTTTTGATTTGAGAAAATCCATTTTTTTTTATTTGAGAAAATCCATGTATTGTGGAAAAAGAAGACATTTCTTTTTCAGCAACATTTTCAACCAATTTTAACGGTTATTAATCCAGTTTTTGCTGTTTAGAAGTGCAATTTGACAATCCGTTCTATTTGTAAGGGTCAACAAAAACAACAAAACAGAAAAAAAAGAAAGAAAAGGGGAAGGGTTAGGAAGAAAAACTGAACTCAGACACGAGTGTATGCGAACTTTTCGGATCGAGAGTGCCAATAAAATCATCGATCGATCAAATCATTCATTTTGCCCGAAAGAGATTACTGAACTTTGACATTAAATGCGATGTTTCTATAATCATTATGAGCCTTAAACTTCGTAATTGACTTTGCCAAAGTGTAGGTACGACGTTTACATCACCAGTCGTCGATTTGCCCTTTGTTTTATGTTAAAGACCATTAATAATCGTGTGATAAGTCATATCTCAGCGAATTGCCTTTTCGAAGGTCAATGGGCTGCCTGGATGGACGAGCTATAGGTGCTTGATTTGCCCCACCGTCAACGGGTGTGTGTTCATGGGCAAGACACCTAATAGCCAGCCCCATTCTACCCAGCTGTAGAATGGGTAGCAGTAGGTTTAATTCACTGCCTTTCTTTCAGGGACGTGAAAACATATGGGTTCGAAAGTGTTCGAGAGCGACTCTATAAGCCAAAGGCTTTCGTCGCAATCGAACTAAAATAAATTAGTATAAACTAAGGTCAAAGGGCGGGACAACCGATATGCCAATTGTAGATATGCGCCTTTAACAAGTAAGGGTCAAAGAACTATAACTAATCATTGCCAAGTTTTACATATAAGACATAATAAATCTTTTAGTAGGTTTACACTATACCTTGACAGTGATATTGTTATGGAATAACTAACCCTTTCCTGTACAGTCCCTGGCTTTTACGTCCATGTGATTTTATACTCTACAAATTATTGTGAAAAAAGAAGAAATTGCTTGTTACAAGCAATTTCTTCTTTTTTTCACACTATTTTCCAACACATAGGAAGGTTTCATTTCAAATTGCACACAAATTTCATTGTCGTCTGCAACGACTTTAATATATGACCAGTCTAAAATTTTGAAAAACAAACAAAAAAAAACCCCAAACAAACAAACAACAACATCAAAACAAAAAACAAAACAAAACAAAAACAGGAAAGGATAAATACAAGATACATGTAGTATTTCGTTGTTGTTGTAGTGGCATGAATCAATCTACAATAATTTGAAAAGCTATTAAGATAGTTAAAATGTTTTCACTTTGGTCATGTCTGTCTACTGTTAGTGAGATTTTTAGAACCGAAGATCGACAGGTCCATTTGCATTTAGCCAATTACAAGACGACAACATTTTAGATGTCCATATTGAAAGGAGTTGCACGCGTCAATTTAATGTTTATGATTTTTTTTTACATTTTTTCAACTTTCTGAGATGAAAAAAATTTTGGATAATGGAGAATTTGCTTAGTTCAAGCTTTTTTTTTCATTTTAAGGAATGTTTCCAAGTTGAGGGGCATCAAGAAGCACCACTGCGTGTGAATGGGTACAAATAGTTATATATATTTATATCCCACTTACCCTTCCCATAGCGCGTAGATTTTTTTTAAATTTTCAATAAGAAATGAAAATAATATGTTTTCATTGAGGTATGACCCTATAAAACTTGCATGTTCATACAGTGTGATTAAGTTTTTAGGTTCATACCCCAATGAAAACAAAAAAAAAAACACCTATTTTCTTCATTTCTTATAATGTAAAGCTATCAAGCAAAATAAAGTAAACGCTTTACTAGTTTTGAGTAAAGCTTTATGGATTCTACTTTGTGCGCAAACAAACAAAATAGTTGCGTGCTTAAACTTTTGTTCGTGGAAGTATGGGAAGAAAATTCGCCCTGCCGAAATGATTGAAATTTGATAAACGGAACTAAAGTTAAGTTATAAGCGATAGGGAAAGAACTGCCTACTCTCGATTCTAGTTCCTCCAGGGTACACCTGTCTCCTTGCGGAATTCGTGAGCTAACGAAAGAAAAAAAAATGAAAGACAAGCTAAGAATCAAACAAAAGAGGTCTTTATCGTGAATCAAACATTCTTTCTCACGACAAAGGGCACCAATAAAGATTCTTTTGGAGAGTTTTATGAAAAGAAGTAAAAACTATTTCGACAAGTATTTCTTCCAGTTCACAATGTGTTATATCCACCACGAAGTGGGAAACCGTTAGTAGAATTGCAAGATCTTTTTATCTCTCATATAGTGAATAACAAAAGCTATATCTTGATGAAAGAGTGGGGTATGATTGAAAATGAAGCTTTTGTTGTTCATGAAAATAAAAGATTTATCGATCTTACCCGAAAGATAGATAAAAATCTATTTCTCAGGGGGAGAGAGAGAGAGAGAGGGAGAGAGAGAGAGAGAGAGAGAGAGAGAGACAGACAGAGACAGAGAAAGAGAGACAGAGAAACAGAGAACAGAGAGAGAGGAGAGAAACAGAGAGAGGGGGAGGGAGAAAGAGGAAGAGATAGATGGATAGATGGATGGATTGATAGATAAAATAGATAGATGAAAGATAGATAGATAGATAGAAAGGTAGATAGATTGGTAGGTAGAAAGGTAGATAGATAGATAGATAGATAGATAGATAGATAGATTGATTGATTAATTGATTGGTAGATAAAAAGATAAATAGATAGATAGATAGATGGATAGATAGATAGATAGATAGATAGATAGGTAGATAGATAGATAGATAGATAGATAGATAGATAGATAGATAGATAGATAGATAGATAGATAGATAGATAGATAGATAGATAGATAGATAGATAGATAGATAGATAGATAGATAGATAGATAGATAGATAGATAGATAGATAGATAGATAGATAGATAGATAGATAGATAGATAGATAGATAGATAGATAGATAGATAGATAGATAGATAGATAGATAGATAGATAGATAGATAGCACTACTATATCTGTCACAACAGTGATATAATTATTTCGTCGGTGCGTGAGCAAAATATCGTTACTTCAGCTGTATTTCAAGAGTAGTTACGACGTTTTGCTCGCACACCAGCGATTTCATGATTTCACTGGCATGTCGATGAAAGTGTCAAGTAATAATCCACCGCGATACCTCATTATCCATTCGACAGCTTTGAAGGGAATGTTTTGTTTCGTATTTTTACTCGCGTTGAGATTATGGTACTATGTCGTCTGCGCATGCTTTGAAATTCTTAAGTCTAAAATAAAAAGTATAAAGAAATAGAGAATAATAGGTTAGTGTCTTAGATAGATCAAGTTTATCGGGCGAGGCGTAGGAATTTATTAGGTGAGCCGAAGGCGATACTAATAAATTCCGAAGCCGAGCCTGATATGCATCTTGTGACAGGATAAATTTCGTTTTCCATAAAGGGTTAAATCCACTAGGATCAGACTTGCGGTCATCGTACGGAGAATTAAGGGATTATGGTTTGTATACAAGTATTTATTAATCCACGTGACAAAAATATTAATTGACGGCTCGCTAGCCCTTCGAGAAAGCCTCGACAAAGTTGACCAAAAATATTGGAATTGTTTCACAACGAATTCTCTGCCAAGTGCACGGTAGAGTACTTGTTCACTGGTAGACAAGTCCGTTACATGGAGCGTTGTCTAACAACAATGGGGAAAATCAACAACAACAGCAACAAAAACCCCACATCATTTAGAGATAATTTAACCCTTGTCATGCTGAGCTCGGAATATTCCGTTTTTGGCTGGAAGGGTAGACTAAGATCAGACTGCACTTATGTGCAGGCTGATCTTAGTCTATACCTCCTGCTTGTACTTTCCTGCCATAGTTGTTCATGAAGTTGATTTCTAAAAAAATATTGATTTTGAACAATCAGTTCTATCAGTGCTTTCAGCCCTTTGATTTGACAGCAATTAAGTAAGGTAATTTATACAGCATGACAAGGGTTATTATCCGATTCTTAGAAGGTGAAGAAACTATACAGAACATCTTGACATTAGTTATTTGATTCTGAGAGGTCACTATCTGTTGGTGAGTCGTAGAGCACTATATCTGCAAAAAAGTTGGTACAGTTAATCTTGTATTATTTGTTTGTTTGTTTGAATGGGATTTAATGCCACTTTTAACAATATTTCAGTCATATCGCGGCGGCTGGAGCACCTAACGATGAATTCCTGATAAATCTCGCACCAGTACCACCTTACACTTACATCCTTTCGTAGCCTCAAGCTGCTATCCCACTTAGGTTTACGAAAATCTTGTATTATGCGACCACTGAAGGGACGACTAAAAAGTCGTCGCTTAAAAGAATAGTAGTTTAATACGCTTTATTGCGAAAGATAATTAAGGATGTATTCGATTGAATAAAGAAATTATTACAGAATTCTCGCTTAATCCTATGCTGTTGGGACCCATTAGAATCGTCTCATTGAGACGATTCTAATGAGTTCCAACAATATAGGATTTTGTTGCTCTTTTTTAAGAAAAAATGCTTTCACTTAAGAGACTTGCTTTTCGATTATAGTCGCTTAATGGAAGTGGTCGTTTAACAGACGTGATCGCTCGAACAAGATCTACTGTACAAGTGTAAGTAAGTATCTTAATGCATTCCAATAAAAGCTTTCCCCAAACCCATGTGTGTTTTCAGCTTCACGAGAAAATAGTAAAAAGGGAACACGTAAGCCATCGGAATGAAGAGAAAAAGAGGAAGTATGGAAGATGAAGAGATAAACAGAAGATTACATTTGAAAATATTTGCTTTTCGTATTTCAGTTTACAACGTTTCATCATTTCAGAACACATTGGGATTTAAATAAAACTAACAAAACTAACCATTGAGATATAGGCTACAATAATCCGAAAGTCTTCAGAGAAATGACTTAATCAGATATAAATTGCTTGTAAATGCCAACTGACCTTGTAAGCTTGAGGGATTAATACCCACCATTTACACAATCATGACTCTTTTATATTTTATTCTAATATTTTAATGAAGGGTATTTTCATAATAGCAGGGTTCAATCATGATTCCAATATAATTGGCCAATCGCAGGCCCCGCCCACTTGCTCCTTTGGCCACGCCAATTTACTCCGCTAGGGAAGTCCCGCTTCGATTTCAAATGGCTTTATTCTGAAAACAAACAACAACAACAACAACAACAATAAATCAAACAAAAAACTATGGCAAGTAGCATGTAACAAAAGATTAGAATCGTTGGTTGTCGACATAAACGTCGTAACTACAGCTCAAACAAATGGCGGTCAATGTTGGAATCTGAATCACAATTCCGGGCTGAATGAATAACTGGATTGGTTGATATATTCATTGATTAACAGCGGCGATTGGTCAATTATTATACTGATCGCAATCCACATCCACTGGTCCCCGTCAATGCGGTTCGACAGTTAAAGTGGTGAGTTTATAGTCTGTCACCACGCTCATGCTTTCTCTACCGATTTTACAACTTAACCCCACGATGATAGAGTTACAAGTCGGCTGTTAACCATCCCACACCACACAATTTTAGACTGGTACGAATTGAAAGAAGCTGCAGAGTACAATTCAAAGTTAGTGAAATTTTGATTTTTTTCGTCTGTTTGAATAGAAACATTGTGGATGATGAAGAAATTGCTTAATACAAGTTCTTCATTTTCCACAATGTTTTCCAACGCTTTTTCTTGAGGGGCGTAAAAGGGAGGGATTGTGTTGGAATGGGTAAAAGAAAGTTTCACTCAAGTCACTTTTCCTGTAGATGGAGTCAACCGAATTTCAAAGGAACCATTTTTATATCGGTGTGATCAGTCGGCGCTACGTTTAAAACAAAAATATTGTAGTGCATAGACAAAGAAAAATAAAAGGAAGTGACCAACCAGTTTCGAAAAGATCTGTAATTATGAAGGTTAACCCATTTTGTAAACGTCAAAGGACCATGCACGAAATGTAATTACGAGAAAGGCGCATGGACGGACAGACGAGAAACAGGCCATCATGTTAGCTCTATAGCCTTTGGCCTAGAATACTATTCTTCCTCTCTGGTCGTTACCAAATCGTGTGCTTCTGGTTATTCAAATTCAATCATGTTGAGGGTCAAGAAATAGTTGGAAAATGAAAGGATATGGGCAAATACAATACCATTTTATTTTCAAATATTTGAATAAATGACAGTGTATAATTACAGATATAAAGTTTAGCTCCTCACTAGTTGGCCAAGATACCATCGTAAATACAGCTTTAATCACCTATAGTTACAGGATTTTGGAGGCTGATCAGATATATACATACAGTTAGGTTCGTCGTGAAATGTGCAAAGGGGTGATTCTCGAATAGGTTTTCTTAATGGAATGGGATAAGCGAGTTTGCGACGAAATTAGCGTTTTAAATGCAGTGACCGGTATGTAATTATCTCCATATATAAAAGATAAATGTATTGAATTGATATATAAACTGATAAATAAGTTTATTTAATAAGCTCCCACCAATCAGAAAACTCCAAATCCCGACCAGTAACAGACTGATTTCCCGGAAGGCTATAGGCGATATGCATAAAGAAACAATTATAAACTGCCATTTGAATGATAGGTATAGAATGGTGAACGATAGATGTTTTATCTTGAGAAAACATTGTGGAAAAAAGAAGAAATTTGTTGTTAGAAGCAATGTCTCCCTTTTGCACAATATTTACTGTTAGATAGGGATTGGATAGGGATAATGTCATCTACTTTACCTTTAAATTTGGACAAGTCTAAAATTTTGAAAGACAGTAAAAGTTTGATAAAATATATAAGTGGGATGGGTGTTTATTTAATGTTGCTGTTAAATCGTACCATAAAGCCGGCATTCTCTACATATATCGACTTTTATTGCCTTTGAAACAACCAATCCATCGACTACCCAGATCCTCTAAAACATTTTTTGTCCTTTATCCAGGAAATTCTGCCTAAATGACGTTATTTATGAAATTTAAATAATTTGATTACATCACATTTGTCAGACTTTTGCCATGTCAATCACGAAAAAAACTATTTGAAAGTTTCATTAACCTTTTCCTTTTCAATCCCTGGTTTTTACGTCCCTTTGATTTTATCATTTAGAAAACATTGTGAAAAAAAAGAAGCAATTTCTTCTTTTTCCACAATATTTTCTATCCTATTAAATGGTTATTTTTCAAATTAAATCTAATTAGTATTTTGTCTGCAAAACCTTTGAAAATTGGGCAGGTCTAAAAATAATTGAAACAGGAAAGGGTTAACTAAAACTTGTCGTTTCTCTTCTTCGAATTTGGACCAGTCCTTTATTTTTTCGTCTAACAAATAAAAGTATCACGGTACCTTTGGGACTTTAAAAAAAGTGACGAATTACTGTTTATTCCACTGAACTCCGTCAGTAGGTTCTACTTTGATATCAAAAGACAACACGCAACATACACACATAACAAAAATGAAAAAAGAAGAAGAAAAAATGATAATGATAAAATCGTTGTTTGGCGACCTAAAGCCCGCAACTACAGACAGTTTGAATAATCTGTAGATATGATGTTTAAGTCGCATAACCAACACGATCACCGCCCATGGGTGCCAACGCTCGGCAGCAGGCGCAGGATAATGCAAAAATTCTAAGTCGAAAAGGTGCATAACTCTTACAAAAAAGCTTTTAGTGTTATCCCCCTTGATAGTATAGAAGTGTGATTGTCAATACACATGCTAAGTTTTCATGAGGATAACTTCAATAACAACAGAGATATGACCAATGTTAAAGTTTGTCATGCCAACGCCAACACCAACGCCGACGCGAACGACGCCAAGGTGATCACAATACCTCGGGGTTTCTCCGAAAACAGCCGAGCTAACAAAAATCTTTCCACAAATGCTCAAAATCCACTCCCGGTGTAATTATAAGATTTAATTGGTCTATCGACTTTTTTAATTGACATCGCAATCCATTAACCCTTTCCCGTTTTTGGAAATTTTAGACTGGTCCAAATTGAAAGAGATTGCAGACGACAATGAAAACTGGATTCCATTTGAAATGAAACCATCCTATATTGTAGAACAAAAATGTGGAAAAAGGAGAAATTGCTTGTTACAAGCAATTTCTTCTTTTTCCACAATGTTTTCTTGATTATAAAATCACAGGAACGTAAAATCCCGTATTTTAACGGGAAAGCGTTAATTGTGAATGTGTCCTTGCACCGAAACATTGATACCATATTGCCTATTCCATGTAGTATTCGAAAGATTTTATCCAATCCATTTATTTTCTTTATTAGATTAAGGCAAAGAGGGTGTAAAAATACGATAGCTCATTGACACTTAGTAAATATTTGTCGTCGATAAGAACAAAAAAAAAAGTAACCGAATTCTGTCAAAGGTATCTGATTATGTTTTCTTTGGTTCCTCATTTATTTTCTTGTGTCAATCCGTTGGTCTTTTGTGCCAAAGTAAATGTGCAAAGTAAATGTGCCGATTGAATGAATAAATATAAATATAGATATGTTTTAAAAATTAATGATACCTTGTCGATTTAATTCCCAAACATCATAACTACACTCTACGTAAAGTTGTGTTTACGATGTTTTAGAATTAAACCGACGACTTGCACAAAACGAGAGCGCCGTACGCACATGCGGGACTTTCGATTGATGGATAGCGAAAAGGCTGAATAACTAGTACAAATTGCATTGTCAGCCGGATTAGCTCATTTGGTAGAGAACTTGGCTTCAAACCTCAGAATTATGGGTTCGAGCCCTGGGCTAACCATAGCAACTAACAATCTGTTTGTCTTTCGGATGAGACGTTAAACCGAGGCCCTGTGTGACGGTGCTATCCACCGGGCACGTTAAAGAACCATGCGGGGTTCTCAGCAGTTTCGTCCTGTATCCTTGCACTATCCCCCATAACAACTAACCGTCTTCTAGGGCGTCGCTCATATGGGCATGTGCTACGGTAGCGAGATAAATAAATGGAAATACGCTCAAAAAATAAATTTTCAGTACAAACCTATCCCCTTGGTGCTACATGTATAGATCTAGATAAACCTGCCTAAATTATGTTACTTAAGGACGTTGAAAAATACGCCGTTTTGATGACGTCACAAATGTCTGGTTATTGCACCGCCCCCAAGAAAAAGCCTTCGAAAAAGATAGTCGAGTACAACTTTTTGAATTCGGACCAGGTAAAAATTGTGCCCTCTGCTAGCGGATTCATAAACCAAATCAATTGTCACTTTGCCTTGCGCGCGTGTGTGTGTGTATCCCTTGTCATTAAGATAGCTTTTCCTGGATAACAGACCATATGTGTCATAATTTTCACATAAACATCTCTGATAAAACTAAAATCGATATATCACGTGTCAAATGCTCGCAGACGACGACGACAGGGCTCAGACAACTTACGAAAACAGACGAGCTGATAGACAATGAATTAAAAACTTGAAGTTCATTTAATGGAGAGTATCGGTATATCAGCATTCCAAAAAAATCTTTAAATAAAATCTTTGAATATTCTGTAAAATATTCATGCAAATCTGTCCATAATGTAAAAGATGCGTTTGCATTAGCCCCCCCCCCGCTTTCTGCGAAGCAGCTTAAAATGGTAAATTGATGAATAATCATTAACCTATGTGGGATAGCAGCTGGAGGCTAGGAAAGGATGTAGAGGTAGTACTGCTTTGAGAAATACCAGGAATCCATAGTTAGGTGCTCCAGCCGCCACGATATGACTGAAACACTGTTAATCGTGGCGTTAAACCCTATTCAATCAAACGATCATAAAATGGTAAAATCCGAATAATACGCGGAAGGTCTGTCGATTCGGAACATTTTGCGAACGTTTCTATACATGTAGCTGGAAATCAAGTTACAAGATGTGGACGTAATGACGGACGGGCCGACGTCTTATGAAATAGCATTTTGTAGCAAAGGGTTTAATCGTGATATTATACTTCTATTTGATTCCATGGTCTCAGAGAACAAAAATACAAGTTTGATAAAGTAACGGTACCAATCCCGTATCATTATATATATTCGTTGAGAGGTGAAATGGTATTCATTAGTTATCGATAACACGCGTATCTCATCAATACGGTCGTGATAGGATGTCAATATAAGACTGTAAAAGGTATTGATATGCCGATAAAATAAACTAATGAAGATGGATTGATCTATTGATTGATTGGTTTTGGGGCGAGTTTTTTTCCCCTTAACCCATTCCCAGACTGTAAACTTTTTTATTTGTCCAATTTGAAAGAAGTTGAGGACGAAAATTCAAGTTGCGTTCAAAATGTAAAAATAAATGGAATTTGGGATAGAAAACATTGTGAGAATTGGAGAACTTGCTTGTCACAAGCAATTTCTTCTATTCCCTCTATGTTTTCCTCAATAATTATCTTCAGAGGCATCAAAAGGTGTGATTAGGGATTTGGGTTCATTCGTAAGAAATTAGGAGACGACATGTACTTTGTTTCTTATTTTGGATTGAATTAATAGCATATTTGTAAATATGTATCTCAATCTACAGATACGTTGTGGTATGGGGTTTAAGGCCGCTTTAAAAAAATCGTTTAGTTAGGCCTTTATCATGGCGAAGTATGCCTTTACATTTATTTTCCGGGTCAACTAGTACAATGCTAGGGCTCTGAAATGTCTTCACAATCGCATATCTACATATCCACGTGCTCAGCCGGAATTCAAACCCAAGATCTTAGACTTTCCTAAAATTAGGGGCACACCACCCTATCTAACTGGTCACTGAATCAAGCAGGGCTCCACCAAGCTCTTAAATGCCGCTGCCATAGCGCAGTTGGTAGCGCGTAGGACTCTTAAACAATCGGTCCAAGATTCGATCCCCTGTCAAAAATTGAAACTGTAATATCATTCTTATCATGTTTCAAAATATATTTGCCATAAGTGTATAATCTACAAAGCAAGGAATTTTTTATAAGATCTGACCTAGTGGCCTATTTTATTATCACCTGAGAAATATGGAATTTGACCAAGAATTCGTGCAGAAAAACATGCTGACCAAGTAAAATACCCTGTGATACAAACATGCAGTACGAGAGTGCATAGGAGGTCTTGCTGACCCCATGACCTTGTTTTTAGCCCGATGTGACCCAACATCAAATGTGACCAAGATATCATGGAGACAAGTAATCTTACCAAATATAAGGAAATTTGAACCGGAAATGTGGCCTGTAGTATGTGCACATGAATTTTCAAAGATTTGGCCTAGTTTTTAACACCATGTGATTTTATAATGAACTTGACCAAAATTTCATTTGGAACATTCGGACCAAGTTTCAAGACATTTGAGCTAAATTTGTGATATCTAATGCACATAAGGTTTAGAAAAATTTACCTTGGGTCCACGGTTTTGACCCAATATGACCTAATTATTAACTCGCCCTGAAGACAAAGATTTTGACAAAGTTTCAAAACATTTAGAGAAAAAGATGATCTCGATATCCCTTTACTCGTGAGGATGACAAAAGCTGAGGTAGCTCTATTTGCCCGTTACATGGCTGGTGCATAAATATGCACTTATTTACCATAAAAATTTAACAAATTTCAACACAAACAAGAGGACCATGATGGTCCTATATTGCTCCCCTGAGTATGATGGCTCAAGGCGTAATGATATAATATACAAAATAGCAAATGATAGTTTAAACTAAAAACAGCGTGAAGTAATACTGGAAGAAGAATGATTTTAGTCAATGCATGAAAATATCTATAACAAACATGATACATCATTTTAATATCTTATTTAATTTATTTTTTTCAGAATTTATCACATTTGATCTCAACTGAAAATCGATGAAGATAATATTTTCTGATGACATTTCCAATCAACATGTTAATGTACCCTCCTCAAAGACAAGAAGGAATCAAACAGGTTGCATTGTTCAACCCTTTCCTGTTTCTAGAAATTTTAGACCAGTCCAAATTGAAGTAGGTTGCAGACGACAGTGAAAACTAAATGTAATTTGAAATGAAACCATCATAAGTGGTAGAAAATATTGTGGAAAAGGGAGAAATTGCTTGTTACATGCAATTTCTCCTTTTTCCACAATGTTTTCTCAGGTATGAACTCACAGCAACGTAAAAACCAGGGAAAGGGTTAAGTATTACTACACAACCCTGCTTTTTGATGCCCTGAAGAAATATGCTTTCAGGAAAATTTGGTGGGAACAGGAGAAAGGTTTGTACCAATTAATTTCTCGCTTATTTCACAAAGATATTTAACTTACACTCATTTTCCAAATTTCGACCTTGAGTGTTATTAACTGTTATTTGGACTGGTCTAAAATGTTTAATTATAGTCAATGTATATTGAGAATTTGCAAGCTTGCCTCTGCCAATAGATAAGCATTGGCCTGGAGCTACATTGTCCTCCTATACACATGTTGCCAATTAATGGATCTCTGGTCACCCCAACTGACCTTCAACATGACATTTGTATGCTTAAATGGAGTTTATCCCATTCCCACACAAGACATTTTCAGACTGGTAAAAGTTGAAAGAAGCTGTGGACGGCAATTTAAACTAGATGGAAATTAAAATGTTTTTGTCTTATTGGATAGGAAGCATTGAGGATAATGAAGAAATTCAAGCCATTTCTTCGTTTTCCACAAGGTTTTCTGAAGCTAGTTTCTTGAGGGGCGTAAAAAGGAGGGATTGTGTGGGAATCGGTTAAGGGAGGTATCAATGTAACTGAAATCAAGATAAAAATTGCCATTTTCCGAAAAATACGCTCAAACGAACATTTAATACTTAAATTTTAGTCGGACTTTATCTTCACGGTAATCTGATATGCTTGAAGTGTTTTTTTTTGTTAAATAGGAACTCAGCGGAAATCCAGGTTATTTTTAGATATCACGAAATTCCGTTGTTGACACCACATGTCCTCATTTCCTTATGACCCAAAGTCAACGGAATGTAACAAATTGACAAGTGAAATAACCAATGTCCTGATTTATGTCGCATCAAAATGTTAGGGTATACAAGGTTAAGTGTCTATAAATGACTTGATCAGGCAATCAATTTTGTTGATTGGAGACTGTATTTCATTCAAGTGGTAATGATGTTTACAGGATCAACCATTTACCTAATAAGAGATAAACCATTACAACTCAACAAAATTTTAGACTGTTCCAAATTGAAAGGATTTGCAGACAACAGTATCAGTTTGATGAAATTTTAGATTTTTTTAAACTTTCTGGGCAGAAAACATTGCAGAAAATCAAGAAATTGCTTGATGCAAGCAATTTCTTCTTTTTTCCAGAATATTTTCCAAATTGTTTTTCTAGAAGGGCATCAAAAAGCATCATTGTTTGGGCATGGGTTAAATTTACTTAAATTTTACCTCAAGGTATTGTCTGTGATTTCATACTGTAATAATTTAATTTTTAGTTTCCTCCATCAAAAGCGAGCGTTTTGATTGGTCAAAAAGAATTATTCATAACTCCATGAACAAAATTTTGAGCACACAGCGTTTTTGTATGCTTCCGCACAAAATAGTCCCATACAAAAAGGTATCAAAATTTGTAAAGCTTGTGTTTTTTTTGCTTGATGCTATTAAATTATAAGAAATGAAGAGAATATTTTTTGTTTTCATGGAGGTATGAACCGAAAAACCAAATCACATATTGTATGAATCCGCTTTGTGAATTCATACAGTGTGATTAGGTTTTTTGGTTCATACCTCCATGAAACCAAAGAATATTCTCTTCATCTCTTAAAACAATTGTAAAATCATATTCAACGGACAACAAAACCACCTGTTGAAATGTTAGTGGTGGTCTCAATTCAATTTGACTTATTGATTGTAAAGCCCACTTACCTTGAACAAAGCAGCTCAACTGAGATATCAAACAATGTAAGTTTGAAAAGTTTCTTGTGAGAAACACAAAACATAATGTTAGTCATTAGATGGCGACTCAAATGTTGCAAGTACAGTTTGATTAAGCTGTAAATTTGGTGTTTAAGTCACCAAACCAACAAATATGCTTGCCATGATTGTCACTTGTCACTCCAGTCTAAATGTCTTATTTGATTGGTCAATGGATATTAACCTATTCCTGTTTTATGAAATTTTAGACTGGTCCAATTTCAAAGAGGTTGCAGACGACAAGGAAAAATGCATGCAATTTGAAATCTAACCATCCTATGTGGTAGAAAAAATTGGGGGAAAAGGAGAAATTGCTTGATAGAAGCAATTTCTCCTTTTTCCACAATGTTTACACAAGTATAAAATCACAGTCACGTAAAATCCCAGATTTGTCCAGGAAAAGGTTAATTGACAAGGTCTGTCTTTCAATTTTTTTGTTCGGGTAATGGTCTGTCATTTACTGGATATCTCTAGTTTTATAGCCAATACAGGAAAGTTTTTAGAACACTGTATGGACAGAATGAAACGGATTTGACTCTTTTCAACATGCTTCATATTGTTAAATCAAACTGTTACAGGCCTATCAGAATTAAATTCTATCAAAGTTTAGATGTTGTTTCAGGGTTCTGGAACACAACGTGATTTTCAACAAGTTTATCTATTCTCTCCCGACTAAAACCAGCACCAAGTAATTCTTCAATGGTATGTTCACCCACAGCTGGCATAGGTAATAACCTGTTCACAGGACCTGTCCTCGACAACTTTGGCGCAGGAGCTGGTTCAACACTACCATCAGAATGTTTTAAGAAAATCTCGTTTTTGACATTAGAAGGATGAGATGAAGCTTCGTCCTTTCCTAATACTGGAAACACACAAGCGTCTAAGTTTTGGAATATTTCTGTCCATTCATCTCTTGTTTTGGTTTTAAATAACTCTGTAAATCTTTCTGACATTATTTTGGAATCAGAACTTTGTGGCATCTCGTCCCTGGTTAAACCAAGACCTGTAAAAGAAAGCAAAAAATGCAGTTAAACTTGTTTTATGTGACCACTCAAGTGACTGCCAAAACTTTATCCTCTATTCACAATATACCCTACCCTATACTCTGGTTACTTTTCAAATTACACTCACTCTTAATTGTTATCTTCAACTTCTTTTAAATTGTACAAGACTAAAATTTTGAAAAAAAGGAAAGGGTTGAGAGAATGGTCGCTTAACCCATTCCCACACAGAGAAATTTTAGACCAGTCCAAATTGAAAGAAGTTACAGACAACAATTTCAAGTTGATGAAATTTCAAATTGTTTTGTCTTTTCGGAAAGAAAAAATTGGGAAAAAGAAGAAATTGCTTGTATCAAGCAATTTCTTCATTTTCCACAATGTTTTCCTAAGCTTTTTTTCTTGGGGGCGTAAAAAGGAGGGATCGTGTGGGAATTGGTTAACACACTCTTTTTTTTGGCATATATAAAGGATAAGTTTGACTACATAAATTATTGCATGATTCTCACTTAATCTCATGCCTCTGAAACTCATTAGAATTGTCTCAATTTTGACTCAATGAGACAATTTCTATTGAGATGCACCAACATACAATTAATTTTTGATATTTTTACCAGCAAAAACATCCAATTATGAAGATCCTTTTCCTATTGGAGAGGGAATCTCGATGCTGGTGGCTTACTAAAAGAGGGTCACTTTATAGAGGTGTTGACTTGAGCAAGATTGACTGCAATCTTTTTGTCTGTGTCTTTGTTTTTTTTCTATTTAATAGATGAAGAGAATATTTTTTGTTTTCATGGAGGTATGAACCGAAAAAACTAATCACACTGTATGAATAAGCGAAGCGGATTCATACATTGTGTGATTAGTTTTTTCGGTTCATACCTCCATGAAAACAAAAAACATTCTCTTCATTTCTTATAATTTAATAGCATCGAGCGAAAAAAACAAAAGCTGTACAAATTTTGATACCTTTTTGTATGGAACATTTTACGCGGAAGCATACAAAATAGCTGTGTGCTCAAAATTTTGTTCATGGAGGTATGAATTAAATTTTTCAACCAATCAGAACACTCGTTTTTGATAGACGAAACGAACAATTAAATTATTTAGTTATGAATTACTTTTGAAATACTTTAAAGTCTATGTTTCGATTGCTCAAAGTGGCTCCATTAAAAAGTTCAATTTTTCATTTTATCCATATGTATCTTTTCTTATCTATAATTTTCAATGAACTCATCTGAGTTCTGTTTAACCCATTCCATGCAATTTGATACCCCTCAAGAACAACAACTGGGAAAGCATTGCATATAATGAAAATTGCATTTTCTTCATTTTACACAATTTTTTCTAACAAGGAGGTTGAAAAATATTTCACAAACTTTAAAATGTTGTCTGCAACACCTTTCAATTTGGACCAGTCTAAATAATTTTTTGTCTGGTAATCGGTTAATGATATAGTCAATGTTCATTGAATAGAAAAGGATCTTTTTTTGGGTCTGCCTTTTAATATTTTTCTAGCTAATTGATCTCAGCTGTTCATTCACCATAAAACCCATTTGTTCTTTCCTTCTCATCACTGAACTATTTCAAGGGCAGTAACTGGTCTATCACTGATTGAAAGTTGACAAGTTAGGTCATCTCCCTTTAAAATCTTGAACATGCTCTTTTACCATATATGACAATTAACTTTCATTATAATCAAGCTATAAATTATTATCTGCAACATCTAAACTGGTTCAGTCCTAAATTTTGATGTTGGGAATGGGCTATGACCGAGCCCATGGTTATTTAAATGCTTTCTGTAGTTTCAAAAAAAGAATGTATTGATGGTCACGCCCCTAGAACTTAGACAGGAAGTAAGAAAAACCAAATAGCTTTATTTTGCAAAATCTATAGTCCCTAACTATTGACAAAAAAAGTAAAAATGGTGGATAAGTGACCTAAAAGCCATGAAGCTTGAATAGTTAACCCATTTCCACACAGTGACACTTTTGGAAGCCCCTAAAAACAACTGAGAAATTATTGTGTAAAACAAAGACAAGCAATTTCTTCATTTTACACAATGTTTTCTACCATGAAATTTAAAAATTCTCAAATTTCATCAACTTTAAATTGTCGTCTGCAACTCCTTTCAACTCGGCCTGGTGTAAAATTTTGTCGTCTGGTAATTGGTTAAGACATATACGTTTCTAAACCAACAGGAATGTTTCATGAAAATGATGAAGTTCATAGCTTACTTCCAGCTGAAATGTATGATTTGATTGGTAACTGTACAGAACATTGTGGATTTGACAATCTGATTTGAAAGTGATTGAATGCTTAATGCTTCAAGATTAAATGATTGCTGATTACTTTTTCTGACACAATTGAACGCTTTCTGGACAAGATGTGACCGTTCAATCATTGAAACGTTTCAATAATTACATAGAGAATTAACTGAAATGAAAATATTATTTTCTAACTTTAAATCGCCAAAATCAATATCAACAAAAATATTAATCACCAAAACTGATATGGTAATTTTTATTATCAATTTGATTAACCCACACAGTTAAATTTTAGAATGGTCCAAATTGAAAGAAGTTGCAGACAATAAATCAAAGTTTGAGCAAATTAGTAAATCTCCACCTTATAGGGTAGAAAAACTTTAGGACAATGAAGAAATTGCTTGTTACAAGCAATATCTTCATTGTCGACAATATTTTCCAAGGCTATTTTTTTACAGGCATCAGAAAGCATCATAGTGTGGGAGTGGGTTAAACGCTGTTTATTGGAGGCTATCCATTAAGGATAGATTGATCGCTAATTGAAAAACCATGATTGATACCAGATACTGAACAATTGCCCGTTATTGCCCAGAATGTGATTGAAACGATTGTCAAATTAAAAATGTTCCATACTGTAACTTTTTTAACGACAGCAGTGAACTGTCAATTACATACTCTATGTCTGTGAAGGAATGACATTGGAAAACAGATAAAAGGACACCTAAGGACCATTCCTTTTAGATTAGGTTTAACCAATTACCACATGGAAAAATTTTAGACTGGTCCAAATTGAAAGAAGTTGCAGATAACAATTCACAGTTGATGAAATTTTTGATATTTTATACTTCTTTGGTAGAAAACATTATGGAAAATGAAGAAATTGCTTGAGAAGAAGGTTAGACAATATATTGAAATAAACAATGCAAGTGCTAATAATGCCAAGAAATGTTTTTTAAATGGATCACAATTCCATGAAGGGATCTGAAAAAAGGACAACAAAGGATTTCTAAAGAATTCTATTAAAATTCCTGCCACATTTTCTGAGATTACGCTTTTCATGGCAGACAGACACAAAACCATTGCAATATGCCTGTTGGATTTCAGTCAATAAAGCTTTTATAAATTCTATGAAAGTTTAGCACATTACCACACATTGATGCTTTCTGACTCCCTGAAGAAATACAATCTTAGAAAACTTGGATGAGTCTTAAATTTCTATGGCCAAGTAATTGGTAAAACATTTTTCCTTTTAATCAAATACCTGCTTATCCATCGATTCCTCCATAGTGTCAAAATTGAAGCCAGAATTTTGACCCATTACACACCGTAGACAACAATTTTTAATTGATGAAATTTTTAAAATCTTTATCCTTTAGAGCAGAAAAAATTGTGGATAATGAAGAAATTGCTTGGTACTAGCAATTTCTTCATTTTCCATAATGTATTCCAAAGCTTTTTTCTTGAGGGGCATAAAAAAGAGGGATTGTATGGGAAAGGGTTAATGAAGGGAATTTTTAAATCATGGTGTTCTCATTAATAATATGTACATGATAATACCTTTCAAAAGATCTGCGTAGAATTGTGGCTCTAAAGCTCCTACAGACATATATTTGCCATCTTTTGTCTCATATGTGTCATAAAATCCTGCCCCACCATCCAAAGCATTTTCTCCACGCTCTCCTGGCCATATGGGCATAGCTCTTGAGGTCCACAGGAATGTTGCTGAAATTTTTCAGAAAATACATTTTCAAATTTTTATAACACACTTACCCATGATAATATAGCAGATTTAATCCCTTGTATACTGTATATAGCTTCCTTATCAGATATGGTCGTTAAATTCTCAGTGGGTTGTTAATTGTATATTTCATTGAGGGGGGGGGGGGGGCAAAACAAGGCCTTTAAGATAGTTTTGAAAGAGGACATCATGTCTATAAAAGTTTTGTTAAATGGAGATCTTTACAGTATTCAAAGGACCACTTTTATTTAGCTCGGCTGTTTTTCAGAGAATACCCAAGGTATTGCCATGGCCAGGTTGTCTGCATTGTCATCCAAAAACTTTGACATTTTGTAACATCTCTGGTATTACTTAACACATTTATTTGAAACTCAATATATATATTCACTATCAAAAAGAGCAATCTATAACAACAAAGGGGTTAACACTAAATGCATTTTTCAACAAATTATGCACTTTTTGACTAAATTTTTTTACTACCTATCAAGGGCTTGAACAGCCTAACACTGACATTAGCATCCAGTCCTTTTCTTTTTTAACCCATTAATAATAATAATAATAAAGTCTTTATTTAACGAGGCAACACAGTTGGTTTGACCCAGTCTTCCCTGTGGGCCTCTACAAATATTTACAAAGACAATACATGTTAATATGTACAACAAAATAAAACATTTTACCAAACAATAAAAGAAGGAAAACATAATTATGAAAGATTGACCACATAATTTTGCAAGCTTCAGAATCTTTTCCATAGGTATTGTCATAGGTTCCTATTAAAACCATTCTGAAGGATTTTAAATGATTAATGAATAGTTTTGATTATCTTAATAGAATATAATACAGAGAAAAAAAACAACAACAACAAAGCATTGTGGAGAAAGATAAACATCTTTGGCCAAGCAGAAACATTTCAATTTCAACAGCATCTGCTCTAATGTCCTTATCCAAATCCTCTTTGACATATCCATCTCTAACCGTATGCATTTGACCAGTCTGAATGTTTGAGAGTGATGTTAGTACACAAACTAGACAGCAAATAGATAGACATGAATTGCGATTTTTGATGTATTATTATCATAACTGTTAACATGGACTAGAAGGAAACTACTTCATGTATTTAATAAAGATTTAGTTCAAAACCAACCAAGAGCCTGTACATGCAATGTAGAATATGCACTTAAAACATACCTGCACATAAATGGATACCTTTTCTTGAATAAGCATTTACGTATAGTTCAAGGTTGAGTAATTACATGTGAAAATGTATTCTCCCACCAGAGTTCCACCAAATTAAGAAAGCAGACTTGAACTTATTTACACTGTCAGTATTTCTTATGTGCAAAGGTATTTGATTCCAAATTTTTGGACCTGAATATGAAATTGATTTTCTGAAAAACTCGATTCTTGGCCTAGGTATTTTAAGAATGGCATTAGAACTTGATCTTAGATTTGTGTTAGTGGATTCTGTAAAGAGACCAGAAATATAGTTTGGAAGCTTGCCCTGTAAAGATTTGAACATGAATATTGACTTTTTGAATACAATTCGATCTTGAATAGGTAGCCAGTTAAGCTCTTTAAATAACTCTTCACTGGAAGTATCAGTATTTTTATCAAGAATAGTTCTTGCAGCTCTTTTTTGAAATTTGTAAAGTTTCTCCAACAGTCTAGAATTGCAGTTTCCCCAGATTATACAACAATAATCAATGTGTGGGAGGATATATGCATTATAGAACATTTTTCTAACATGAATACTAAGATAGATTTTAATTTTAGTGAGAAGGTATAATAAAGAATTACACTTTCTTAGCACATTTTCAATTTGAACTCTCCATGACAGATTATGGTCAACTTGAACTCCAAGTAATTTTTCTACTTCTGAAAATTCTACCTGCTGGTTATGGAGAATCAATGGAAAATTGGTCATACTCCGACTATTATTTGATGGTGAGATTACCATTGCCTTTGTTTTATTTGGATTAGGCAACATTGCATTTTTACTACACCATTCATCTATAACATTTAGACAATTTTGAAGCAATCTACACACTTCAATTTCAGATTTTCCTGTCACACTTACTGTTGTATCATCTGCAAATAAATCTGTTGATGATGCAGTTAGATGTAGAGGCAGGTCATTTATGTATAATACAAATAGAATAGGACCCAAAACAGAGCCCTGGGGTACACCAGACATTATTATTTGTGATGAAGACAACTTACCTTCAACAAATACTTTTTGTGTTCTGCCTGATAGATAAGAACTAAACCATGACAGAGTACCAGTTCTTATGTTATAATTAGCCATCTTTTGGAGAAGAAGACTATGATTAATCAAATCAAAGGCTTTTGTTAAGTCAAGGAAGACAGTACCTACAACCTGCTTATTGTTAATGGCCTCTAGCCAAGAATCAATAATTGAAGTGAGTGCTGTCTCACAGGAATGATTACTTCGAAATCCTGACTGACTTGAATGTATTAGCATGTTTTCTTCAAGAAAAGCCTTCAAATTGTTACTCACATGGCGTTCAAGAATTTTTGATAATACTGGTAAAATTGAAATTGGACGATAATTTTTGACATCTGTTTTATCCCCTTTTTTAAAAATTGGAATGACTTTAGCTTGTTTGAATAAAGCTGGGAATTCATTATTTTTTATACTTTGATTGAATATGTAAGTTAAAGGTTTTGAAATTATTTCAGCACTTATTTTCAAAAATTTTGCCCCTATACCATCAAGTCCTGTAGATTTATTTACATCTAAGTTTTGAAGCTGTTTAACAATAAACTCTTTTTCTACTGATGGAATTATAAATTGTTTTGAACTGAAGATATTTCAGCTGTTTCACAATATGTTGAATCATTATTTTGACTAAGGTCACAATTTTGAGCGGATTTCAATATATTTGTAAAATATGAATTGAAAAATTCAGCTTTACATTTGGCATCAGTAATGGAAACTCCATATTCATTATTGATAGAATTTGATTGAATAGGTTTTGATTTCCCAGACATTTCTTTAAGATGTTTCCACAACTTCTTTGGATTTCTTTTGTTTTCATTGATTGCAGAATTATAAAAAGACTGTTTAGCTTGGTTAATTAGACTTTTAGTTTTATTTCTCCAATATTTATATAGATAGGTTTCATTCAAAGATTTTGCCCTGTCGCGTTGTTTTGAGGCATTTCTGATTTCATCAGAGTACCATTCTGGAAGATTCTTGTGTTTGACTCTTTTTTGCTTCATTGGCGCATGTTGATTTAAAGTATCATTAAATAATGCAAGAAAGCAATCCAATGAGTCATCTACACCATCATAAATTTCAATAAGAGACCAAGGCTGTAGGACAAGATCTCTACAAAAAGAGTCTTGGTCAAAATGATTTAAATTCCTGTATTGAATTATATTGTGAGTGTTTTTAGGAAAGTTGTTGGAATTAAGTTTTCGTGTAAAACAAACAGGATAATGATCACTTAGTGCAATTTTAGGAACATTGATATGAGTAATATTATTAGGCTTATTAGAGTAAACATGATCTATTATAGTTGCTGTATTTCTTGTAACTCTGGTGGGAGTTTCAACAAGTTGAGTTAGATTAAAAGACTGAATCACATCATTCCAAGAAGAGTTTGAACATATACAATTAGAAAAATTAAAATTGAAATCTCCTGTTAGTATGATTTCCTTATTTTCAGAGTAAAGAGTTTCCAAAATGTTTTCAACACAAATGATCCAATTAGTATTTTCTGACGGAGGCCTGTATAAATGTCCTAATATAAAAGATTTCTGTTTAGAATGTCTAACTTCTAACCACAAAGCTTCAATATTTGGATGTTCAAGATCCTGCCTTTGAACACAGTGAATTTTATTCTTAATATAGATGACTATACCCCCACCATGGCTGCCTCTATCTCTTCTGTGAATATAAAAATCACTGAGATGTATTTCATTGTTTTCAATTTTATCATGCAAAAAAGTTTCACTTAAGCACAAAATGTCAATTTTATTGTGATCATGTACAAGAACTTTGAGTTCGTCAAATTTTGGACGTAGGCAATGAATATTCAAATGGCAAATATTAATTCCAGTTTGTAATTGAAAAAATTGTTCCACAGGATTGTCTTGGTTAGAATTAAATTGGATGGTGTTGGAGCCTGTGCTATTTGATCTTTGCAAATTCGAATCTAAATATATTGCTGGAAGTACTGAGGCCAGGGAGGCAGTGCCATCCTTGGGCTGAGAGCAGGATGATGGATGTACTGTTGAAACTTCATTGGCTTTGTCCTGTGTTTTTGAAAAGGGACCTGTCGAAAATTTCCTCGAGACGCTCGACTAGTAGCTTTTGATATTTCTAAGGATTGAAAGATACATTGTAATAGGTTTTTAACAAAAATTGCAGTTCCCTTTCTTGATAGGTGCACTTCATCCCTGTATAAAGCTTTAATAGATAAACCCTCTGTGGTTGTAAACTCAGGCATGTGGTCAATGAACATTAAATTTTTACTTTTACATAAATTATGTAGCTTATTCCCACTCAGTGACGCCTTAAGACACCCTCAAGTCGCCTGCAACTTCTTTCGATTTCGGACGGCCTAAAATTTTGTCGTCCGGTAATGGGATAACTCACCACTTATGACAAAAGAGTAATGATGATACCAATCGTGTTTTGTTATATATGATGAATCATCACTGTCAATTAAAATGTCTACTGATCAATTAAATCAGTCAATTAGACCGGAAATGAAAGTTTACCACTGACAAATGTGTCAAGCATTTTTATTGGTTAGGAAACTTAAAAAACATACCTACAGTTTATTCAACATTTCCCTGCTTTTCAAGATTTTAGTATCATCCAGTTTGAAATAAGTTGCAAATGAAATTTAAAACTGATTGCAATTTGAAAAGTAACAAATCAACAGGGTAGAAAAAATGTTTGAAAAGAAGAAATTGCTTGTTACAACCACTTTCTTCTTTTCTCACAATGTTTTCTCTGATATAAAATCACAAGGAATTGTACTGGAAAAGGTTACTTTGATGTTAAGGCCACCATGGAATGATACACTTTTTTTATGTACCTGTCCATGTAGTTTGCAAAATTATGCTGTTTGATATCTGTTTGAAGACAAAATTTCAGATTGGTTCAAATTTAAAGAAGTTACTGACTGCAATTTTTGGTTGATGAAATTTAAAAATCTTTTCCTTTTGTTCGAGAAAACATAGAGGATAATGAAGTAATGAAGCTTATAAAAAGCAACTTCTTTATTATCCACATTGGTTTCTAAACTTTTCTCTTTTGGGAGTCAAAAAGCAAGAATGTGTGGGAATGAGATAAAGACAATTGCAAGAAAGTTTTGAAGTGACAATTAAGTCTCGTTCATACAAATACACTCTACACACAAAAAAAATCTTTTTTGTCATCAAACAAAAGTCTGTTTCATCCAAGCACAATTTATAGCACAGCACTACCATGTTGCTGTTAAATCATGTTTTCGATACTTGCTTGCAAACTTACAGTGATTTTACTTTCAGCCATTACCTCAAACTTTTCTTATCAAACTTACACACATAAGCTGACCCATTCACCATGTTAGCATCTATCACTTGACCTTGACCTGAGCCATGTCTCTCATGAAGTGCTATCATAATACCAAGAGCACACATCAGTCCTCCTCCAGCAAAATCTGCTAACAAGTTGACAGGGGGATAGGGTTTCTCATGTTGTCTTCCTAGCTGGGATAACACACCTGGTCGGATAAAAAAAGTATTTGTAATAAAAGATTTGCCAGAGCTTATTTAAACCAGTAAAATTCACCAGTTGTTTATGGAAAGTTTGAGATACATGTACTGAATCATTTATTAACCCTTTCTGGTTTTGAAAATTTTAGACCTGTCCAAATTTAAAGGTTTTGCAGACGACAATATAAGATCGGTCTTATTTGAAAAATAATCATTCAGTGGAGTAGAAAATATTGTGGAAAAAGAAGAAATTGCTTGTTACAAGCTATTTCTTCTTTTTTCCGCAATGTTTTCTCAATTATAAAAACAAAGGGACGTAAAAAAGGAATTGAACAGGAAAGTGATAAATGATTGGTGATTTTTACAGCACATCAACAACTGTGGTCCTTTAGTGCACAAATAATTAAGAGGATAATTTAACAAAAAACATATAGAAAAATACAAAGAAAACAAGACATATACCATGATAAATGAGGAATGAAGCAAAAAATGATAAAATGATGACCCTTTTGTCACCTTGTTCAACAGTTTGATCTGCCGGTTGGAATGGCAGATGTGACAAGGGCAGGCCTGCAGTGGTTTACATTTGTACTCTTAACCCTTTCCCGTTCAAGTAAGGGACTTTACGTTCCTGTGATTTTATACTCAAGAAAACATTGTGAAAAAAGGAGAAATTGCTTGTAACAAGCAATTTCTCCTTTTTCCACAATTTTTTCTACCATATAGGATGGTTTCCTTTCAAAGGGCACCCAGTTTTCATTGTTGTATGCAACCTCTTTCAATTTGGACTAGTCTAAAATTACCAAAAAATGGGAAAGGTTTAAAAGATGCTTTAAAGAGGTCTCACACACAGGCTAGTCAACAGCTTGTCTATGTCAATGAAAAAATTGGTTTGACAAATCAAATTGGTTATATAAACCAGAAGTGACATTTTAGCCCTGATGTTTATTTCAAACATTTGCATCTGTAGGTGACTAAAACATCATAACTACAGCTTATTCAAGCTATTGTTCTGATCTTTAGGTCATCCATTTACAATTTGTCTTTCTTGTATGTCCCTGGCCATACAGATAACAGGACATCACCTTTTGAAACTTATGTCAAACTGCCCGGTTGGAGATCAGTTAGCAATCAATCAATTGACCAATTGTGGCTATCAATCAAACAAGAGCACCGCACACAGGTGCAAACGCTTGGCTGCAGGTGATGGATTATGCAAAACTTCTCAGTCAAAAAGGGGTATAACTCTTACAAAAACGCTTTTAGAGTTACACCCGATCTGATTGTCTAGATAGCTCTTGTGAAGGTCAATACACATGTCAAGTTTCATGAAGATATCTTCAATAACAACAGAGATATGACCAAGGTTAAAGTTTGTCATGCAAAGGCCAACCCGAATGACACCAAGGTGATCACAAAACCTCTGGTTTTCTCCGAAAACATCTGAGCTAATAACCAGTCAACCAAAATATTAATTCATGTAGACTTGAAGTTAACTTTGATCTCCAAGATTGGCTTCCATTTTTTGTTGGTTTGGGACATAAATGTCATAGCTACTGCTTATTCAAGATGTAGTTATGACATTTAGGGCTTCAATTATTAAACCATTCCAACACATTGATGCTTCTCCATGCCCCTCAAGAAAAATACTTTGGAAAACATTGTGAGGAATGAAGAAATTGCTTGTTACACCCAACTTCTTCATAATCAATAATGTTTCCTAACCGAAAATACTAAGATTTTTTTTTTAAAATTTCATCATCTTCTTTCAGTTTAGACGTGTCATGTGGGAATGGGTTGATGATAATTTTCTAGGTTCTTGGGCATCTATGTCAGGAGTAGATCACTTCCTCCCCTGGGGACCAAAATTGATGCTTCATGCAAAATATCAGCTCTAGGTCAACTGGGTTTGGAGGGTTTTTTTTATTTCACTTTTAGTGCCACCTAAGGTATTTTCTTTAGGTGCATAAACAGCCAGGATTGTCTAGGCATTAGTTAACAACCTTTGTCTACTGTATTTTCACAATTCTTTCTTACCAAAGGCGTCAACTCAAAATTTTGAAAAATATATAGAAATAAAGGACATTTCAGAGTAAAAATATATGTCTTCATGTGTTAGTTAGTGATCTACCTGTTTGGGGAGTAAAACAAAAAACATATCGCTACACAGATAAAGTCACAAGAGCTTTGCAGAGTGGCACATATACACTCAAAATGGGCTGGCCAGCAGTATATAACATTTTACCATAAGGTTTTATGATAAAACTTACCTTGACAAATAAGATATCATCAAAATGGCAGTACCCCAAAGCATACGATTGTGACTGATCTTACAAGAGAAATATGATCCAAGCATCAAAGAAAATACACATTATTTTTAACTCTAAGATTCGTCATTGAGAAACACTATTGTATCAACAGCACTGTGGGTCATATTGCACACAAAAAACTGATAATATTAAGCAAAGCCCTAAAAAAGGGAGACTGTAAAGATAAAATCTTGAAGATCTCAAGCACAAGGACACACAATGGCGAATCACTGTACATGTAGTACTTTTTTAATATAGGACAATATAGGACAGCTAAAGTAATATAGGACAGATATAGGATATAGGACAGAAGTTGACACCCTGCTTACCTGATGTGGCTATGTAATTTATATCATGGCCAGCTTTATGTGACAGTGGTCCACTTTGTCCAAACCCAGTCAGTCTAGCATACACCAACTTTGGATTGTCTTGTAACAAGGTTTCTGGTCCAAGTCCTAGCTTCTCCATGACACCTGTAATTGACAGATTGCTGTTGTCAATCAGAAAAGCTAGACTGACCAATCAAATGATTTTTTTGAACAGAAGTGACTTTTACACTCAGAGATATATCTTAATCTTTTTTCCTGAAAGTGTGAAAAGTATAGATCCTTAGATAATGTAAGACTGTGTGTATTGTGCAGGCTGACTTTGGTGAAAAAAATCTTTTTCTGCAGATCTAGAAATTGTCTCATGCATTTTTTTATTTACCACAATGTTTTCCAAAGCTTTATTTCTTGGAGGTGTCAAAAAG
The DNA here is from genome assembly GCA_946902895.1 of Fragum fragum. Taxonomy (NCBI): domain Eukaryota; kingdom Metazoa; phylum Mollusca; class Bivalvia; order Cardiida; family Cardiidae; genus Fragum; species Fragum fragum. The sequence goes on from OX336370.1 coordinate 48,843,087, forward strand.
CATGATTAAATAAACACACACAGCACTGACAGCCTAAAATACAAGATATTCAAATAATATGTAGACATATAGGGAATATTACCACAGTGTCTTTTTCTATGCGTTTTTATCGTGTTCGAGAATCGTGTGTAGGTATTTTTTATTGGATGAGACCAAAGGTCGAATCCAATTAAAATACCTACACACGATTTGAGAACACGATAATAACAAATAGAAAAACACACTGTTGTAATATTCCTTTTATTATATACCTTTTAGGAAATGACATTAAGAAAATTCTCTTAAATGGCTAAGACATAACCAACTTTCCGAAAAGCCCGGAACGTCAATACACAAAAAAGAAGTCATTGTTTAACGGTACTCGACGAATACGGTTTTTTGCTACACGCCGAATATTGATTTTTTTTCTGTCGAGTTGTATTTGACAGCCAGGTTTTACTCCATATCTTTTATAGGTATATAATAAATTCATTTATCTATTTAGTATCATAGACTTTAGACCTTCAAACATTCAAAAATGACAACAACAACAAAAGATTGAATAAAACAAATGAATATGTGTCATAAACAGGTAACTCCTATCACTACATACAGTGTTCATTCTAGGCAAGGGCATTAGGGAGATTCCGCCACTTTTTTCAAAATTCCCCATATTTTCAACTTTGTTGGGGATTTTTTCTCTGTAAACAAAGAGCATGATATACCAAACATTTCTCAATTGTCTGGATTTTGAGGTAAATCTCCCACATTTTTGAAATCCTAGAATAAACACTGCCTCATATACAATAATCCATATGGTTCAAAATCACACTCACAAAAATCAATTTTCCATCAAAGTTTTCCCAACTAGATTTTGGAATCTCTAGAATGTCAGTCAAACTAGGATTATTAGTCAGTCTTTAATTCTACCCACCTTTTCTAAATGGTTCAATTAAAACATCAGCATCCATACAAAGTTGTCTAACTATCTCCACTCCCTCCTGGTTCTTCAAGTTGACAGAGACAGACCTTTTACCTCTAGCTAATGTGTCCATATTGTTGAGGAAGTTTCTACCTTTGGCCGGAGTCTGAAACCATGTCATTTAGTAAGTATTACTTTGTTTTGATCAACTGCCAATTATGAGATGAAGAGAATATCTTTTTTGCTAGCTGACCTACTGGTGTATCAACCTATTCCAACAAAAATACTGCTATTTGACGCCCCTTTTAAAGAAAGATGATAACATTGTAGCAAGCAATTTCTTCATTATTCACAATATTTTCTACCCCAAAAGACTAAAGATTTTTTAAAATTTCATTAATTGAAATATGTAATCTGCATCTTCTTTGAATTTTGGCCAGCCTAATAAGTTTGTCATGTCAGTTTTGTTGCCATCTACAAATTTTTGTTTATTTTATGCTCCTGACTCATACATCAGTTGAAATGCTGTGTTGGACGTCAGTAGATAGGGCCAGTGATCTACTAATTGTAAATGAACTGACTCTAATTGTTATAAAATAATATCATCAGAAACAATCTATTGTCTACATTGTTTTGTGTATCCCACTTATTTATATGAATGAGTGCAACACCCTCAAATTCAAATTAACTGTTGCCAATCACTAGCAATGTGGCTATTGAAAAACAAGAGGCCCATAAGGGCCTGAGACACTCTATTGGTTATCAAGTTTTCCGTTAAAGAAATCTGATATTGAAGGAAGTTAATTACTCAAAGAAGAATGAATAAAGAAAACAAGAGGCCCATGAGGGCCTGAGACGCTCTACTGGTTATCAAGATTTCCGTTAAAGAAATCTGATATTTTTTACGGAAGTTAATTGCTCAAAGAAGAATGCATAAGGGAAAAAAAGGGGCTTTATCCCCTTTATCATTTTAAGCAACAATCCTCAAGGCCCCTTTTCCCATGTTTCATGACGGATCCACTCCATTTCCAAAAGAAAGTTACCTTATGACCCTACAATCATTCTGTGAATATTTCATCAGAATCTGACAATAATTGTGGACTTAATCACATAAACAGGATTGATTTGAATGAAAATCAATAAGGCCCCTTTTCCTGTGTTTTCTGATGGATCAATTTCATTCCAAAAGGAACTTTCCTTACAACCCGACAATTGTCCTGTGAAATTTAAAAGACAACTTGATAATGATTGTGATCTTCATCACATACACAAGAATGTTTTGAATGATAATCTGTAAGGCCCCTTTTCCTGTGTTTCGAATGCCACAATTATTCCATGCATCTTTGAAGAGAATCCAATAAAACTGTTGACTTTATTGTGTTAACAAAGATATTAAATTCAAGTTTTCATAAGGCCCCTTTTCCCGTGATATTTTACTGTTGGTTTTATCATTCTATGAAAGTTAAAAGTGAATCCGATGAAATATTGGGAATTCATTATGTTTTCTTGAATATTTAAAAAAAAATCATATGTCCCCTTTTTATATGATACTTGATGGATTGTACCCAGTTCTGAAAAGAACCATCTAAGTATTTGTACAATCATTCTGTGAAATTTTGAAGTGAATCCGGTGAAATCAAGGGACATCATTGTGTTAACCAGAATATTGAAGAGAGTTTTTCATAAGGCCCCTTTTTGTGTGACCCTTGCTATAGTCAGATCCACTGTCAAAATCAACAATTGGAATGATGGTACAATCCATCTGTTTAATCTGTGGAATTTATTGTGTTAATGAATTATAGTGAAATATTCATAGGGCCCTTTTTCTCATGATACTTTACAGAACAAACCAAATTTCAAAAGGAACAATTCTAATGAAGGTAGAATCATTCTTTAAAAGTTAAAGAGAATCAATGAAAACAGTGGACTGAATTGTGTCAAGAATTTTTGTAACTAAATTTTCATAAGGCCCCTTTTCCCGTGAAACTTAACAAATCAGACCCAATGTACAAAGGAACAATCCTAATGATAGTTTGAAGAAAATGATAAAGACTGAGGACTTTATTGTAATAATGATGTTTTGAAATAAAATTTTTATAAGGTCCCTTTTCTTGTGTCACTTAACCAATCAGACCTAATTTACAAAGGAACAATCCAAATGATGGTACAATCATTCTATTAAAGTTTGAAGAGATTCTGATAAAGACTGAGGGCATTGTTGTGTTTATGAGGATTTGGTAATAATTTTTCATACAGCCCCTTTTCCTATGATACTAGACAGATCAGGCCCAATTTGGAAAGAAACAATCCTTATGATGGTACAAACATTCTGTGAAAGTTTGAACAGAATCTGATGAAAACTGCAGACTTTATCTTGGTGTCAATTTTTTAAAATAAAATTTTCATAAGGCTCCTTTTCCTGTGATACTTGAAGGATCAGGTCTCATGTCAGCCTCAACAATCGTGATTATTGTACAATGATTCTGTGAAGGTTTGAATAAAATCCAATGAAAGCTCTGGACTTGGTTACAAGGATTATAGATAAAATTCTCTAAAGGCCCCTTTTCCCATGATACTAGACAGATCACGCCTAATTTGAAAAGAAAGAATCCTCATGATGGAATAATCATTCTGCGAAAGTTTTAACAGAATCTGATGAAAACTGTTGACTTTATTGTGGTACAATGATTTTAAAATTAAATTTCATAATGCTCCTTTTCCTGTGATACTTGACGGATCAGGTCTAATGCAAACATCAACAATAATTATTATTGTACAATTATTCTGTGAATGTTTGAAGAAAATCCGATGAAAGCTCTGGACTTTGTAACAAGGATTTATAAATGAAATTTTCATAAGGCCCCTTTTCCTGTGCTTCTTGACAGTTCAAACCCTGTTATGAAAAGAATGATAGTTATGACCTTCCAATCATTCTGTGAAAGTTTCAACAAAATCTGATCAAAGCTGTGGGCTTTATTGTGTTAACAGGGTTTTATCAATTGAATTTTCATATAGCCCCTTTTCCCATGTTACTTGATGGATCTGAACCAATTCCAAAGGGAACTCTTCTTACAAAAGTATAATTATTCTGTTTGAGTATAAAGACAACCCCATCTCACCTGTGGACTTACAAGCATTAATTAAGATTTTTTTAATTGAATTTTCCTAAGGCCCCTTTTCCTATGTTTCTCAATGGATCAGACCCAATTTGAAAGGAACAATCCTTATGATGGTACAATCATTATGTGAAAGTTTGAAGTCAATCAGGTGAAATCTAGGGCCATTATGTGTTAACTAAGATTTTTTTTATTAAATTTTCATGGGGCCCCTTTTCCCAGGAAACTTGATGGATCAAACCTACTTCCGAAAGGAACAATCCACATAATGTAATAATCATTCTGGGAATGTTTGAAGAGAATTTGTTGAAAACTATGGACTCTATTGTGTTTACGAGGACTTTTTCAATCCAGTTTTAATCGGGCCCCTTTTCCCGTGGTCCTTGACTGATTATACCAAATTATGAAAGGAACAATTCTTATGATGGTACAATCATTCTGTGAAAGTTTGAAGTCAATCAGATGAAAACTGTGGACTCTAGAGTGTTAACAAAGATCTTTGAATTAAATTTTAATAAGGCCCCTTTTCCTATGTTTCTTGAGGAATCATATCCAATTCCAAAAGGTACAATCCTTATGATGGTACAATCATTCTGTGAAAGTTTGAAGAGAATCCGTTGTAAATTGTTGGCTCTAGATTATTAATGAGAATTTTTTATTAAACATTTCATAAGGCCCCTTTTTCCTGTGTTTCTTGAAGGATCATACCTAATTTCAAAAGGAATAATCCTTATGATAGTAAAATCATTCTGTGAAAGTTTGAAGGGAATCCTATGAAAACTATTGACTCCAGAGTGTTAAAGAGTATTTCTTAAAAGATTTTTCGATTAAATTTTCATAAGGCCCCTTTTCCTGTGTTTCCAGATGGATCTGACCAAATTTCCAAAGGAACAATCCTTATGATGGTACAATCATTCTGTGAAAGTTTAAATACAATCTGATGAAAACTGTGGACTCTAGAGTGTTAACAAGAATTTTTTTATTAAATTCTAATAAAGGCCCCTTTTCCCCTGTTTCATGACAGATCAGACCAATTTTAGAAAGGAACGATCCTTATGCTTGTACAATCATTCTGAGAAAGTTTGAAGAGAATCCAATGAAAACTGTGGACTCCATTGTGTAAACGAGGATTTTTAATGGAGTTTTTAATTGAATTTTCATAAGGCCCCTTTTCCCATGTTTCTTGACGGATCATACCCAATTTCGAAAGGAACAATCCTTATGATGGTACAATCATTCTGTGAAAATTTGAAGAGAATCCAATGAAGACTGTGGACTCTATCGCGTAAACAAGGATTTTTAATTGAATTTTAATTAAATTTTCATAAGGCCCCTTTTCCCATTATTCTTGACGGATCAGACCCATTTTTGAAAGGAACAATCCTTATGTTGGTACAATCATTCTGTGAAAGTTTGAAGAGAATCTGATGAAAACTGTGGACTCTATCGCGTAAACGAGGATTTTTTAATTAAATTTTCATAAGGCCCCTTTTCCCGTGTTTCTTGACGGATCTGACCCATTTTCGAAAGGAACGATCCTTATGATGGTACAATCATTCTGAGAAGGTTTGAAGAGAATCCGATCAAAACTATGGACTTTATCGCGTAAACAAGGATTTTTAATTGAATTTTGAATTAAATTTTCATAAGGCCCCTTTTCCCGTGTTTCCTGACGGATCATACCCATTTTCGAAAGGAACGATCCTTATGATGGTACAATCATTCTGTGAAAGTTTGAAGAGAATCCGATGAAAACTGTGGACTTTATCGCGTAAACGAAGATTTTTTAGTTAAGTTTTAATTAGGCCCCTTTTCCCGTGTTACTTGACAGATCTGACCCAATTTTAAAAGGAACGATCCTTATGTTGGTACAATCATTCTGTGAAAGTTTGGAGAGAATCCGATGAAAACTGTGGACTTTATCGCGTAAACGAGGAAAAGTTTAACGGACGGACGACGGACGCACGGACGCCGGACGGGAAAAAGCCATCGCTATAGCTCTAGTGGCCTTCGGCCAGTAGAGCTAAACCAGGACTTTATCCCCTTTATTATTTTGAGCAACAATCCTCAAGGCCCCTTATCCCGTGTTTCATGACGGATCCACTCCATTTCCAAAAGGAAGTTACCTTATGACCCTACAACCATCCTGTGAAATTTTCATCAGAATCTGACAATAATTAATTGTGGACTTTATCACATACAAGATTGTTTTGAATGAAAATCCATAAGGCCCCTTTTCCTGTGTTTTCTGATGGATCAATTTCATTCCAAAAGGAACTTTCCTTACAAGCCTACAATTGTCCTGTGAAATTTAAAAGACAATTTGATAATGATTGTGATTTTCATCACATACACAAGAATGTTTTTAATGATAATCTGTAAGGCCCCTTTCCCTGTGTTTCCAATGCCACAATTCTTCCGTGCATCTTTGAAGAGAATCCGATAAAACTGTTGACTTTATTGTGTTAACAAAGGTATTAAAATTAAGTTCTCATAAGGCCCCTTTTCAGTGATATTTTACTGTTGGTTTTATTATTCTGTGAAAGTTAAAAGTGAATCTGATGCAATATGGGGACTTCATTATGTTTACTAGAATATTTAAAAAAAAAATAATCATATGGCCCCTTTTTACATGATACTTGATGGATTGTACTTAGTTCTGAAAAGAACCATTTAAGTGATTGTACAATCCTAATGATAGATAGTTTGAAGAAAATGATAAAGACTGAGGACTTTATTGTGATAATGATGTTTTGTAATAAAATTTTTTTAAGGATCCTTTTCTTGTGTCACTTAACAAATCAGACCCAATTTACAAAGGAACAATCCAAATTATGGTACAATCATTCTATTAAAGTTTGAAGAGATAATGATATTGACTGAGGACATTCTTGTGTTAATGAGGATTTGGTAATAATTTTTCATACAGCCCCTTTTCCTATGATACTAGACAGATGAGGCCCAATTTGGAAAGAAACAATCCTAATGATGGTACAAACATTTAATGTTAAAGTTTGATCAGAACCCGATGAAAACTGCGGACTTTATCTTGGTGTAAAGATTTTATGATAAAATTTTCATAGGGCTCCTTTTCCTGTGATACTTGAAGGATCAGGTCTCATGTCAGCATCAAAAATCGTAATTATTGTACAATGATTCTGTGAAGGTTTGAAGAAAATCCAATGAAAGCTCTGGACTTGGTTACAAGGATTATAGACAAAATTCTCAAAAGGCCCCTTTTCCCATGATACTAGACAAATCAAGCCTAAATCCTCATAATGGAATAGTAATTCTGTGAAAGTTTAAACAGAATCTGATGAAAACTGTTGACTTTATTGTGGTACAAGGATTTTAAAATTAAATTTCATAATGCTCGTTTTATTGTGATACTTGACGGATCAGGTATAATGTCAACATCAACAATCATTATTATTGTACAATTATTCTGTGAATGTTTGAAGAAAATCAAATGAAATCTCTGGACTTGGTGTCAAGGGTTTATAAATGAAATTTTCATAAGGCCCCTTTTGCCGTGTTATTTGACAAATCATACCCAGTTATGAAAAGAATGATCATTATGACCTTCCAATCATTCTGTGAAAGTTTAAACAAAATCTAATCAAGGCCGTGGGCTTCATTGTGTTAACAGGGATTTTTTAATTAAATTTTCATATAGCCCCTTTTCCCATGTTATATGTTAAGCTGAACCCGAAATATTCCTGTTTTGGCAGGATATAGATCAGCCTGCACATCTGATCTTAGCTTATGTCATCTACAATTCCTTTTTTCTTTAATGTACTTCACAAACAATAAGTAAATATATTCCTACTCACCCTATCAACTCTTGTAACTTTGGCCCCAAAATCTGCAAGAACCATCCCACAAAAGGGAGCTGGGGCAAGCCCGGCCATTTCTATCACCTTAAGTCCTTTAAGTGCCATTTTCTCTATTTCTAAAAATTAGCTCTTATTGGGAGTGATTTGTTGTTTTCATTCTGAAAAAAAAAGGATGTTATTCTTTCTTCAGGTAACTTTCTTTCTTCATTTTGGTAAATTATTTAACTCTTTTCTGTACAAACCCAGGATTTTACGTCTCTTAAGATTTTATACTTGAGAAAACTTTGTGGAAAAAGGAGAAATTGCTTGTAACAAGTAATTTCTCCTTTTTCCACAATGTTTTCTATTTCATTATAGGATGGTTTCATTTCAAATTTTTGTATAAACACATAGGGATGTAAAAACAATAATATCCATGATAAAACACATCCCAACAACAGCATTTTGTACACTTTGTCTCACAAAAATCTTCATACTTCAATGATTTAATGGTTATGATTTTGAGACTTTTATTTTGTTTTGAGGGTACTCAAATTCCATTTCCCATCAAAATGAATGATTTGATTGACATGTTTTTTTTTTTTTTTTTTCTTTGATTGGCAGCTGCATTTGGTCAATAAAAAGCTCTTGCTTCAGACTTAGGAGTCCCTGATTGAAACATTTACTAGCTCTTCTTTAACTTGCAGTCATAGCATAGTTATAGATAAACAAAGTGTCGGGCAGCTTTGACCTTCTAGGGCCCAACTTCACAATAGAATTGAAAACTGTCCAAAAAGAATTCAATTCTTAATGTACTGTGTCATGTTCTGTGTTAAGTTCAACATAGTGTGCTGACAAACACATCAGTGAGAATGAGGGGAAGGATAAAACAGCCATTGCAGATATAACTATGACTATTAATGGTACATTTTTTATTAACTTTATTGGTTGACATGAGCACAACATGCTCAAGATGTGCTTTTGTGATCCAAAGTTTAGCCCCACAGGGTCCATTGGGCTCACAAATGCTTGAGATCATTTAACCCTTTATAATTTAATCCCGCATTTTCACATGCTAAAGAAAATAGCTGTAAGGGTTGGCACTTAGCCTTTGAAATTTAAGACTCCATGCATTAGGTTAGTAAACAGATAGTAAATAGTATTTTGGAAGTTTGCAACCAACATAAATTGGGAGTTACAAGGTCACATTTTAGAACGATATATATCAAGGTAAAGTACGACTCTCGGATTTCTCACATTGTCTGTTCAGATAAATGAGCTAAGAAGGACATTACATTTTTAGAAAGAAGAAAGAAACGATAAAACCTTATTATGCGTCGTCTGTAGAAAATATTCTTTCCAATCGCAACTGCTCCGATTCAGAATGTATGTCGATGGTTTAAGATTTTTCCGCATGAAAACAAGGGAAGTTACTCTAATACTCAAAGCTACGAACCCGATACGAAACATTTTTCTTGAATTCTTTTCTTTGTTAATCTCATATGGAAATTCGGCGTGAGTTTAAAAATGTCCAGTAAATATATGTTTATGCATATGATATCAAAATTAGGACCGTAAATAGCCATATCAAAACAAAAGGCTTTCCAAAATAAACTTTACTAACTTGAACATCAGTCGGATACTCCTTCTATCGGCTACACTTATATTCAGCGGTGATCGGCCAAGCGGCGACTCGGGCCATCGTATAACTCGGCACTGTCAACTCGGCCCCATTAAAAGCCTATATAGTGATATGTGTAAAATTCCATTATGAACATTTTTTAAGACCCTTTTTTTAAAAGAGAAAAGAACTTAAAATTTAATCTTATCCTTATTTTCGTCATAAAGTAAACAAATTTTATCAACCATCAATCAGATGTTAGAAAAACCTATCCAGATTGTTGTAAATTAAAATGTATATTGAAAAAACACAACCACTTTAATCTTATTCTTATTTTTTGAATGCATTAATGAGTAATCATAAAGTAAACAATTTTTATCCATCATCCATCAGATGTTAGAAAAACCTATCTAGATCATAGTAGATTTAAATGAACATTGAAAAAACAACAATTTAAATCGATGCAATTCCAAAAAACGTTTCTATAATACAGCAATAGAATAATATTGAAAAAAAAGTTTTATGATATTTATTATACAATAGTTTCAAATATATTGTGCAATATAATTGCATTACTATATACTATATATCGTGACCAAGTTGACCGGGCCGAGTTGACAGGGCCGAGTTAATAAATGGGCCAAGCTGACTGGTAACCTGTTTAGCACCAGTCTAACGAGTCTAGTATAAAGTAGCAGTTTAGTTGGTGCCATTATACCTCAAATTATTACGATTCAATTTCACTTAGTCAAAATTCAGCTAAATACATAAACTAATAACAAGAAAAAAAGAAACACTAGGCTCCTTGACCCTTTTACCATCAACCATCTGGAAATAATTTTTATCATTACAAAAGATAATGATTCGTCAAAGTACGAGAGTTCTTCAATTTGAGGCAAAAATTATTGTAAATGAATTTTGTAGTCTGAATTGGGGTGACCATAAGAATGGGCTGGAACTATTTTTATACCAATCACTGGTGTACTTTGAAAAACCTTCTCATCACAGCAAAACCTGACAATAGCAAATACTAATAAATTTTACACTAATTTTTGTGTGTATAGGCACAAGTAGCACTTAATTCATATAGCTTACACTTTTTTATTTTATTCAAGTGAAAAAGATAAAAATGACCCCTATGACCAAGTTTTATTTTCATTGGTAACCTAGTTAAAATGACTACTTAACCCATTCCAACACAAGAAAATTTTAGACTGGTCCAAATTGAAAGAAGCTGCAGACGACAATTTCAAGTTGATGGAATTTTCATTTTTTTCTTCTTTTGGGATAGAAAACATTGTGGATAATGAAGAAATTGCTTGTTACAAGCAATTTCTTCATTGTCCACAATGTTTTCCAAAGCTTTTTTCTTGTGGGGCGTAAAAAGTAGGGCTTGAGTTGGAATGGGTTAATTATATAAATTGTATAAGAGCTCTTGTACTTGTCAATCCAATCATTTTTCCAAACCGATGGAAACCAATTATATTTCAAACACTTTCCCAAATATCATTTCTCTCAAAACTTGTCTTTGAACTGTATTTTTTAGTTGAATTCATCTCTATACCATATCGAAGACATAACACATGCAGTGAGTGACTAAAATTCTTACTCTATTCTAACCAATCAAAAATTCCAAAATAGTGCCCATGCTTAGTCAAATCTTATCTGGGAGTAGCTAATGGATATTCTTCTACCTTAACAAAATTTTAGAATTTCATTTCAATGGAAATTATTTTGCCCTCGGAATGTCACATTTGACTACAGTTATACACTCATAAAGGGTATGAGATTAGTTACAATCTTCTACTTTAAATATGAAATACTATGGGAAAGTTTATACAAAATGACAGTGAAATGTGTGCCAATCTTCAGAAGGTTTTAAGAGATGAAGAGGATATCTTTGGTTTTCATTGAGGCATGAACTGAAGAACCTAATAACACTGTATGAATACGCTAAGCGGATTCATGAATAAGCTAAGCAGATTCATACATTGTGTGATTAGGTTTTTAGGTTCATACCTCCATGAAAACAAAAAATATTCTCTTCATTTCATATAATTTTATATCATTAAGCGAAAAAAACAAAAGCTTCACAAATTTTGATACCTTTTTGTATGGGTCTATTTTGTGCAGAAGCATACAAATTCGCTGCATGCTCAATTTTTTTTCGAACAAATCAGAACGCTCGTTTTTGATAGACGAAACTAAAAATTAAATAATATGAAAATGAATATCAAAAAGTATACTTCATGAAATGTCTAGTTATTCACCAGCATTTTGGATATTTTAGAGAACACCGGTATTTGGTATACATCATTAATATGGTAACTGAGCACACATGAAATTTGGGCTAATTCTGGCAAATTGTTCAGAAAGTGTTTACTATCTTACTATTTAGATGTGAATGTTGATATTTCTGATCATAAACATTAAAAGCTACTGTTTGGCATCAGATTCACTTTCAATTCCATTTTTATACGCCCGTCGAAGACGGGACGTATTATGGGATCACCCGTGGTGTCCGGCTGTCCGGTTGTCCGGTCGTCCGGGCGTCCGGGCGGTGTCCACTTCTTTGTCCGGAGCATAGCTCTGTCACCGTAAGTCCGATTGACTTTAAACTTGGCAGTTATATTCTTCTCATCAATACGGAGTGCAGTGCTCAATAACCATAACTCTACCTGGCCTATTTTTGAGTTATTGCCCTTTGTTGTTTTTCATACTTGAATCTTGTCCGGAGTATATCTCTAAAAGTATTATAGCTAGGATCATGAAACTTCATGGGTGTATAGATCTCACCAAGGGGGAGTGCAGTGCACAAGAACCATAACTCTACCTGGTCTATTTTTTAAGTTATTGCCCTTTGTTGTTTTTCATACTTGAATCTTGTCCAGAGTATATCTCTAAAAGTATAATAGCTAGAATCACAAAATTTCATGGATGGATAGAGCTCACCAAGGGGGAGTGCAGTGTTCAAGAACCATAACTCTACCTGGCCTATTTTTTGAGTTATTGCCCTTTGTTGTTTTTCATACTTGAATCTTGTCCGGAGTATATCCCTTAAAGTATAATAGCTAGAATCACGAAATTTCATGGATGGATAGATCTCACCAAGGGGGAGTGCAGTGTTCAAGAACCATAACTCTACCTGGCCTATTTTTTGAGTTATTGCCCTTTGTTGTTTTTCATACTTGAATCTTGTCCGGAGTATATCTCTAAAAGTATAATAGCTAGAATCATGAAATTTCATGGATGGATTGAGCTCACGAAGTAGGAATGCAGGGCACAAGAACCATAATTCTACCTGGCTTATTCTTTTAGTTATTGCCCTTTGTTGTTTTTCATACTTGAATCTTGTCCGGAGTATATCTCTAAAAGTATAATAGCTAGAATCATGAAATTTCATGGATGGATAGAGCTCACCAATTAAGAGTGCAGTGTACAAGAACCATAACTCTACCTAGCCTTTTTTTGAGTTATTGCCCTTTGTTGTTTTTCATACTCAGTTCTATTCAAATCCCCTGTTTATATTAAGCAGTGTGACGGGCGTATCTTGTGACAGTTTGGCACCTTGTTTTTTCCTGATTCGGGGGGAAGGGTGTCAGGACCCCTTACAGTTGGAAGACCTTAAAGGAAAGTTAGATATGGGAAAAATTGATCTTATGTTATATGACATTTTCTTGTATTTGAATGTAAAAAATAAAGCAAAGTATATCAGATTTTACAATATTTTAAAACCCGGACAAATGCCTTACCCCTAATTTGTCCTGTTTTGCAAACAATATTTTGATTCCTTAAAAAATTTTACCCAAGAGGAGAAAAAATCTAGTAAAAGAGGGGAAAAATATATATATTCCAGGGAGAGGGAAACATGGCCAATATTTTCCATTCATAAATCTGGGTTTAGAAAATAAAACTGCACTCACTTCAATTACTGCTGGTTCATGAACATTTTTTTTTTGTGGTGATATCACTATAAATCACAAAAATGTTGTGATCAATGAGTGCTCACTATTTACATCTCAAGACTTGTTTTTGTCACTTAGACCATAAATTTGTTAAAATAATGCCATTTGAAATCAAAGTGGAACTTCCTGTCGGAGCTCAGTGGATGGTGCCCAGCAATCAATCAATTTTGTAGGCCAACACAATGCATGCATCTTCTTCCATGATTCCCAGATGTTTAACCCATTAGCAGACAGTAAAGAATTAGACCGGTCCAAATTGAAAGGAGTTACAGGCTACAAGGTAAACTTTATGAAATTCTTGATTTTTTTCAACTTTCTAGGTGGAAAACATTGTGTAAAATGAACAAATGGCTTGTAACAAGCAATTTCTTCATTTTACACAATGTTTTCCAAATTGTTTGTCTTGAGGGGCGTCCAAAAGGGTCATTGTGTGGGAATGGGTTAAAAGAAACACCTAACATTTAAACATTGTAGAGTAATAAATTTAACAGCAATAATTAATGTTCCCTATTTTTCTTTCTCAACGCACATTTCATTAATACAGATTAATGATTATGTCCAAAATTAGAAAAGAATTTTATAAAAACATGCATTTCTACTGCTGCTGAATTTACCAGTTTCCCTCAGATTCTCTTCATATTTATTCTAATAAACCCATTACTATACAGCAAAATTTTAGACTGGTCTAAATTGAAAGGAGTTGGAGACGATAATCTTAAGATTATGAAATATTAGATTTTTTTAACTTTCTTGATAAAAAATAATATAGAACGAACAGCTGTCTCAAATCGGTGACATATAAGATTATTTGAAAGGGTGATTTTGAACTTTGACCATTTTCTTCTTATGGGAGATCTTTGCACTTTTTATAACAGAAATAATTGCATTCAACCCGGTTCCACACAATCCAGCTTTTTTATGCTCGTAAAGAAAAGACTTGAAATCAAGAATAAAAATGAAGAAATTGCTTGTCACAATCCATTTCTTCATTTATAAGCTTTTTTTGTTTAAATTTGAACTAGTCAAAAAGTTTGCTGTTTATTGATGGATTTCAGTCAATGTACAGAAGTTAATTTTGTCACAAAATTAGCAGTAATAGATACTGTTTGCAATAGTATATATTTGAGAAGAATCAGACTTAATAATAAAATTAATAGATTCCCTTTACTTTTTGTTTAGTCTTTGTATGTGCAGACTTAAATTTGTCTTCTTAACCCACTGTCATACAATCCAGCTTTTTTATGTGCTGAAGAAAAAATATTGTGGAAAAACATTGCGAGAAAAAGAGAAATTGCTTTTAACAAGCAATTTCTCATTTTGTCGCAATGTGTACCTCATATGACCCTTATTTTTCAATTCAAACTAATTTTGTTTGTCTGCAACCATTTTCAATTTGGACCAGTCTTAGATTTTGTAGTTTGGAAAGGGGTGAAATAAATCATGAATAGATTAGACATAAAATTTTACTTCAGGTTAGAGCACAGATAAAGTAAGCTTCAACAGCTTGGTCAATCGCTAGTTGAACATGGTGAGAATGGCGCAAGCTTTCTATCCAACAAATGATGGTCGTATTGGAAACATTGAGAAATGTTCTCTCCCAGAGCTAATGGAACTCATAAATAGGCAGGCTACATTATTAAAGAAAAGGTGAATATACAACACAAAAAAAACACCACACAATAAACATGTGTTCAGGATCATTTTGTTATTCTGTGAAAAGCAATTTAACCCATTCCCACACAACAGAATTTCGAAATTGTAAAAAAATGGACACAACATTTTCAAATTGGTGAAATTAACCCTTGTCATGCTGTATAAATTACCTTCCTGAATAGCTGTAAAATCAAAGGACTGAAAACACTGATAGAACTTGTTGTTCAAAAATAAATGTTTCTTTTTTAAATCAATTTCATGAGCAACTCTGACAAGAAAAGTACAAGCAGGAGGTGTAGACCAAGATCAGACTGCACTTATGTGCAGGCTGATCTTTGTCTACAATTCCTGCCAAAACCGGATTGTTCCGGGTTCAGCATGACAAGGGTTAAAAAAAAATGTTTTTCTTTTATGGTAGAAAAATTAGAGAATATTGCGGACAATGACCATCATTAACCCATTTTCTGTCAGTGATTCTTTTCGACGCCCCAAAGGAAAAAAAGCTTTGACAAACATTGTGGAAGATGATGAAATTGCTTGTTACAAGCTGTTCCTTCATTTTCCACAATGTTTTTTTCCCAGAAAGTTGAAAGAATTCCAAATTTCATAAACTTTGAATTGTCGTTTGCAGCTTCTTTCAATTTGGACCAGTCTAAAATTTTGTTATGTAGGAATGAGTTAAGACTTTTCAGTGCTGTCAGTCCTTTGATTTTAAATCAATTCTGTTTGGGATTTAAATTCAGCATGAGAAGTGTTAAATAACCACTAGTGAAGTCTCTTTAATACAATGTAGCTAACCATAATTTAGACTCTGTCACTCAGTGATCGCAAACAGATGTTTTAGAGCTGGTGTTTGACTTGTTAAACCATTACCATAGAGAAAATTTTAGACTGGTCCAAACTGAAAGAAGTTGCAGAAGACAATTAAAAGTGAATGAAATTTTGGATTTTTTTTCAACTTTCCGGGTAGAAAACATTGTGGAAAATGAAGAAATTGCTTGTAACAAGCAAATTATTCATTTTCCATGATGTTTTCTAAAGCTTTTTCTCAAAGGGGCGTCTAAAAGCCCCACTGAGTGGGAATTGGTTAACTAGAGTTTCGGAGCCTGAAAAATCCAAAATATCTTGATTGACCTTCATAAATGTCTCACGAGGGGGTCATATTGACCCCATCGAGAGAAATTTCAAAGGTTCAATACAGGATATCTTGATTGATCAAATTTTCAATGATACATTTTATGTAGCATGTAGTATGGAAAATGTTGTAAGATAATAGTTTACTTCATACCTTTAACTCATTCCCACACGATCCCTCCTTTTTACGCCTGTCAACAAAAAGGAATTGGAAAAGATTGTGTTTTTCCACAATATTTTCTACCATACTGAATGACTATTTTTCAAATAAAACTGACTTTTAATTGGCGTCTGTGAAACCTTTGAAATCAGACAGGTCTAAATTTTGCAAAACAATAATGGTAAATCTCTGGCACTTTCAAATTTAAAATACATTATTTGCTCTTTGTTGTTTTGACCTGTAAAAATCAGATTTGATCCCTAGAATTTCTTGGTCAAGGTGTCAACGACTCAGTTTCAAGGGGAGTAAAAAAAAAACTGAATATTTCTTTTTCAGAAACTTTATAAACACACTGCCAGACAAAGGCAAGAAAATCAAAGACTTGCTTGATAAACTTAATGAAGAACTTGACAGGAGAAAATCAGTGGATAGACATATTAAAAGAAACACACCTGAAAACATTAATCATATTAATATTGATGCAGCAGATGAAATAGAAAAGGACTTTGATAGACTAAAAGTTAGTGAGACAGAAAATGTAACTGAAAGTCCTGCTGGTGACAAACCAAAGCATATGTTTGAAATTGCCGAGGAGAGAGCAAAACAAAATGCCACAGACCTTAGACAGTACACTAGATTAAATCAGTAGGTACACCGAGTTCTTAATTAATTCCTTTCCTTGTTAACCTATTACTAAACCTATTACGAGTTCTTAAATAATTCCTTTCCTTGTTAACCTATTACCAAACAGCAAATAATTAGACTGGTCCAAATTGATAGGAGTTGCAGACAACAATTCAAAGTTGATGAAATTTTAGGTTTTTTCAACTTTCTGTGTTGAAAACATCTACTTAGTTGAAAATGAATAAATTGTTTGTTTCAAGCAATTGCTTATTTTAGTCAATGTTTGCCTGATTGTTTTTCTTGAGGGGAGTCAAAAAGCATCATCGTGTAGTAATGGGTGACACAATCTCTCATTTTCATGATTCTGAATGGTATGGAAAGGAAATCTAGGAGAAGGAACATAGTAACTACAGCATATTCAAAACTGTACCTACAGTGCCTTTATCACCCAACATCAACCATTGACAATTAAAGACTCTGATACCAAGATAGTATTATTCCCTATAATGTACTTATTTCTCAATCCAGTCTCCTAAAGGATGATTGTTTAAGCCATTTCCACAAATTGATGCCTTTTGACACCCCTCAAGGAAAAGGCTTTGGAAACCATTGTTGAGAATGAGGAAATTGCTCGTTACAAGCAATTTCTTCATTCTCCACAATGTTTTCCACCCATAAAGACAAAGATTCTTTAAGTTCTATCAACTAAAAATTGTAGTTTTGATTTGGACCAGTCCAAAATTTTGCTGTCTGGTATTGGGATAAATTGAATTGACAATGTTTTCTTGTAATTTGCTTGTTACAATCAACTTCTCATTTTCTCATTATGTTTTCTTGCCTTAGTTGTACCTTTTCTCAGTTTGAATGCACTTTGGTTTGTCCTCTGCAATTTCTTTCAATTAAGACCAGTCTACAATTTTTCTGTTTCTAACAACAACTTTTTACTCTATCTGGCTTTTTTTTTATATCCCTAAAGAAAAAAAGCTATGGAAAAAATGTGTACAATGAAGAACTTGCTTGTTACAAATGAATGTTTTCTTCCTAAACCCATTACCAGACGGCAACATTTTAGACTGGTCCAAATTGAAAGGAGTTGCAGAGGACAATTTCAAGTTTATGAAATTTTAAAAATCGTTTTCTTTTGGGGTAGAAACAATTTTGATAATGAAGAAATTGCTTGTAGCAAGTAATTTCTTAATTATCCACAATTCTCCATTTGGGAATAGAGTAACAAATAAATGATGGTTCTGTTACAGAAGCTTGAAAGTTTCAACAGTCCAAGAGTTACCTGCAAATATCAAGGCATTACAGCCAGAACAAAACAGAACCTCACAAAAATCTGGTAAGAATTAACATGCAGACTTCAAGGTGATACCTGCATTCATGAAGCTATTATGGGCTCATCAAAGTAGGTCCTCACAGAAATTTAGTAAGAGTTATGTGCACACCGGTATTACAGTCTCAGCAAAGATAGTCCTCACTAAAACCTGGTAAGAGTTACCTGCAATAAATAAGGCAGTAAAGATTCAGTAAAATATAGGTCCTTTTAAATATCTTGTAAGAGTTACCAGCAGACCTCAAGGCATTGCAGCCTCAGCAAAGTAGGCCCTCACAAAAATCTGGTAAGAGTTACCTGCAATGAATAAGGCAGTAAAGATTCAGTAAAATATAGGTCCTTTTAAATATCTTGTAAGAGTTACCTGCAGACCTCAAGGCATTGCAGCCTCAGCAAAGTAGGTCCTCACAAAAATTTGGTAAGAGTTACCTGTAGACATCAAGTCATTTCAGCCTCAGCAAAGGAGAACCTCAAGAAAATCTGGTTAGACAAGTTAGAAAGGAAACCATGGTTAGGTGCACCAGTCATTGCAATATAAATGAAATACAGTTGGAGAGGCATTCTCTCTGTTCCATACTGGACTAGTTGAATTAAACTTTTCTACACTCGAGAGCTGTAGAAGGGGTCCTGTATATCTCAGCAGTAAGGGCAGTTGAGTCGTAATCTTTGAGATGACAAGGGTTGGGGGTTGAAATCCCAAAAGCACCTTGGGCAGGGCATTTCAGAGCCCCAGCCTAGTACTGATGAAACCCAGGAAGCACATGAATCAGTGAACTTTGCCATGATATAACCAAATGATTGTTTGCAGTGACTTTAAAACTCCAAGAGCTGTATGTATAAGGTTGTAAAAATTTATATTCTTTGAAAGGCCCAAATTACCTTCAAGCACTAAACCATTGAATTCTTATTTTTTTCCAAGACCTTTCATTCCTTTGAATTGACTGAATGTGGCTGTAAATCAAATAATCAATTCACCAATTAAATCATACATTCAGACTGTGAGAACTTTGTGAAATTGCTTTACAATTATGTGAAGCTTTTTTTGTTTGACTATGTTAACATTGTGACTAAAATAATTGTTTTGCAACCAAAAAGAAAACAGTTATTAAGAACAATATTTGAAATGTGGCGAGCATTTGCTACAAGCTTTTTTTTCATTTTCACATTGTTTTCTACCAAACTAGAAAGAGACTTTTAATATTCTCTAAACTTAAAATTGTCAACCCTAACTCCTTTTAAACTGGGAAATTCTAAATTTTTACACATATGTCTCGATTTTTCAGTGATATCAGAAGAATCTGCCGCAGTCCCTCCAAATTATAAGTTTCACGAAGCTCAAGTCATTCCACTCGATGAATCACTTCACTTACAGAAATCACAGAAAGAAAA